>JAHVYB010000037.1:88031-317448 GCA_020623695.1 Calonectria henricotiae | reverse complement strand
GCTCTCTGCCTACCGGGATGGGGGTGGACAGGGTACAAGAAGCGTGGCTTCATGTCACAAGACCCAAACCCTAGCTGCCTGGAGCTTCTGCCAGCACCCCCCCCCCCCCCCCCCCCAAAAAAAAACCAAAAAAAGGGGGGGGGGCGCCTGAAAGATCCGCCGGGCGGCCCCCCCCCCGCGGAAAGACGCGACCCCCCCCCCCAAGGGCGACGGGGACACCCGCAGGGGGCCCCAGCGCGGACACGACGAACGGTGGGGGGGGGGGGAGGTTGGGTTGGGAGTGTCAAATTGATTATCCGGAAATGGGGCCAACAAACATCTACAAGACGCTCCGGTGAAGAAGTATTTAGGCCTGGTTCCAGTGCCTCAAGTGAAGAAGTGACTCGGCGGCCGATGTCGATATAACTTGGGCGTTCAGCCTCTCCCCCTTCAACATTTTCTGGCTGGCTTCCGTCGGAGTCACAGATTTTAGCACGTGCCCAGCTTTGATGAGACTCAGTAATAAAGGCCTTGACCATGGCTTGTACGCTTGGGGAGAGGAAATCTCCTTGGAAAGTGGAAACACCCTTCGGTGGCTGAGCCGGAATAAGATCAATGCCAATCACATGGCCATGAGGGCGCGTTCTCTCCAAAGCCACCTAGCATCGATGGATCAGTCAAGAGTCAACTCAGCAGAAGAAGCAAGAGTTTACCTGAGACCAACTCCCTGGGGCATATCCCTAATTTCGCATCTAGTGAGCCTGACGATTCTCGCCTCATATTGGAAGATCTCACTCACTAAATCTATGACAGTCTGTCCATTGGTTTTGAAAATTTTATACTTGGCATCCATCTCCAACTCGTCAGCACAACCACCAAAAAAGAGCCAGCCCTCTCTACAGCCCACCACGATCCCTACGGCATACCTCCAGTAGCTTGAATGCGGCGCGGCTCTTCAAGCCTTGAACCTTTGCATCCCTGGCGAACGAATCGCGGCCTTGCCGTTGCTTCCAGCGTGATGTCGATGAGGCATTGCGAGCAAGCCATTTCAATGTGTGGAGAGAGGTCGTTGACACGCCAGGCTGGCGAGACAGGCACAAGAGCGTCATCAAACGCGCCGTTGTTTGAAGTAGCATATTGCAAAAGGTCTGGTCCAGTAAGCGCCAGGGCCTTTCGATAAAAGGCAAGGGGAAACACTGAGAGAACAATCATTCAATTAAGATGCTTGGTGTAAGGGTAGATAACTTGAGCTTGGGCCGTTTTTAGTGGGTTGTGTTTTTTTTTTCTTCCGTACGGAGTACTATACTCGCAAGCTGTCAGGCACCACGAGTTTGAAACAAAAACTTTGCATGCATGCGTACTTTGCAGGCTATTATTCTCGTAGAAAGAGGCCGAACACATTATACGTGAGATTATACCACGATTTACATCATACCGAGTTCCATGTTCGGAGATCATTGATTGGAGATATCAAGACAATCACCCATTTCTGTTTAGATTCGAAAGGAGCATAATATTCATACCTATTTATGTCAAAACTTAAAGCGAATAAAATGATATGTCTTCTGCCACAACGCCGCCCATGCAACCATGTCCTTGCGATCCGATAACCCATCCATTATTCACAATATTCTTGCAGACTTATACCAAAAAACTTGCACCAACACCTCGCCTGTCCCTCTTCAAAGGCGAAAACGTCTTCCCACCAAAGGTATTAGTTACGCCCCCCAAAGGAGCCTTCAGTTTCCGTCCTGCGCCAAGCTGCACCTTTGATTGCCTCGGGATCATTTCACCATCGTCATCATCAAACAACGTCTTGTTGCCGCCCCCGAGGATCTTGCGCTTCTTTTTTCGTACATCTGGTTCCATTGAACTTGTCTTGCTTGACTTGGATTCCATGGCCGTGACCTTCACCCCGAGTCCCTTCGTGCGCTTTTTTGTGGCTCTATTCTCCTGTTCCGAGGCCTCGGGTTCTTCCTCCACCATGTCAAGCCTAGGATTTGCCTGAAAGCCCTTCTTCTTCTTCGTCGATGCACTCGGCATATTCTTCTTCAAGGTCGACGCATCATCGAGGACCTTGCGTGGCCGACCACGTGGCTTGAGGGCTTTTGAGCTGGAGGGCTTCTCTGGTTCGTTTCCAAAATCTTCATCCGGCTTCTCTAACATCTGGGGGCTGTGCCTGACAAGTTGTGTCTCCTCTTCATCAACATCCACCTCATCCTCTTCGGTAACAGACTCTGTGGCCAGAGCTTGTTTACCGACGGGCGATATGGCTTCGATAGAATCGTCCGAGACATTCTTGGTTTTGCTCAGGAAAGGTGTGACGGAAAAGGTAGACTTCTCCCCTACCAGAGCATATTCCGCTGCACGTTTTTTTAACGGCCGCTTCAGCATGGCCTCGTCAGGACCAGGTGTGCCAATGCTGATATCCTCCATGCTCAAGTCATGGATGCGACGCTGGCGGGATGTCTGACCTTTCATGGCGGCCGCCTTGTTTGATAGACTGCTTGCTGTTCGAGATGACTTGCGTACCAGCTCAAGCTCTGCATGACATTTTTCAAGCTCGTCCCGCGTCTCTTTCAGTTCAGACTGAACGCTCTTAAGCTTCAGCTTCATCGTGGAGACGCGTTCATCCAGCTGTTCGCGTTCGCCTTCCGCCTCTCTAAGATCGCTTTCGTATTTCCTCTTGGCCTTTTCCCATTCGTTCCTCTCCGACTCCATCTTTTTCTCAGTCGTTGTCAACAGTACTTTCAGGTCATCACCACCATCAATGTCCATCTTCTGTCGCATGCGTTGTTTAGAACGTTTCTCGTTTTCCAGCTCGACTTCCAAAGAGTTGACTTGTCGTTGTAAGTCATGTTTCTCGGCTACTACAGATTGGTGATTGGCAAGCTGTGATTTTAAGTGCTCTAACTCGGGTCGAATCCGGGTCAGTTCTCGGTTGAGGGCGAACTTTTCTTGCAGGGCTTTGCTCGAATCTTCCATGGAGCCATTGAGAGATTCCAACTCAGTCTAATCCCAATTAGCTGCGTATTTATTCGAGAAAATTACTCTCTACCTTGAACACTACCAGTTCGTTGCTTTGCTTCTTGAGTTTCACATCTTGGAGCTTGGCCTTTTCTCTCGATTCGCTCAGCTCAGTCCGGGCATCCTCTCCTTGGCGAGAAATCAAGCCGATGTGTGCGTCCTTCTGAGCAATCCGATCCTTTAAAGAAGCGTTTTCGTCGCGTAGAGACAAAAGGCGTAGCTTGAGCCGACGAGCTTCCTCGTCCCGGTTGACCATATTAATTTGATGAACGTTAGTTTGATGATTCATGGAGAGATCGCTTATTCGAGCAATGCGCTATAGGTCAAAAAGTCAGTATGATCCCGGGCTGCACTCTGTTGAACGCGAGATGCCTCACCTCTGCCGTCCTTGCGCCCATATTGATTCGCGTTATTAGCGATAATGAGCGAAATTCCACTGATTTCTTGCCAAGGGGGGTGGAGTTTGTATGATGCTGATTGATAATAAAGGTGTCGATTGCGGGGTTCGCAATGTTGGCGCTTCAAAGGTTGAAGTGGGATAAGCCTCTCAGAGTTCGAAGGACCGGTGTTTTGGGTCAAGTAAACATGATGCCATAATAGGCTAGCGTTATCCTGGTGCTCATCTTGGCACGTGACTATGCTCCTTAGCGACAGTGTGAGTGTTGCTGCTTAGGTAAGAAAGCCGCGTCTTAATCAAGCTCAGAGGCCACCTCAGCTTCAGCCGAGCTCCACTGGATCCCTCGAGCTACTGGCTACTTTGACCCATTAATTCCGAGGCCAATTGGCCAACCTGTTCTACATCCATCTTCTCAATCCAAAGATCGTGCTTCTTCACGATGCGTTTATTTTCGTCGCTCTTTTCTTTATTCCTACTGGCCACAGGCGCAGTGGCTGCAAAGAAATCAACCACTGAACGATTTAACGAATTCCAGGCCAAGGCCCAACTCTCATCGCCCTTGAAGCTCAACGATGGCTCTTACAAGTCCTTGACGGCAACCCCAAGAGACTATAGTGTTGCCGTTTTGTTGACTGCCTTGGACCCGAGGTTTGGATGTCAGCTTTGCCGCGAGTTCCAGCCTGAATGGGATCTCATCAGCAAGAGCTGGCCGAAAGGCGACAAGTCTGGCGAGTCCCGAATGCTGTTTGGAACATTGGACTTCTCTGATGGCCGAGATATCTTCATGTCCGTAAGTGCTCCTAATACGCGTTGGGCTTTTTTTTATAATACATGAACATTCGCCGCTAACATGCAATAGCTCGGTCTCCAAACCGCTCCCGTCCTTCTCCTCTTCCAGCCCACACAAGGTCCTCACGCTGTCGAGTCGCAAGAGCCCCTCCGATATGACTTCACAAGCGGGTGAGTATTCGGCGGTCGATACCTCCATATGTCAAACATTCTAATGGTAAACAGCCCACCTACTGCGGAACAGGTTCATTCTTGGGTCACCCGTCACCTCCCCGACCGACCTCATCCACCCGTGAAGCGGCCAATTAATTGGATGCGATGGATCACTTCAATCACTATCATACTCAGTGTCGGCACTCTCTTGGTGACCACATCACGCTACATTCTCCCGGTTATTCAGAATCGCAACATCTGGGCTTCTATCAGCCTTATCTCGATTCTCCTATTCACAAGTGGGCACATGTTCAACCATATCCGAAAGGTGCCCTATGTTGCTGGTGATGGGCGTGGTGGAGTGAAATATGTCGCCCCTGGATTCCAAAATCAGTTTGGTTTAGAGACACAGATCGTGGCTGCTCTTTGTGAGACTATCTCTACCCTAACACGACATTTTGCTAACATTATTCCAGATGGTGTTCTGTCCTTCTGTGCTATCTCGCTGGCCATCAAGGTCCCAAGAATTGCGGACTCGAAAACACAACAGGTTGCTGTTATTGCGTGGGGGGGTGTCCTTTTCCTCGTTTACAGCTTCCTTCTCAGCGTTTTCCGTGTCAAGAACGGCGGCTACCCATTTTCCTTGCCTCCATTCATGTAAAGGCACCACCAAAAACTAGGGAAAGGGTTCCGAAGTGTTCACGGTAAAATGCCCATGAGTGCCTCACTCTAATTTATATAGGGGAATGCACATGGCCTTTGGAAGACACACTGGTTCAAATCGTGGCGACGGACAAGTACTAGTTACGGATCATCTGTAACTAGACGGGCTCAAACCAGTTGTACAGTATAGATTCATTTTTTTCTCGGACTTTGTGAAAAGTTGAGCCAAATACCAAAATTGTTCAACAGCTTGTTCTTCTCCACTCGTGCGGAATTGTGCCCTGATGCGCTACTGCCGGCGAAACAAACGTCGAGCGTTCACGTCGAGTGCATGAGACGATCACTGAGAACGTATAACAATCCAAAATAAGTCATTACGTTCAACAGTTATTCGGCTAGATATCTACAAGCATTTGCAAGCATGTGCCTCGAGTTGAAATCATTATGAACAAGTGAGGCAACAATCACTAACAAACTAGTATTCAGTCACAGAAGCGATCACATATTTTTTTAACTCGAGTTCTTTATTGGAGAACAAAAGGATGATGCCCGGTGCCTTCAGGGGCTGCCTTAGCCAGCAAATGCGGCATGCCCTCGTCAGATTTAAGTCCGCCCCCCTTCCTTTGCATCAATAAAGACCAAACGAGGAAGCCAACCATTTGACGCCCCACCAATGATCTACCTTCTTCCGCTCACCTCCATTCCCGTCACTACTACATTTTTAGGAGAGCATTTATGCCCTCGACATAACACCCCAGGCGCGGATGATGTTGTCAGTGTAGCCAGCGAACAGAGTCTGGCCATCAGCGGACCAGGCCAAGCTGACACAGTAGGGCTCCTGGCTCTTCTTGCCGACGGCGGTGAATTCGGGCTTGAGCTCATCGACCTTGCTCTTCTTCTCAAGGTCGAAGATGATGATGCTGCTGGTGGTAGCAGCGCAGAGCCAGTATCGGTTAGGGGAGAAGACGAGAGCGTGGATCTCATCGTTGGCGTTGAGAGAGTAGAGGTGCTTGGACTCGTTGAGGTCCCAGAGCATGGTGGTACCGTCCTTGCCACCGGAGGCGCAGAGAGAGCCGTCGGGGGAGATGGTGACGGTGTTGATGTATCCAGTGTGACCGATGTGGTCAGTCTGGAGCTTGCAGGTCGAGAGCTCCCAAACCTATGTTTTCAGTCAGTTCAGGTGCTCTCCATATTCAGTTTCGATTTGTATTTGGGGAAACAATGGTAATTGCCGGTTTCATGGACTGTGCTTTAAGTTCTGAAGTAGCAGATACTGTGGATTTGCAAACATCACGCTCGGTCGGAAGGGAGATTTGACCATGAACTTTCTCTCTACTGCGCTTGTTACGTACCTTGACGAGCTTGTCCCAGCCGCTGGAAACAATGACGGGGTTCTGGGGGTTGGGGCTGAATCGAACGCAGGAAACCCACTCGGTGTGGCCCTTCTCGGTAATGGTGTACTTGCAGTCACCGAGGGTGTTCCACAGCTTGATGGATCGGTCGCGAGAGCCAGAAACGATCTGTCGGTTGTCGGCCGAGAAGGAGACGGAGAGGACGTCGTTGGTGTGGCCGACGAATCGTCGGGTGGTGGTGCCAGTGGCAAGCTCCCAGAGGCGGAGGGTCTTGTCCCACGAAGCGGACAGAGCGTAGGCGCCGTCAGAAGAGATGACCTGTGTACAGTGAATTTATCAGTACAAGCCCACCAGTCCATCGTGTCCCGCGCCTGGGACGCTGAGGAAAACATACACAGTCGGAGACGATGTGAGAGTGACCGTGGAGCGATCGCTTGGGGTAGCCGTACTGGGTCTCATCGCGAGTGAGGTTCCAGATGATCAAAGTCTTGTCTCGGCTACCAGAGAGGAGCATGTTGGGGCTGGAGCGGAGTTTGTCAGTCTTCCATGTCACAAAACCCCCGAAGGCGAGGCATAGGCAAAGCGGCAGTTGACATACTTCTCCATCGAAGTGGCCAAGCTGGTGACCCAGCCATTCTGAAAATACTCGTTAGTTTTCGTTTCATAGAACAAATGTTTGATCTTGAAAAAATGAGGGGTTGCGAGCACATCGTCGTCGTCGTCGAAGAGATGATACTCACACCTGTGCAAGCAACACACAGGATGAAGGGAAGGAAGGGGTCAACGTACGTGGCCCTCGAGAGTGCCCTTGAGGATCAATTGTTCGGCCATTGCAACGGTGACGAGGTGATGCAGAGGATCGAGGTGCGTGAGGAAGGAAAAAAATCGAGAATCGAGGGCTGCTCTGCAAAACCTAGGCCCGGTCGGATCTTGGAAGCTTCGCCGACTGAAATTGTGATTTTTTGTGTGGGTAAAAATTAGGGCCGCACGTCGGGGCTCCGCTTGCAGTACGTACCGCAGTTGTTCCGGGCTTTTTTATGCCCTTCAGCCTCACGCGGGGCAGCCACACATTGTCCAATAAGTGGGCGATTAAAACGGTCAGGATTCAGCCTCGTCTAAGAACTAGTTGTCGCCAGGTGGGAAGTCGAATCAAAGAAGCACATCACGCCAATCATTCTATTCATATTATGAAGAGATTTATCTACCTCATTCGATTGAATTTATTTTCCAATGCATCGCTGAAGTGGATTAAACGCATATCGTTCAAAAACTCCGTTCGCCATATCCCTGATCTGGCAGATTCTATCAGGTATCTTATGCAACATCCCATGCACGTAGTAGCTCTCTAGCAGACCAACCCATAAACACTCCATGCCTGCCAATGCCCCCAATCCAAAGTGTCGACGATGCCGTGTCCAAATATCAACCAATGAAAGCGTGACTCTTGACTACTTCAGGTGGCCCTGGAGCTTGGAAATTATCTAATCTTTGGAATCCTTGTATTCGCCGCAATACAGGGCTTCCTACCGTGACTTATTGCTGGCCAATGCTGATCTCTTGCCAAAACGAGGAACTTCTTTGCGAGCAAAAAGAATATCCCCGTTGACAATCATGCTGTGATCTGCAATCTCCATTTGATCTGAATATTCACCTCGGCCCTCAGCTCCCATGAAACGCTTCATGGTTGATTCCCACAATCTGAAGCGTTCCTTGCCCTGAACATCACATTCTACCAGTAACTTGACTTCCTTTTGCTTCCGCATTTTAGACGCCCGAACTAGCCTTCGTAGGGCGTCCTCGCCCTGTTGTGCGGTCCTTGCGGCTTCTTCGCGGATTTTCTTGGAGTCTCGTACGTTTTCATCGTCTTGTGGTGTGAATTTATACGTGTGCTTGCTGGGGAAGTCGGGGAAAGAAGTCGGGATATATTCCTTATCATCCTTGTCAGGCTGGCCACTCAGTTCTTCGCCCAGGAGCGGCAATGTTGTGTACGCATCCTCGTCTTCGATTCGGACACTAGCATATTTCATGGGGAGGCTCTCTTTTGGGATGGGGTGCTTGAGGTGTGGTTTTAATGATGATGAGCGGATATTGTGTCGCCGTAGCATATGCTCGAAATCAGAAGGAATGGGGTGTTCACGACGCGCAGCTAAGGCAATCGTCTTTGTCTCCGCTATCATTGACTCGATATCTGAATAAATTAATAGTCAGCTATTTGAAGTTGGTGAAAGAAGAGCCATTCAACTCACAGCTTTCCACCATCCCAGTAAAGCTCTCCAGAGCTTCGGGGCTTGCCGAATCAAACCCGTCATGCTTCAGCACCATGGCGATCGAACGCTGAATGCCAGAGCGAGCTTGCGAGTGCTGTGTTGGTGCAACTGATTCCATTTCTCTTGAGTCATTGTCAAGTTGATCAAGAAACGCGATGGCGTCATGGTTAACTTTGGTACGTTTGAGAGATGGTTCGTCACCATCAATGGGAGAAAGGCTTCGCTTCGGCGTCATGGCAATATGCTTTTCAGATTCAGTTAATGGACTCATGTTTTTTCTGCAGTCGAGGCTTATTCCGCTGGATGGAGGCATTCGTATAAAAAAGAACCGTCGAGTTATATTGTCGTGATTGTGTTGCGCGCTGGGGATAATAATTGAGCTTTGGCGCGTATTGACTAGCACGCGCCGGGAGAATATCGGCTAAGTGCATGTCTCAACCTTGGCCTTCACCTTCGTCACAGCATAACTTCCTACGCGGGAGAGACCCTTTTATGGACAGCGGCGGGCCGCTGGACATGATGTGGACAGCAGTCAAAAATTCTATAAGATACGAGGAAATGGTTTTGGAGTGCTGTCCACATTATGTCTAGCGAGTCCCCCGCTGTCCAGAAATGGCATCCTCCCGCGTAGGTTGACAGTAGTCGTGACTATTTACTCGATATACATCACATCACCCTTCATTAGGGATTTAGATAATTTTACATACAACTATTTTGTCCAATCTGCGTGCTAATCGAGTGGTTGTTGGAAAATATTGCTGTCAATCTCCGCTCCCTGTTTTTGGAACACGATGCAGGGAAACTTCTAGGCTGGTTTTACAAGACCTTTGTGGTTATTTTGTCCATGCATACTACTCTATGTGGTCTGCTGTTCCATTGATGGTATAGCCATACTGGAGGTTTCTGAGCAGACCCGTTTTTCATACAATCGCTTTACTTGTAAGAAACCTGACACTACAGTACTCGACCGAAATTAAATGCCCAGAGAAAAAGAATAAGAACACGAAAGAAACAAACCCCTAATAAAAAGTAAATAAAAACTTAAGTGATACCACCAATGTTCTGAGGCGACTGAGTCCTCAAGGGGCGAAACTTGACCGCGACTTTTTTCTATCTCGTCCAAGTGAGAATAGGTTCCGGGTAGGTTAGCGCATGGGCGTATTGTTAATATTTCAGAGGTAGCCACAGGCCTGCTATTTATTGGGCCCTCGGCGAAGAGAGGTGGTTCAGCAGAATCTAGACCAAATGATTAACAGCGTGACAGGGGACTGAATTTAAGTACAGTCAACCTGGTCTATAACAATATAACCTATGCACAGGGTGGTATAATTATAATCTACAGATGACCATTTCAAAAGTGATGTTCTGCCAAGACGCTAGCGGCAGCCATAACCAAGGAAAAAGCAAGCAGGGAAGGCCCCCACCAAATTTCCTATGTACCTTTCTCTTTATAATTTTTTAGGATTTAGCTTACCACAATATAAGGTCAAAAAGTAATATTATAACCCAGGCCCTTATAATTATCCTTAAGAGCTTATATAGGGGCAAAATAATGCCTAAGGTTATGCAAATAATAGGTATTTTAATATATTAGGTTAACTATATTTATATTTATACTATTAAGTATAGCTTTAATTCTAATTAATACCCTTTTATCCTTTGCAATATTTACCTTATTAATAAGATATACCCTAGCTACCCTAAAAAGTAAATAAATAAGATCTAAGTAAATATACTCTCTAAGGTATACTTTAATTAATTTAGTAAGAAAAAAACCTATACTAATATTACTAGTAATCTTAGTAATAAAGAGATTAAGATTTTAGCTATTATAATATAAAGGATACTAAGGAAAGTAAGGTTCTAAAAGATAAAGCTAATAAGAAAGTCTAGATTAATAAAGAAGATAAGGGCTAAATAACTTACCTAGTATAAGGTATATAAATATTAGACCTTAGAGGATTAGAAGAATATTATTTAGTTTAATAAGACCTTTATTATCCTTTTTTATTATTATAGAGGCTATTATATATAAAGAAAAAAGAATAAGAGATTTATTTAAAGCTATATTAGGAAAAGATAGAAAAGTGCCTTTAAGTTTATATTTTAGGGCTATTTTTCCTATAATAGGAAGGGCCCTTATTATTACTAATCTCTAGAGATTACTATAGAAAAGAAAGCTACTAATAAAGCTATAAAAAAGATAAATAAAGAACTTAAACTTATTATAAAGTAAGAATAAGAGCTTTTAATAGGAATATAATATATTAATCTTTATTATTAGACTTTTAGTTAGTGCTCTATTTAGTAATAGAATAAAAAGATTAATAAGCTTATTTATAGTAAAAGAGGTAATATTAATTAATATTATTATTAGATTAAGATTTTATTTCTTAAGATATTTCCCTTTACTAAAGTCTATCTTTAAAATTAGCTAGGTATTATAGTTTAAGAAGATAAGGTATTAATATATAATTATTATATTTAGTAGTAATATTATAATCTATATAATATTTAATATCTTTTTTAATATTTAAATTTATTAGACCTTAATACTATTAAGCTTATATAAATATAAATAAAAAGATATATTATTAGAAAGAGAGCTCTTAAATCTAAAGATAATATTATTAATATTTAAAATAAGGCTTAATATAAATTATCTTAGAAATAAATTTAGGCTTAGATTAAATATATTTTTATTTATATTAAGAAAATTATTAAATTAGAAGGTAGAAATAAGTATAAGAAGGGGAAAAATTATATATATAGGTAGGTAAATAAAAGGGGAGGTATATAGAGAATTACTTTATATAAAAATAGTAGTATATTGCTTTTTTCCTCCTAAGGTATATCTCTAGCACAGGATATTACTTTTAAAATAGTTATTTATAGTAATTAGTAAATAAAGAAAAACAGGGGCTAGGAACCTACTAATAATTTATATGCTAATTTATTAGTAAATTTACTATTAAATACCTTTTAATAGATTTCTATTATTAATTATAAACTAGATTTAATAATTATAAATAAACGCACTTTTAATTTCCTAGATATTTAAAATCTAGCTTAGACTACTAATTTTCCTTAACTTTTTAGTAATAACCTCTATATTTCTTTTTAGCCTTACTTTTATTATTATAGTTCTTAATAAACCTTATAGTATCTATAGTCCTTTCTAGCTACTAATTATACTAGTTATTATTAATATCTTCTAAGAATCTTTCTTTTTTTAGCTTTATATCCTTAAATTTACCTAAAATATACTTATTTATTATTTTATTAATTTTTATATATTTCTTTTAAATAAAATCTTTATTATTAATATTAATATTATTTTTTTAGAGTAATTAAAGCTTAAAATTAATAATTTTTATTTTTTAAAATAATATAAAATTAATAATTTTTATTTTAAATAATATAAATAGCTTATATTAAAAGAGGATTTATTTAAAGAATTTAATTAAATTAGAAAGATATTTAATATAAAGTTTATTATTAATATATTTTATAATAAATAAATATAAGGGGCTATAAAGAATATAATATTTAAAATATAATTTAAATTTAGCTATTTTTAATAATATTAAAAATAAGCTAAAATATATTAATTTTAATATAATAGAAAATCTATCTTAAATATTAGAATAAGTTTAATAGAGTTTATTATCTTTAATATTAAAAAAGTATTAAAATTATAAAATATATAAAATTAATTATTTTATTAATTAAGGTAAAAAGAGATTAATACTATAGTTATTTAAATACTAATTATATTTACTCCTAAAATTACCTAGTTAAGCCTCTTACTTATATTTTAACTAAATATAAATTAAAATAATTAAAATAATAACTTAAAATCTTAGTAATTATTAATTATAAAACTTATAACTTATAGGGGTCTAATTATTATATAGTATAATTGTTATAGACTAGGTTAACAATAATACCCAATGTATATTAATATAGCCCGATTATTGTTAGATCCCTGCATTGTTATAGACCAGGTTAACTATATATATAACTATACGCTCTCTGATCTGGATCGGGACAGGGGCTACGACGTGGACCTCGCTCGTCTCGGGCCACACTTGGAGTAGATTGGCACTGAGGTTTAACGTCGCGCACATAGTAGGCAAGGGGCGTGGTACACTGATCTATCCAGGTACGAAAAATGGTATACTGCATGCTGTAATTAGAAATATGCAATTTGCACCCGATATTGTACATGATACAACCCCATCGTGCCTGTTGGCAGAGGACCTACAGCACACGGTGGCGCCCTGGCCGACTATGGCCCGCAGACCTCAACTACCGAAATTGAACAACGGACAGACTAAGCTAGTTTGGCAGAATGCCACCACGGCAAGCTGAAGATCGTGGGGTGTGGTAGACATAACATACGCATGCGCACGTAGACTCCCACGGTCCGTATTCCCTGGCCACGCCTGGAGGGATTTTTCAAATATGAAACTCGATGGGGAACGAGAACTGGTATTCCGCCGGCTACGAAGCTGTAAGCGAATAGGCGCTGATCCCTTTCTGACACTGTTTCCCCATACAGTACTCACCCCCCAACGGATGAACCCTGTCAGTGCCCTGTCGGATCAAACCCCCAGACTCGACAGTAAACGGTAATTATCGGTTTTCAGCAAAATAGTGTCCAGCTATGCACGCAGTACGTGCCAGTGTGATAGGAAATCAAAGGGTCCCACTGTCGCCATCTTCAACCAACCACTCGTCTCTTTTCCCGCAGCTTGCCGCTGGCGAGTAATGGTGATGAGCATCCAAACGACTGGTGGTGGTGCCCTCACCGTTTCCCTTGCTTGATTCTGTGTGCGCCTTTAAAAATAAAAAAAAAGCTGTACAAAATATGACTGTGAGAGGTCAAGGCTACGGTTCATGTAATATCGGCCCTTGCCCCCGTTGATACTAGCTTTTCGCTTCTCTTCGATTCCCACATCTCGCTTCCATGTTGTTTTCCTTTTTTTCTCCATCCCCGCCCAGGCCCCTGACCCACTAGCTTCGTACTTATAATAACAATTCTCCGTCTCGACGCCTCAGGAGATCCTTTACAGAGAGCCACTTACCAACACCAGAGTTACCGTGCCGCACCAGTCTCAATTTGCTTTCGCATTGAACCCACAGGGTTGGTTACGCGGCTGGATTCCCCATCTCCCCCTACCCTAGACGCACACGCACCGCATATTCTGATTTGCATCACGATGCATTTTTGCTCAACCGTCATATCCAGTGTCGTTCATGCGCAGGCTTAAAGTATTTGGTGAACGAACCCTCGGCTCCCCCCCAGCATTCTAAGATACGAATCTGGAATGAAGGTGTAACTTTTTATCCTTTGTACCCGCACCCTCAGCTCCCTTGTCACCATTATGTTTCCATTTGACCACACTACCCTGCCTCAACTTACTACTCGCAAGGCCCTGATAGGCGTTGATTTTCAGAATGATTTTATTGCCCAGGATGGTGCACTTCCTGTTCAGGAGCCAAAAGGCTTTGTCGATCGTACTGTGAAGTTGGCAAAGGCCTTCAGAGAAGTTGGCGATGTCGTTTGGATTCAATCAAAATTTGATAAATGTCAACCGGTGAATGGTGAACCGATTATTGCTACAGACATCGCTCCTCTAAAGGTTCGGCCGTCTTCCCGCATCAGGATTCCGGTTGAGGCTGATGAGCCAGCTGAACCGCCAGACCCGGAGTCATTTCTTAGCCATGAGAAACCCAACTGTGTCAGGCCGGACACGCCAGGCTGCGACACCGCGCTGGCCATCGAAGAAGCATCTCAGAAGACTGACATGAAAGTCATCAAATCACATTACTCGGCATTCCACTCGACCCAGTTATTACGAATCTTACGTGCCAAGATGGTCATGGAGGTCTTCATATGTGGTTCTCTCACCAATGTAGGTGTCTATGCGACTGCGCTTGATGCGGCAGGGCATGGCATGTCAATAACGATTGTACACGATTGCTCTGGATATCGCAGCGAGACCAGACAGGCTCTGGCGATCAATAACTTGATTGAACTCACGGGTTGTGAGATTGCTTCGTTTGAAGAAGTCATGGAGACTCTTGCACCTAAACCCCAGCCCAAGCCTCAGGCCAAGGCCCAGGGAGAGGATTCATCGGAAAGCCTGGAACATACCGGAAAAGCAGGCGCAGGAGCCAACGTGCGCAAGAGTTTGACGCCTGAAATTATCAAGGATATGATAGGCCTTCGGCTGGCTTCAGATTCGCCTAGCCCCGCTAAGCAGACTCAGCTCCAAGCAAAGGCGCTTTCGACATGTCCGGCTGAACGCCTTGACTTAACCGATCAACCACAATCGAAGGCCGAGGAAGCCAGCGGCACTAAACCGCCTACTATTACGGAGGTAGCACGTAGCCCAGATGTCGAGGGCTCGGGCCTTGATAAGGATGGAGCTGTCCCATCATCTCAAGATAGTCAAGATCACCAAAGCCAGAGTCAGGGTGACTCTAAAAAACAGCCGGCCACCAAGCCCAGACCTGAATTACCATCAACGGAGATGCAAGTTATGGACAATATCAAATCTGAAACGAAGGACCATGATGATTCCTTGCCGCAAAAGAGCCTATGTGAGGGTGACACAGAGGTTATCGAAGATATGCTGCCGGCCTCCATGACCGATGGCATCTTTGACAAATTGCGAGAAGAGGTTCAATGGCAGCGCATGTCGCATCAAGGCGGCGAAGTCCCACGACTTGTCGCCGTCCAAGGCGAGGTCGCCAAAGATGGCAGTATCCCAATTTACCGCCACCCAAGTGACGAGTCTCCTCCTTTACTCCCATTCTCCCCAACCGTCCTGGCCATCAAGGCTGAGACAGAAAATCATCTTGGGCACCCGCTGAATCACGTCCTCATCCAATTCTACCGTGACGGAAGTGATTACATTTCCGAGCACAGCGACAAGACTCTGGACATTGTTCCGAATTCATACATCGCCAATGTTAGCCTTGGTGCTGAACGCACTATGGTGTTTAGGACCAAGAGGCTGGATAAAGACCCCTCAAGGACTGAAACTGCCCCGGCTCAATCGAAACGTCAGACCCAGCGTGCTCGACTGCCACATAACTCTCTATGCCGACTCGGCTTGAAAAGCAATATGAAGTGGCTACATGCTATCCGCCAGGACAAACGTGCCGAGAAGGAAAAATCGGCGGCTGAGCTGGCATACAATGGCGGTCGCATCTCTCTGACCTTTCGTCAAATAGGAACTTTCCTGAATCGTGAAGAGACTTTGATATGGGGCCAAGGCGCGACTGGGAAGACGCAAGAAGCGGCCTGCCCAGTTATTAATGGCCAGACACCAGAGGCCGTCGAGATGCTCAAGGCTTTTGGGACGGAGAATCACGCAACCGAATTTGACTGGAATGCACATTATGGTAAGGGATTCGATGTGCTGCATATGAGCAATGCACCTCGATTCTTTTCCTCTGCCGACGCTGTCGTCAACAGTCGTATTGCATTCATGTTGTCCGAGCTTGGTGTCCACTACGCGAAAGGAAGCATTACTGCGGCTAGCTCTTCCAATACTGAAGTAACTGTATCTCCGCCTCCCACCCAGCCTGAGCGTCTCTCCATAAAATTTGTCGACAAGGATAAGTCAGTTATTCAAGGCGACATCGCCGTCATGATGTACCTTGATGCACGCTATGGCGCCGGCAAGCCGGCTGCCACGCCCCGAACCCCGCCTGAAATGGCTGTGCAATTCACTCGCTTCCAGCAGGGTATTGAATTCTTCGACAAGTGGCACCATCTACCCAGGGACACCAACTCCAAAAAGCGTGATTTAAAGTTCCTGAAGCAGGATCTTGCTACCTGGGATGGTTACACCGCGGAGACCGAGGGCCATTTCCTCGCTGGCTCGGAAATGTCTCTGCCAGACTTTGCCGTCTGGCCAGTTTTGCATGCAGTCGTTGATGAGTCTGGTTTTGAGGCGCTGAATGGTTGTGACAACCTGAAAAAGTATTACCAAGCAGTGGCAGAGAGGCCTAGTGCAACAGACGTGACTGAAAAAAAGCCAAAGACCTAGCCGCAAGGTTGTAGTTTTTAGATTCATAGATGTTTGGTAATGACTTGCGGGGCACCTATTACCTTAGCATATATTTTGAAATAGATATGTTGCAGCTAGCTGTATGATGATATATCAAACTAGATTTCCCAAGGGGTTTAAACTCTTGATCTGGCATTATGCCCCCACAATATCTAATCACTCATGTATATACAACAATATGAGCTGGGATCAATGCATTTATGTCTAGCAGTCCGGGGTTACGCTTTTATTGCGCATGAACGATGCCTGATGTGGAGGGAACCCGTATGCAACGTCTATCACTCTGCCTGTCCCAACCCACTGGTTAATTACACAGATGAGGATCTGTTATGTAGTCCTCTCGTTATTCTTTGACTATTCAATTGAGACAGCCACCTATCAATGTGAGGAGTCCCATGGCAAAGGGTACGTGCCCACCCAGTCCTCAACTTCACTCCTTAGCTGCACAATCTCAAGGTCCGTTTCACCATTGCCAAGGTGTTCTAAAAAAAGTCTAAGATGACCAGGGGTTTTCTCACCATTTTCTTCTGCTGCCTTGCGGGCTGCTTTGTTGATACGACTGGCAATAGTTACAGCTCTGTCCACAACATCGGCAACGCGGACGAAATCATTCTCGGTAAACCCGCGAGTAGTCATTGCAGGGGTTCCCATTCGAAGACCACCGGGCACAAGGGCAGAACGATCACCAGGGACTGTATTTTTGTTGGCAGCTACGCCAACAAGCTCCAGAATACGTTCAACTCGACCCCCGTCAATGCCCTGGGGTTTGAGGTCCGCCAGAACCAGATGGTTATCAGTGCCACCGCTGACCAGCTGGTATCCTAGCCCCCCCTTTCCTTTGGGCTCGCTTAATCTCTTTGCAAACGCTTTCGCGTTAGTTAAGACTTGAGATTGATAGGCATGGAACTCGGGAGACTGAGCCTGCTTCAGGGCGACAGCAAGAGCGGTGATGGTGTGATTATGAGGGCCACCCTGGTGCCCGGGGAAGACAGCGTTATTGATAGGACCCTCCAGGTCATAAAGCTCATCTTCCTTGCTTTTGGTGTTTTGCCTCCTGACACCTTTACGGTAGAATATCATTGCACCTCGGGGGCCTCGTAAGCTCTTGTGACTAGTGGTTGTAACAATGTCGGCAAAGGCGAAAGGCCCAGGAAGAACTTTGGCAGCGATCATGCCGGATATGTGGGAAATATCAGCTAGAAGGTAAGCGTTGAACTTGTCGCATATTTCTCGCATTCGTTGGTAATCTATCAAGCGACTGTAGGCACTGGCACCGGCGACAATGATCTTTGGTCTGTATACGGAGGCCAGCTCCTCAAGCTTATTATAATCGATGTAACCTGTGGTCTCGTCTAGGCGATAAGGAAAGGTTTCGAAGTATTTGGAAATTGCCGAAATCTTTTTGGTTGGGATTTGATATCCATGGGATAGGTGGCCACCGTGGGGTAGGTCGAGGCCCATCAAACGGTCGTGTGTATTCAACAATGCAGAGTAGACGTACAAGTTTGCTGGAGAACCGGAGAGAGCTAGAATAACACATTAGGAAGCTGTCGAACCGGTCGCCGAGGGATAAATGACCAACCCTGGACGTTGACACCCCAGGCCTTAGGGTCAAGGCTGAATGCCTCGAGGGCGCGCTGTTGGCATAGGCGCTCGGCTTGATCAATGAACTCGTTTCCGCCATAGTATCGTGCACCAGGGTAGCCTTCTGAGTACTTGTCTTGGGAGATAGACCATTAGTTTATATATATTCCTTGATTAGAGAGATGCTTTGAAGTGCACTCACTTTGCATTACACTTCCAAGTGCATCAAGCACAGCTTGGGATGTGAAATTCTCCGACGGTATCAGATTGATAAAATGTTTCTGGCGTTTCTTTTCCTGCAAAGAGCGTTAATCTTTCGATTCGGTGATCAAAAATACTCTTCTGTTGGAATTGAAACGGACCTTTTCGACGATGTCGAAGACAGCGGGGTCGGCCGTGCCGAGGTGGTCTGAGAGTAACTGCCAGTGGAGGAGATGTCAGAACAAGAATTATGGGAATAATAAGAGATTGAAACTAATTTGATATGGATGTACCTGTTGTTGGCCATCTAGGCTCAAGGAAGAGGCGGCTCGGGCGTGCATGGATGTGATTGCAGTGGGTTTCGCGATGCGTCGCAGGACACGCGAGGTGCCTCGCATGCCAGACAGAGACATGGCGTGGCGTGGTGTGGTGGAGCGTAGTGTGGAGGGGACAGTACGAAAGACAGAGCGCGGAAGCTTTGGTGACAATATTAAGGGATATCGACGGCAGGAGATAAGGGCATCACAAAGGAAGAAGACAACTGAATCAAAGCAAGGCCACGGTGATTGCTGCAGTCGGCGCTCAGGACGTCATTGATACAGACGAGAACACGGGCGGGCTAGTGGAGGAGAGGTGTAGATGGTTGGTGGTTGATGGTGGAGGAGTCCTACTGATTACCTTCCAATTGGAGAGACTTGTGGGCGGTTAATGGGACTGTGGGGAGCTTTGAAGCCCACTAATTGCTAGATGGCACGCCTTAGTGCTCTGGTTGCGCTAGAAGGCAGTACGCCTAGAAACCCCAGGGTTCTCAGCGCCCACCAAGAGTCACATGCGCCACAGCCCTGTGGCGGTGGTGGGCCCGGTTCGCCCTAGATAATGAGCCCACTCGTGCGACTTCGCTTAATTTCATCACCTTTCTACTCTTTATCAACTAAATCTGGGCGTGATGAGATCGTTTAGTTCAGCATACTGCATCCGCTTCGGCGGGAGCCTGCTGAGATGCCCCGGCACAACCCACCACTATGTGAGGGGCAATTTTGAAAAGGAACCGGATCCAAACTTTGGCTGATCTGTTGTAAATTCCCTTAATTGCTCCTTTCACTTCCATTGCGAAATGATTGTTGTTGTTGAAAGACGCATCCGTCTTAGCCTTGCCTGCTTCATAGATCTGGGCCAATTGTGCGACCGACGTGTGAAACAGGGTTACAAGCGAGCATCAGTAATGGATGGGTTTGGCGCTAGGCATTTAAGGGAGCTGAAATTAAAGATTATATGCCCAGGTACAAAGTATGGAGTGCTTTGGTTGATGATAGAGGACACTGGAGAGAGGGGTTGAAGACAGCTGAGGGACAGGACAGAAACGGCGCACGACTGATACCGACAATATCGCTTCGGTGTCCCCGTCTGTAGACATATTCGTTGGAAGCAAAGCAATTATCTCTGAAAGGTAGCATGCACATGTAAGAGGGCAGAAAAATTGGGTTGTTTACTCTTCTCCCTCCTCATATTGGCACACACATCATGGTTTGCGTTTGGGAAAATAAACCCAGCATCCGAGCATCATCGATTCCATTTTTCAATGCTACATGCCAGAACCCCCGCCGGAACGACTGTAGAAACCAGAAGGGCGTAAAAAAAGACCCAACCCGTAGACTCCGAATGCAGCCTCCTCTCAAGACCGAAATGTCATCGTTGTCCACATGATTTACTCCTCGGCGAGGAGAGCATTTCGCTTCGCCACTGCCCTCTCTTGCTTGCGTTCGCGGGCAGCCTTGTTCTTCGCACGCTTGGCATCCATCTCCTCCTCGAGAGCACGCTCACGCTGCTTCTCGGCCTTGGCACGGTGAATCTGTTTGTCTCCATGTCAGCTTGTTCCCAAGTTTCTCAAGGCCATTCTGGCCAGGAATAATGTTATGACATACGTGCTCAACAAGGGCACGCTTGTGCTTGAAGGTGTTACCCTTGCTGCTGTGGTAGAGCTCGTGGTAGAGGTGCTTGTCGATCTTGCCGCTGGCACGGTACTTGACAAGGAGACGACGGAGGACACGGAGACGTCGCATCCAGAGGACCTGGCTGGGCATACGGGCATCGGCGGTACCCTTGCGCTTACCGTGGCCACGGTGTCGGCCCTCTCTTCGGGCGAGGTTAAGCTCACGAGCGCGCGATCGCGAGTGCTGGGTCACGGGCTTTCGGATGATGAGACCATCGGCGATGAGCTTTCGGATCGTCTGGCGAGAGTTGGCGTTGGAGATCTCGCTCTGCTCGTTGGGGTCGAGCCAGATCTTGCGCTTGCCGCAGCCGACAACCGACGAGGCGAGACGCTTCTGAGTTCGCAGATTGACCCTGTGTAAAAAATAATAAAAAAAGTTAGCCAGTAGCTCTTGTAGACATTTTTGATGTGCCCATCAACTTCGAAGCCGACAGTAGAACTAAACCAATCGAGCTTCTCCCCAGTGAGGGAGCACTGAAACCCTTGCTTTATTGTAGGTCGCTTCAGGTGACTTACATCTTGATTGTCGTTTGTGGTGATGGCCGGTCCTCGATTGGAGTTGGATGAAGTCTGAGAGGGGTTTGCGAGGCTCAGAATTTCTCGTCACCTACAATGCTCGGGGTTTGTGGGTTCACGTGCACCCGGACCCATCAGTTGCCCTAAGCGAGAATAAGTCACCGCCGTCAATTCACGTGACGTTCTGTTCAACCACTCGTGATGTGATGGGCAATCTCACCCCACATTGAGCGTGGGTCAATCGGGAGGGTACGTACCCTGGCTTGATTGCTTTTCGGGTCAGGGTTTAAGACAATCAATTGGTTTGGCGATTAACTTGTCCACGGATGCAAAATTCCGATTGCCGGACTATTTTGTAGAGAACCTGTCCTTACTCTCTGTGGCGTTTGAGTTATTCTGCTCTATGTTGGTGTACCTAGTCATCTGAAGATTTGAAAGTGTTGAGAGAGCCCAATGGCATTCATTCATTTTTCAATTGAGCTGAGGCAGCCTCTACACAATGATGGGGGTTGGGACTGGACGTGCTTTGGTCATGTAGTTCTTTTATGCCCATAACCAGCAGTGAGTATCACACAGTGCTGAGCATCATCCCCAGCGACCAGTGATTGTTAAAGATCAGGCAAATGACTCGCCTCCAACATCAACTTTTCCCACGCTCCAAATCTCACGTTCGTCTTCCATCTCATCGTTCGAAAGACCCAATCCTCCTTGGCCTCCTTCGGCCTCACGCCTCTCACGAGCCTGGCTGCCCAATCTCATTGCTACCCTCTTGAAGTAGTCTCCCATACTCCTCTTAGTATTGGGAGGCAAATCTGCACCAGGGCCAGACATGAACTTGTCAAATACGCGGCTCTCCTCATCGGCAACACTAAATAGCTCTACAAATGCTGCCTCAGCTGCAAGCTTTACAGGGATCACCGGATCTCTAACACTGGAAAATATTGGCGGTGCGAGGATTGGGACATGAGGGCGCACCATGTCCATGTCATGCCGGCTTGCCGTGCGTACGACGACCAAGGCAAGTCGCCGAGAGTCTGTGGGGTTTCCGGGTTGAATAACAGCTGCCAACGCCTCAAAGATGCCCTTGGTGGATTCAAAACTCTTGGAAGAAGGTGACAGAAGATATTTGCCGGTAGCCAGTATGCAATTGTCAGCTGTGAAAACCTATATTGATGTTAGTATATTTTGATCGTAATGACGAAACTATTCTTGTAACCTACGTTTTTGTTCGAGATGCCTTCGCAGAGAAGATCGGGTAGTTCATCAGCCAACGGGCCTTGTAGCAATGCATCGGGAGATTCAACTAGTACGGCGTTTAGGCTTAGCACCGATGAATGGCTGAACTGTGATGTAACCACTCGATTCTTCAGTAGGCTGACGGCAACATCCCCGGGAACATTGCTGATCAGAGCGCCCAGGAGCTTGGAATTTGTGATCGTCATGGCCTCGTCCCTCTCATCAGTATCCATGTCAATCAATGATAGCACGGCGGCGCGCGATGCCTCTCCCATATTTGCACCAGCCTTGCTGATGACCTCATATAATGCCTTTAACATGGCTGTTTTGACACCAGGGTCTGCAGTCTTGGATCCGGCGACAAGCTCGGCAATTAAAGGATCGATACGAGGAGTGTATTTAATCAACGTTCCCAATGCTTTGGCTGCTCTAGACCTCAGGGTTTCGCTTGAGGTATCAGCTAATGATTTGGCAAATGTCCTTTGGAGCTGAGGCAAGAATGGTTTGAGAGCAGTTGGCATTTTCTCAAGTAGATTGTTGAGAGTGAGCAGAATAGCCGATTTGACCTCAGTAGCACGCTCTGAAACTACTCGGATAAGTGGACCGGTGATCTGAGTGACGAATGGCTTTAGAGAGGCTTCACTAGTACGGTCAACGATATCAGAGATACCAAGAGCTGCCTGCACTCGCTGATCTGCAGTTCCATTCATCAAACCTTGTAGGAAAATTGGCAAGATGGCATTAATACCCTTCGGCAGCTCAAACCCGCGGAGATTGGCGCCGGGGACACCAACACGCTGGAGAGTTTGCCTGGTAGAAATGACGAGCGATTCCATAACCTCCTTTCGTAGTTTCTTGGTAAATTCGGTGAGAGCCGCCCAGGATGCCTTCACAACCTCTGCATCAGAATCGTCGAAGGCATTGAGCAAAGACCTAATAATATCCTGGTTATATCTCGAATAATCCACACTGGCGGCTGAGAAGAAACTTCTGAGATGCCGGGCAGTAGCAGCTCTGCGACGATGATCCTCGTGTTTCAAAAGTGATAGAAGAACATTCATAACTGTGTTAAGACCATCGTATTCGTCAATGGATTGAATAACAGTGTCAAACGAAGTCTCCAGTTCTTCACGGAGGCCATCTTCGTTGCAGTTGATTTCATTGTCCATGAGAGAATTGATGATGTTAGGGAGGCGTCTGTTCATAGCAGGACCTGCCACCTTAGACAATGAAGCCAAGGCTTTGGCATCAAATGCGGAAATAGGAGGTGTCGTGAGAGTAGGGATAAGGTTTGGTAGGATGATATTCGACCGAGTTGTCTCCGTAAGGAGAGTAAGAAGAGCGGATAAGGCATTGTCGGCTTCATCCTCGGAACGAAGGAGATTGAGCAGGAAGGGAAGCACTTGGTCAACCGCTCGCTTGCCAAGGATTTGTTGCAGAGAATCGAAAGCCTCAGCAGCGGCCTCTCTAACCTCCTCATCAGAATCTGTGAGTGCAGTACGGACAACCGAAATAAGCGTCTTCTCATGATCTTCCAAGGCCTCAGGCGAAGCAGAAGCAATAAGTTCCCGAAGAGCAAGGCATATGCCTTGCTTTGCATCCGAATCGGTCGAAGTCTGTAATCCTTCCTCAAGGGTAGGAAGAAGGCTTGAAAGAACACCATCACCAGCTTTTCTGATAAGCTCTCCTAGCGCATTGCTGGCAATGACCTTGTGCTCCATGTTGGAGCTTCCTAGGCGTCGAATAAGAAGCTGCGTAAGTGTCGGAACCAGTTCCTTAAGTGTCCTAGGGCTGTGGACCAGAACCTTCCAAACAGAGATAGCAGCAGAGCGTACGGCGCCAGCGGTGTCACACCGGCATACATAAAGAGCCGCAAGGATCTTATTACGTTTATCTTCTCCGAGAGCCTCTTTAAGAGAAGCACTGGCTTCTTTTGCATTTTCATCCTCATCACCAGGCTCCGCGTTAGCCTTGACACCAGTGAGATTAAAGAGAAGATCTCCCACCAGCTCAACCGAACTGAGTCGAATTCTGTAACTGTCGTCTGCGAGACCACGCTCTAGCTCGGGGAGGAGGAGGTCGACAGCTCGAACGGCAAAATTTTTGACCAAAAGACGACCAGCACGAAGAGCTGTCTCTCGAATAGACTCGATATCGTCAGCTAGACCAGCTAGAATAGGAGGAACAATCCGACCAAGATAATTGGCAAAACTATTTCCAAAACAGACAGGAAGGAATATGAACAAGGACATGAAACCTTCGCGAACAGCAGGCTTCGCAGATTCTACATTTTGGAGGATGGTAGGCAGTGTTTCTTCCAATCTGGCAGTGCCCAACCCAGCGAGCACCTCGCTGAGAGCTTGGGCAGATCCGAGTCTGTCGCCAGCCCCAGTGTCGGATTTGAGAGTTTGCATCAGGCTTGGGATTAAGTCGGGTAGTGTGTCTTCGCCCAACTTCTCAACCAACGAACCCAAAGCCCTTGACGCTGTAGCTCGAGTCGTAGGGACAGGGTCAACCACAGCAACCTTCAGGCCAGCCACAAGAACGGGCAGGTGCATTACGACATCCTTCTTTTCAGTCAAATGAGCGAGGCTGCCAATAACCTGGGCTGCTTTGCGCTTGGTGTTGGAACGGTCACTTAAGCCACGTTGAAGAATGCGAGTGACCAGAGCCAGAGATGGGGCATCCAGATAATGAACAAACTGGACCTTGATGAGCGAATCGAGAGCCTCATCAGTGTACTTTGTGGGGTCACTGAGGGCTTTGAGAATGATATCCACAAGGTTCTTGATTTCGGGATTGTTGATGACTTCACCAAATCTTTTCAAGCTTCGGTTAGCAGCACTTCGGACCTCTTTATGACTATCGTTTAAAACAGCAGTGAGAGGCGGAATAATGTCAGGCAAGCTATTGGCGAGTTGCTGGGGATCGAGGTATGCCATAGCACCAAGAAGGTCACAGGCTCCCTTTTTGCTACGCCATTGTTGGTCGTCGAGTCCTTCTAAGAGTGTTGGCATGATTTTTTTCACACCATATGAGCTCAACTTCCCGAAGCAAGCTTTTGCAGCAGCGAGGCAAGCATCTCGAACATCAGCGTTGCTATCGCCAAAGCCTGTCAACAGCTGGGGGACGATTTGGATGACGTAGGGCTCGAAGAGACGACCAAGTATTGTTGATAGTAGCTCGTACGCTATCAACACAGCCTCACGCTGGTTGGATTCCTTCTTGTTTTCGATAGCGCCTTTGAGAGTGGACAAGATACGATACTCTCGAAGTGCAGAAATACCACGCCCCATCACAAGACCGGCCAATCCGTAGGCGGAGCCTCGCTGGACAGCATATTTCTTCGATGAGAGTAATTCCTCCATGACCTGTCCGAAATATTTGGATGATTTGTCTCGACAAGCCCGAACAAGGGGGGGAAGACAATCGGCAATGGCAAATTGAACCGTTTCTGACGGTGTGCTTAAAGTTGCTAGCAGTCGATCGATGACGACAGGAATTTTGGGGTCGCCAGAATTGAGGTGACGAGCCAAGGCACCATACATAATGATTACGGCTTCATTAACTCGATCGGATTCTTCCGTATTCTTGTCTGGTTGCTCCAAGGCACGCTCAAACTTTTTCATGAGGCGATCAAGGATTGCCTTGCCACGAAGCTCGATGATTCGAAGAGCAGCATCAAGCATCTCGCCTCGAACGGTGGCGTTTTTGTCTCCCAATGGACCAGACTCGATCAAAAAGTCAAAGAATGAATCCAGCTGACTGGTTTGAATAACTGGCGCGAGTTCCTTGAACGCAGTCGCAATTCCTTGCCTAGCTTCCCAAGGATCTGAGAGATCCATTTTTTTGGGCATACCAAATTCATCAAGTAGCTGAACTCGGGGCTTTGCAAACTCTTGATATGTAGAATTCAGTTTGGAAAGGACGCTCTCTATTGTCCCGGTGTGTATTTTGCATGCTTCTGATAGCGACCGAGCGGTAGCACGACGGAGCTGTCCATCCTTACTCTCGAGGAAGGGAAGCAGTCTCAGCGGAACCTCCGCATCGACCTTGAATCCACTTTCTTCCCATATCTCTAGGCCGAGGTCCTGGTTTTCCTCTTCGTCATCGTGACAAGCTAGCCATATTTCATCGGAATAGCTAAGCTCGCTCATGTCTACCTCAGAACTGATTGACTGTAGTACCGAAGATCTGACTCGGGTTTGTGGTACTAAGGCACCCTTCGCCAAGACGATCATTTCGTCTTTATTCATATTAGGGGCTATGCAGCGACACATATCAGCAAAGCAATCCTTAATAATTTTGTAGTGTTGGGTATAAGCCTGCATGGAGCTGATTAGGACTGATAAAATCTCTGCCCTTGATACAGCCTCGTCTGTACAGACATCCGTGTGGAAAGAGAGAATTTCTATAGCTAGCACCAACTGTGCGTCCGTGTCGTCGGAAGATTTTCCGATGCCTCCCTGGCGGAGAACGTCAAGAATAAGTGGAAGGACATAGATAAGCGAGACGGAATCAAGCGGTCGTTGCTCCCCAACGGATCTGAGACGATACAACACCCTTGTTACGAGATCTTCTAAAGGTTCCTCACTGAAGTTATCAGGTAATGAAGTTCCTCGAGCACGTAGGGTAGCAGCCCCAATAAACGACCTCATGATTCCCAGCCGAGATATGACTTTCTCGGAGCAAACGATATAGGCCATAGGTGCGGCATTCCCAGTGACCAGGTTTGCACCTGCGTCAATGACATTTAGAAGAAGTGAAACGGCCGTCCCTAGCCACTGTGTGGCATCAGTTGGTGGCCCTGTTGCCAGGCTCTTGATAATGCCGATTCCACGGAGAAGTCTTGCTTCAAGTTCCCGAATAGACTGTCTGATTTCGCTTTCTTTCTTCAGTTGCGCCTTCACCTTGGCAGTCTCATCAGCAGTAAGTTTCCGTTGCTGGCCCTTCTTCTTTTCCAACTGACTGCGCAACTCTTCCTCCCATTTTAGGATATCATAGTCTTTGTTGTTTTTGTCCACGGTTTGTTGAGATTTTTTAGCTAAAACATCCACGAAACATGTTCCCTCTGGAGTTCTGAAAATGGCTGCCTCAACAGGGCCAACATCCTTTAGTTGCTGAGCATCAAGATCGCGACCGATCGTTTTCAACAACTGGGGAATAGTGGTTTCCGGAGCCACAAATGCCAAATCAGCTGCGGCATTATATGCTGCAGCCTTTATGATATCAGACTGTTGGCTAAAGGACGTTCTAGTTTCAATTTCTTTGAGAAGTTCATCCTGGTGTTTGCGCACCAGGTCACCTGGGTCGAGTTCCATCCGAAGACAAAGTTCGATCCAATTGGCCCTGGGTATCAATGTTGGGCGGGCCAGAGCCAGAAGAGAACAAGCCAGAAGCTCGCGCTCCTCAATTCCAACGTTTTGGCCTGCCTTTTCTAAGTCTTTGGGTGAAAGGCAAATCGCCCTCAGGACCTGAACAAGGTTGAGACTGTATCCCTTTTGATCTTTGTCATGGACTGATCCTTGCTGCAGGTGCGCCCACAGACCCTTGACAATGAAGCTTGATATCAAACTTGGATGCTGCGTATAGAGTTTAGATAATTCTTGGGACGTTTCTTTCTGGACCTTTGAGGAAACCATTGGGGAAGAAATTAGGTAAATGATAGCTTCAGACCATGCTATGATTATTGCGTCATCTGACTTACGGCCCAGGTTATTAAAGATTGAAGTCAAAGCCTGGGAGAACCATCTGAGGTCATCTTCGCCTATCGCTTTAGAATATATGCGATGATTCAAAAGAAACGCATGCTTCGAGTCCAAGGTGAGACTGTGCTTTGGCACAGCTGCTTTCGATAACGCTGTGTCAGCAGAGGAGCCCGGGAAGCGGTCATGCAGGAGAGGGGATATGGCAGTGAGAATGTAAGCTCCGACAATGAGCCCATTCTGTGATGAAGTAGCGGCGTTTGCAACAACTTCAGTGAAATTAGTGATAAGTTTAGGAATCACAGCCTCCACAAACGATGACATTTCAGGTGTAGTTGACTCAATATCATGAAGAATTTCCAAGATGGAACCCACACGAAGCAACCATGCTCTGCGAGATGGTGGCTTCTTATCTGCAAGCCCCTTGGCGAATGCATCTAGCACGGGTTTGGTGATTGCGGTCTTGTTGTTGAGAAGGAAAGTGACACCACGTGCTAAAGTAGCAGTCTCAGCCAGGAGAGCACTCTCGTTACCCTCCTTACCAGTTACAACAGCGAGAGCATGGATGATTTTCTCGGCGCTAGACTGTGACAGAGGCACAACTTCAAGCATTTGAGCATGGAGGACTCGGTGATCAGCAGATGCGAGTTTTCCACCCTTCAAAGGAGTTGTGATCTCGTCAGTGATGTGGGTAACAGATTCGGGGTTATGGCATCGTGCTATAATTGTGGTGAAGGCCATAGTAGCCCCAGCGCGAATTACGGCGTTGGTTGACTTGATGTTTGACAATATTGGTTTCAGGAGTTTTTGGTCAAGTATTTGAGAAAGGTCAAGACTCTCGGGTAGTGATTGAACAAGAGACGTCAACACGCCACCAAGAACAACTTCCGGGGAACGTAGGAGGCACTTTTCAAGGGCGGGAATTAGTTCTTTGGAAACTTCATCGAGAGTGGTGAAAGAGGAGAAGAAATCCCCAAGACTCAGCACCACATGTTCGGATAGTGCAGTTCGTGACCCCACGATCTCCCGGGTGAAAAACTCATAAATCTTGGGCTTACAGGACTCAAGGATGGGTTTTAGGTTATCCTTGCGGGATGACACACCAGCAATGGTACCGATGAGAACCGAGTTTTTGGCTATTGATTGTGTACCTTTCGCAGTGAGAATATTGACAGCTTCAAGGAGGCGTTTTTGACCAAATTCAGAATGTGAGAATAGTTTTCGCATGCCTCTTCTGGTGACAACCAGGGCAGAGTGCGCAACAGATTTTCTTGAACCAGGTTCGAGACATCTATCCAAGGCATTGGCATCGGCGAGCAGAATATCTTTAGCCAGCTCGTCCCAGAGCGGACTCTCTGCCAGGTGGTGCATAAAAAGCCCACACCATTCAACGAGAACAAATGCGCTTGAAACTGCAATGCCTTGTTTCTCAGTCTCTTGGCGGAGGGCTGTGACGAGAGCAGATAGGATCTTCGGGTCGGAGTCGGCAGTTATTGTAGAGGCCAGGCATTTTTGAACAGCGAGACGAGATTCTCGATCGGCGTACAGGGCGTGGGTAGCGAAAATAAGGTGAACCAGTTGCGAAAGCTCGGCATTGCTAAGGGCTGAGGAGAAGAGTTAGCGAGCTTAAAAGAGGAGGGGCTAACCCCGAGGTGAGCATACATTTTTGGGAGATCTTCCCGTCGATCGTGCGTAGGTGGGTGATTCGCAGTGCGGTTGATGAGGAACTCAAGGCCCTCTTAGTTGCAGCTAAGTCAAGATTCTTGGGCGCGCCATTGGCGTTGGCATTGGCATTGACCTCGACCTCAGACATCGTGGAAATAAAAAGTTGGAGCCTAGGGTGAAGGAACCATCTGGGGCTAAGCGGCTAAGATTCGCAGGCGCTGGAAGGTGTAAGCGTGGAACGCCAATCGATGGTGGGCGTTGCCACAAGGCGAGCGTTGGTTGTGTGGGCGATCTATCGTGGTCAACGATGGTGGTTTTGGGCACCAAGGTCTTGGATATTTCTGGAGGGAGGAGTCGCAAATATGAATCGGCCAACCCCACGTCAAGATGCACAAAAGTGTCCCGTCTGCTACACAGCGGGGTTTTCGGGGTTGGTGGTTGGTTGGCTATGGCGGATTTTCACACGCCGGGCCCCGTTTTCACCGCTTGCAGCACCGGGTGTGCACTGGCAACTTCAGGGCTACCAGGGTTTTAGAATGTAGGGCAATGAATAAAACACGAATGTTGAATTGTTATTGAATTTCTAGAGGACCAAATAAAAGTTCGATGCCATAGCGTAATTTAGGAATAATTATATCAATTTTGTAGATAGAGAGTAAGCGAGGCTGCTACCAATGCTTTTCTTGATATTTCTACTCAAACCAGCACCTTCGTGTTTTTGATTTCCTAAATGGGATGGTCAAAGAGAAGAAAAAAAACAGCTCCCGATTCCTGCATAGGTAACTTTGTATTCTTTGCAGTTCCTGGAATTGTTTGCTCTGGATACTCATTCGATGATCTTCCCGATTACTCCCCCATTTCTCATTTCATTTTAATGGGTCTTCAACAGTTCAGCCTGACTGTTCGGTCTGACTCAACCTACAACTAAATACCTCCCCCCAGTAGTTCGGATCTCATGAAGCATGTTGATGCGCCCTAGCCTCTTTGACTGTTGCGTCACAGCGCCCACCCACCTTTGACTCTCCTTCACACTAGGTACCAAGTACCAAATTATTGGCCCACAGTATCTCCCGCTGCCCACGAGATTAGCTACTTGCCTTGCCTAAATTCCTCGCTAAGTTTGTCAACATCTAACCACTACACATTGTTCCTGCCTCCTTCACACTCAATTTGCCGTTTCATATTCACCGCCCATGGCTGGCGCAAAGAAGAAGAAGAAGCCCGCTGCCAACCCGGCCCGAGGCTTCGCAACCACATCCATTGCCTCTAAGCCCAGGCCTGAGGTGGCCGAGCCCGAATTGAAGCACTCTGCGACCGCTGCCAAGGGTCAAGCTGCCCCTCCATCGTCCCAGAAAGATGCCCCACCATCGACGACCATCACTGATGATGACAACGTCAAGCCCGATTCCAAAAACAAGGAATTGTCGCCAGAAGAGTTTGAAAAACAGCTTGAGGAATCCGAGCTACAGCTTCTGGTCGAAAGGTATGCACAAAAGACCAAGCGAGATGCACAGCGCCAGCGGACAAGATTAGAGACCGACCGGCGTCTACTTCGTGGCCAGGCAGATTCCATCAACAGCTTTAAATGGCTACCACAGGAGCTCATGGACCATATTCTTAACCTAATCCAGGCTGAGAATCGGTTTGCAGCATCCAGTCTCACATCTTCTGACAATTCAGGCGCTGGCAAGATGCCCCCAGAAGAAGAGATGATAACTCGATTATGGACTTTGCAGCAAACACTCTCCACCGCTGATTTCCCCCAGGAGCGCGTGAAAGCAGCTATCCAGTACATATTAGAAATTGCCCCCAATGTTTCGACATCAAGTAGAGACTCTATTTGGGGCCTTGAGGAGTCTCTGGACTGGCTCGCTCGGGAATGTCCCCCCGAAGAACTGCCAGCGTATGACCTAAAATCCAAGCCGATATCCAAAAGCACAACTGGTTCGCTGTTTTGTTTCATTCTAAATCCTGCCATATTCTGACCATGACGCAGAAACCCCGCAAGATTCACCGAATCCTACTCGGTCAAACACTCCCCGACATTTTGAGTCTCGTAACGGGCGCAAGAACAAGACATCAGGGGGGAGTAACCTGCAGAAAGGGATGTCACAGTCAAGTAGGAAGCTGGTGGTCATATGCGATAGCGACATAGAACCTGATGAGCTACTTCCTCAGTATTTGGAATCAAAGGCCAAACTTCTGGAGCTTGAGCGCAGAGGTGGCAAGAATTGTAAATCAAAGGAATCTGACACTGATTCAAATGATGAGTTTATTATTGCTAAACTCGAAGCAAAACTCAGGAAGATTGAGAACGATGTGCTTTTCGATAAATTTGAGGCCGATCAGAAATGGAAATCTGAAAGGATCACCTTGGAGAAGCAACTGGCTATGGAAAAAAAGGAGTACCAGAGTAAGGTTGAAGAAATACCAGCGGCTGACGAGTCTACCTTGGAGAAGACTGTGGGTGATGGAGTTAGCGATGAAGCTGAACGAATCGCTGCGGAAATCCTCGCCGAAAATAATGACGGCGATGACGATGATATAGCAGGGCTTTTCGCATCATTGCCTCAGAATGAGGTCAACGCAGCTACAGGGGAAACTAGAACTGTGATCAACTCGGCCGATGGCGGGAAAACTTTGATTCGGGATTTTGGGAAGTGGACGGGCTTCGGTCCTAGGAGAGCTTTGGAAGAAGCTTGTCGCTCAAGGTAAGACCAGATCCACCGGACATATAGGGATTGAGTGGCTCACAATTCTCGCAGAGACGCTTCCGTAAAAGTTTCTTTCATCTCTGTATCAGATGTTTCCTTTGCTAATCGCCATTCGGTGGATATCTTCTGGACAAAAGCCCAGGAACAGCCTCAGCCTGGCGCGGTTTCTGAGGTTGAAATTATCACCGACCCTTACCATTTTACTTTCACCATGAACGGCATTGCAACCCCAGACCCTAAGCAATCTGAGGCCTATATCGCCACAGAAGCTTTGTACTATATTTTTAGCGGTAACCCTAAGGAAGAAAAAGTTGGTATTAGACTCCCCCCGGTTTGGCGGGATCTCTGGTCTGAGCTAGCGGAAGCGAGAAAGAACCAAATAGATGCTCAGGACCGAGCCGTGGTGAAAGATTTGAAAGCTCTTGTCCGTGAAAGACATGATCAAGAGCTTGAAGATGGTGTCATTCTCCAGGGAGCCTTCAGAGGCAGAGGCGCGGCGAAGAATCTACATGATTCTGGGGACGATGGTAGTCAAGATCGCGCCCGACAAGCTGGCTTAAATGCAGAATACTACAAAAAGATCTGGGCTGAGAAGTCTGGTTCACCCAAGTATCAGAAAATGCTGGTATGCTTACAGAATTTTGTCCATCATCAACAGAGCTGACATGCCGGTAGCAATCGAGGATGCAATTGCCAATGTGGCACTTTAGAGAACAAGTGTTAAGAGCAGTTGATGAGAACCAGGTGGTTATCGTTTGTGGTGAAACTGGATGGTATGTTTTCCCGTCTTCTGTCTGCATTTCAATCTAATATAGTCATAGTGGGAAAAGCACTCAGGTACCGTCATTTTTGCTAGAGCACCAACTGGCACAAGGAAAATCCTGCAAAGTGTATTGCACTGAGCCCCGGCGTATTTCTGCAATTTCACTGGCTCGTAGAGTCAGCGAAGAACTCGGAGAAAACAAGAACGACCTAGGAACTAATAGATCTCTTGTTGGCTACTCCATTCGCTTGGAGGCCAACACATCCCGCGAGACTAGGCTCATATATGCCACTACCGGGATCGTCATGCGTATACTAGAGGGATCTAACGACTTACAAGAGGTCACCCACTTAGTTTTAGACGAGGTCCACGAACGCTCGATTGACAGTGACTTCCTGTTAATTGTACTGAAGAATCTTATGCAACGACGTCGAGACTTAAAGGTCATTCTCATGTCTGCCACTGTGGATGCTGAGCGCTTCTCCACATACCTAGGGGGGGCTCCAGTGCTGAATGTCCCGGGCCGAACATTTCCTGTCCAGGTGCAGTATCTAGAAGATGCCATTGAGCTTACTAGGTATACGACTGGAGATGCTCAAAACGAGAAGATGGTTGATCTGGATGATGACTTGGCTGAGAGCGAGACAGACGGCCCGAAGAGTGACATATCTAAGAGTCTTGCAGGGTACTCGCCGAAAACCCGAATTACGCTATCTCAAATTGACGAGTACCGTATCGAGTTTGACTTGATTGTTCAGCTAATCGCCCATATGACCGTCAACACTGATCTTCGAGTATATAGCAAAGCCATCTTGGTATTTTTACCAGGAATCGCTGAAATCCGAACACTGAATGATATGCTTCTTGGAGACCCCAGGTTTTGCAAGGATTGGCTGGTATATCCTTTGCATTCAACAATAGCGACAGAGGATCAAGAATCGGCTTTCCTTGTCCCACCTCCTGGAATGCGAAAGATTGTCCTTGCTACCAACATTGCTGAGACTGGTATCACCATTCCTGACGTAACCTGCGTCATTGACACCGGAAAGCACCGGGAAATGAGATTTGACGAGAGACGCCAATTGTCACGCCTTCTTGATACGTTTATTTCTCGCGCAAATGCCAAGCAGAGACGAGGGCGAGCTGGCAGAGTCCAGGAGGGCCTTTGTTTCCACATGTTTACCAAATACCGGCATGATAACCTCATGAATGACCAACAAACGCCAGAAATGCTTCGGCTTTCTCTCCAAGATTTGGCTATACGTGTGAAGATTTGCAAGATCGGAGGTATCGAGGAAACCCTTGGCGGTGCCTTGGATCCGCCCTTGGCCAAAAATATTCGACGTGCTATAGACGCGCTTGTTGATGTTCGTGCCTTGACAGCCACCGAAGAGTTAACACCGCTAGGACACCAGTTGGCTCGATTGCCTTTGGATGTATTTCTAGGAAAACTAATTTTGCTTGGTGTAGTGTTCAAGTGTTTGGACATGGCTATTACTGTTGCTGCAATTCTTTCCTCCAAGTCGCCATTTTCTGCGCCATTCGGACAACGCGCACAAGCCGACAACGCTCGAATGGCGTTTAGACGAGGGGAATCTGATTTGCTTACCATTTACAACGCCTATCTTGCTTGGAAGCGGGTGTGTCAATCTGCTGGTGGCGGGGGCAAAGAGTTCCAGTTTTGTCGCAAGAACTTCTTGAGTCAGCAGACACTGGCTAACATTGAGGACCTCAAGGGCCAGCTTCTTACCTCGGTAGCAGACTCTGGCTTTCTTTCGTTGACTGAGGAGGAACGCCGAACATTGTCGCGGCTCAGATTCTCAAGTGGACGGGGCAGACGACAACAGCAATTTTATGAAATGCCTAGTCGAGTTAACTTGAACAGCGACAATGATGTTATTTCAGCCTCTGTTATTGCCTGGAGCTTTTACCCAAAGATCCTAGTTCGGGATGCACCTGGGAGTAAAGCGTTGCGAAATATCGGCAACAACCAATCTATTAGTTTACATCCATCCTCGGTCAATCGCATCAATCGCGATATAAAATGGCTATCATACTACCATATAATGCAATCAAAATCGTACGTTTATACTGTTACGATGTTATTTTCTTTGTTATTCTTCTCTACCTTTGAAAGTCCAGATACACTGACGCTGGGATACAGGGTCTATCATGCCCACGAGGCTACAGCAACTGACCCATTCGCCATTGCCCTCTTATGTGGCGATGTGCGGTGTGATGTATGTTTCTTCCCTTTGCAAGAAAATAAAATCAGACATATGACTGACTTGGTAATATTTTAGATGTTTTCAGGCGTGATTGTTCTGGATGGAAACCGTGGTCGCTTTGCTGTACCTGATTGGAAGACTATGCTGGTCATCAAGGTTCTTCGTACGCGATTAAGAGAGTTATTGACTAGATCTTTTAAACAACCGGGCAAGCTACCCACAGCCCAGCAGGAAAAATGGCTGGATGTGTGGCAAAAGTTGTTCACTCAGGACTTTGGAGAGGAGCGACAGACTCCTGGGACAGTAAGCAAGGCATAAGAATCATGACTGGAAACATCGTGTTGAATCTGAAATTGAAATGAACGTCTTTGCGTAAATGGCTTGTTGTCCCAGGTTTGCACTGCGCGGTACCTTTTGGACGGGTTGTGAATGATATCCGATTCAGCACCAAAACATTATCGGTGGATGGCGACCGAGCACTCTGATATTATGAAACTCCAGTCATTTTCCCTGTTGAGTCCTTCATGCAACCAATGGAAGGCATGGAAATATTGACAAGGATGCCACTATTTAGCCATTAAGCGTTCGCATCTACAAAGCCGCCCACTCGAGTGAAGAAGGTGAGACCTGGCAGCCCGCAGGTATGAATTAAAAAACAAGCATGGAGATGTCACGGCTGTCCGAAAAACTCCAGAATAGCGAGTGTACTTGCTGGCATGAAGAAATCTGTCTTGGTTTTGGGGGGATAGTTTGAGTTATCGCATAGATGAACAGCTTTTCGTTGTTTCGCACAATTTTATTGTGAGTTTGATAACTAGGTTCTTCCAGTCTAGTCCTGGAAAGCAAACTAGGCAAACCCACTTAGCCCCTTGGAAGCGATTCATTCTACCTCGAGCTACTACATTGACGGATACTAACTAATAATAAAAAAGAGGGTCGATTATCTTTACTGATGAAGTAAGTTATTGACTGATCAGTGTTCTGATTTCAATTAATACCACAGGAAGTACATCTAGGGCGTATCACGCAACCCAATAATCATTACATATTTCCTTCACCGAATCCCCGGATATCTTCTTGTCTAACACCCTTTCCCCTCTATCTCAATTCTCGGTGAGCCCAGTAACCATAGATACCTTTACTTGTCTTCCTCTTTGGCATGTCCCTTGCCAGACTCCTTGGTCGCGCCGTTGCTCTCATCATCGACCTTGTCCTTGCCACTTGCAAGGAACATAGCCTTGAAATCAGCATTGCTCTTCTTTATTGGCGCTGTTTCGTTTTCTTCGCCACGTTTGGAAATAGACGGCGTGATTGGCCTTGAAAACCCCAAGCCACGCTTGGGACCAGCTTTCCCCAGGACAGGGCGCCGGAGGGCGGTGGGCGGAGGCATCAGTCCCTTAGATGTGGAATTCCCGCCCTTTGGCTCCTCACGCTTCCGATCTTTGGATCCGTACACAATACGATCTTCCTGCCGCACAGCTTTAGCACGTCGTAGTTCCTCTATGGAACCCGTGCGCAGCTTGTGACCCTCGTGTTCCAGACCGTTGAGCCGTAGCGTTGCCTTTCCGGCAGTGACGGCATCTGCAAATTCGATCCGCGCACCGCCATGAGCGGGCTGCAAAATCATGTCGGTGACTTCGCCGAGGGGCTTGATGAGGGCGCGGACCCAGGCATCGTTCACCGTATCCGGAAGACCCATCAACGCAATAGTGCGAGCTGTGACATTGCCTCCGGCGGACTTGTTTTGGGCTGAATTAGGAGCGTCGCGCATTGCATCATCTCCCTCAGTATCGCGTGTCGAAGAGGGTGCGGGCGAAGTTGAATCCCGCTTGTTAATAACAGCCCTCGACGTAGGTTTGAACTTAGAGTCCTTGGAAACCTCAACCCTAAGTATTTGACTGCGGAATTTGGTGTTGTTCAATTCTTCGGCGGCTTTTAGTGCTTCATCCTTGGTTGCAAAGTCGACGAATGCAAAACCCTTGCTTTTACCTGCTAGATTCTGTGGAATGTTGACCCTGGTAACTGTGCCATATTTGGAAAAGGCATCCCTGAGGTCGAATTCAGCGACACTTCGGTCCAAATTACCAACATAAACCTCCCTCCCTTCTACCAGAGCACCTTCGCGGGTTTTCTTGTGAGCAGGGTCTGAGTATTTGGCGACTAACTTGAAACGGTTCTCCAGCAAGGTGCCGTCTTTTTGGACTGCTTTTGTAGAGGCATCTCGATCGCGGAACGAAACGTAGCAAAACCGACGGTGAGTGTTTTTCTGGAGGCTGGGCCATCTGAGGCTAAGAATTTCTCCACAGTCTTTGAAGAGATCGCGAATGTATTTTTCACCGGCAGCCGGTGGGTAGTTGGTAACATAGACAGTGAGGTCATGCCCAGACTGAACACTAATTTGCGATTGGCCGAAGTATTTTCCGTCTCGAAGTAGAGCAGATTGGGCTTCTTCAGCCGTTTTGAACTCAACGAGGGCAGTGGCGGAGGCCCCACTCCCCTCTTGAACCAGGGCAGTTATGTTGTTGATGTGTCCGTACTCCTTGAAGTATTGGCGGAGTTTTGTCTGCGTAATTTCGCTGGGGAGGTTCGTCACGAGGATAGTTGAGTTTTCCCGATCCCTCTTGGAGTTCTGAGTGGAAGTAGCCTGCAGGGGCTCGGTGTTGTTGGAGTCAGCTTTGTGGCGTTTGGTCGCTTGTTCAACCTCGTCTCCATTGGTTGAATCAGGCACTCTCTTCCGCTTGGAAGCGTTTGGAGACTGTGCCTCTTGTGCTGGTTCTTCAGCTTCTTGGGCTTTATAATAAGAGGCATAAGCATCGGCCATTTCCTCCTCTCGGCGCTTCTTCACTGCTTTGGCAGTTACGTGCACTCGATCGGCAGCTTTTCGCACTGACATCGGTGGTTCATAGTCGTTACAGTGTTGCATATAGACCTCCAGAACCTTTTCCGGCCAGTCGATAGTTCTGCGTGTGACGGCACGTAGAAGCACGGCGGTTGCTAACGATGGGACCCGGAAGTTGGCACTGGCGGACGAGGGTGTTGGACTTCTGTTCTCTTGGGTACTCGAGGAGAATATCAACATCTCCCACATGTAGTATCTGAACCAAAAGTCGTGATTATCGGCATGAATCTGGAGCGCAGCCAATTTGTTCCATTGAGCCCTGGCTTCGTCGATGGCCCCCTTCTTTTCAGTAAGATATTGGACATATATTCGTTCAAGCCGAAATTTAGGGTCACCCTGAAAGTCCTTCCCGTGAAATCTCTGGCCAACAACGGCGACATCCTCCAGAGCCGCGCTCAAACCGACATCGGCAACATCAACAGCCTCGTCAGTTGCAGAGGCGTCCATTGCAGTTCGCTTCAAGAAACCACACCAAGCCACGTACATTTCAATCATGCCCTCCATCCCATCTTTCAGGAGCTGGTCTTCACTAGTTGCTGCGTGTTTGATGGACTCAATCTCGGCAAAGGGAAGCTTAGCTTCTTCAGCGCAGAGAATATACCTGTTCCACAAGAGGCCAGACCAAGGGCAGTGCTGGACTGATTGTTGAAGAACGTCGAGTAAGTTTGCAGGGGCTTGATGTTCGGAGTTGGAAGAGGAAAGAAATACAATATACTCGTACCATGTTGTCTGGTCGGTGGCGAAGATCCCGGTGAGAGCTCGAGCATACAGGCCACGGCATAGATGGATGCCGATTTCGGGATTGTCGTTGCTGCGCTTGCTTTGTAACATCTCCCACCCGAGATATTCTACCATTGCGGTTTTGTGGGCTTTAAAATCGCCACTGCTGGCGGCTTTTTTGAGCTTGAGTTCGAAAGGATCGCGGGCGGCGATTAGTCGTTTGACCCCCTGGGCATTGGCCGTGATATCCTTCATGGCATCCTCCCAAGAGGCTCGATTGTATTCTGATAGGAAACTCGAATAATTCTGTGATGTCTCGTCCCAAGAAATGTGAGGCGTCAATAGACGATTGCGATAGAGATGAGTGATACGTTTGATACCCTCGGGAGTTCGCGATTTTGAGAGCAGCTCTAGCTCGAGAGAGATCCATCGGTTCCAAAGCAAGTGACTGTCGCTGAGTCGATATTGAATAGCTTGGTAGGCTTGCTGCCAAAGGCCTAGCGCAGCCCCAAAGGAGAAAATCTCGCGTCCCATCAGACGTTCTTCGTCGCTCCAGCCATCCCTGGCTGGAGCCTGAGTGGCTTCCCAGAGGGACCAGAAATAATCGCAGTAAGAAAGCCAGATACGCAAGCTGTGAGGTTCAGCGCTTACAGCGAGCTTGTAGTGCTCGACGGCATTGACACGGCCCTCAAGGTCAGACGAATTCTGGACCGCTTCTTCGAGGTAAGCAAGCCAGTTGTCTTCACCTACAGGCTTGGCCATGTTGTCTATGGGCGCAAGGCTGAGGCGCGGCGCATCGCACTGGGTTCGTGGGCGCTCGAATGTCGATAGATTCTCAATAGCGATTATAGATCAGATGCGGAAGGTGTACGCCAGTCGGTGGCTGTCGCGATGTCAACGTATGTCGGATCGGCGGTTGGGGAAAGTGGGAAAGCAGGCAGGACGAGATGAAAATCAATCAGAACTCGACTGGATATAGTGGGTAGGTGCAACTGATTGATCAACAGGCAGCAAGACCCGGGATATTTTAGCGCCTGGTTGAGAAAGACGCGAGAGGCTGCACGACGACTGCGATGCGCCGAGCAGATCGAGGCACGTAGATCAAATCCTGGGATAGTGCGCGTGAGGTGCGTGAACAGGCAAGAGAGCAAGGGGAAAATTTTTGGTTGTCATTAAGGACATTGGTCAAGGGTCACAAAGGTTAGCGCGCAAGGTCCTGGGTCCTCTGTCCATTTAGGACAGGGGTCATGCCTTTAGAGACGGGTAGTAAAACGATGATGTAATGCCGAGCATCAACGGTGCCCTGACTCAGAGCTAGAACTCTTAGTACCTGGAAGCCAGGTCATTTTTGCGCTTGCTTCGTACTGGCGGGAGGGGGTCTCTCCTGTGCTCAAAGCTTTTCAAGTTTTGTTAGGTACACCGTTTGTTTCCCTTTTGAGATCGCGCCAGAGACTTGCTCATCTCTTCACCATCACGGCTAGAGCTGGGCTCCGGCTCCCCGGTCCTGTCAGCTCAGAGACTTTGTTCGCTTGGCACGACAAACGGTGACACCGCTGCCGATCGTTTCCTTATAGGAAATTTCTCCACTGGATTCTAGACCTAAGTTCTGCGGTGCCCTCTCTGCCCTCTCTGCCTCTCTGCCTCTCTGCCTCTCTGCCTCTCTGCCTCTCTGCCTCTCTGTTTCTTTGCTTTCAGCCGCTGCATCATTCGTCAATTATTCCCGGATTGCTATTTCCAGCACATGGGGTTGCTCTTTACATGGGTCCGCGAAAACCAGTCGCTCTTGGGGGGATTAGTGCCCCTTCGACGATCATTCTGTACCCTTCATCTTTTACTAACATTCAGCTGCTATCATCACCGGAAAAATAAATAACTAAATAAAAGGCTAATATATACATATATATAACCATTAAAAATAGATCTGTATTGTGGGCTTAACCAGGCAATAGACCTAGGGGCAACTGGATAATACAGCCGGTTTGATACAACAGGTAGCATCAACCGACTGGTATTTCTTCTATCCTCTTCTATGGAGAGCACCTTCTGGCGAGAAGATAAGTATGACTACAGCACCAAGTTTCACCAGAGAGAGTTGATATGTACAATGAAGGCCCCTGTCCAGCCTTTTCTATAACCGCAATGTCTGGACTCAGGGGATTACTGAACCTTGTTGCCGCCGCCATCAGTCAACGGAAGCAGTTTCGGGGCACCAAACCGTGGAGGTTTTAGGTATGATTGCATCGCTAAAGACAATAAAGGTCAGAAACGGGCCACAAGGTAGACAGTCAATCTTTTAGTACGCAACGCAGGAGACTAACGATGGTCAGATGTCGAGGTAAGAGGGAAGGCTAAGATCGATGGAACCAAAGTTCGCGAAAAGCTTCACCTCTGGAGTGGGATGTCACTCCTATACTGGCCATAACGAAGAGATAAAAGCTTTACGGATCCCCGGTAGCATCAATAATGTGGCTCCGTACCATGCAACCGACTTGCTATTCTAGTGATAACTACCTTGGGTCTTGCATCATATTTATTTAGCGAATCTGAAACTTCCGTGTGCTCGATTATGTATTGGGGTCAATAGAGATGTGATAGATTACTGTCGGGGTCAAGCGATTAACTCACTGGCCGATTCTTGAGTTTTTGAGCACGCTTCACTCGGCTGGCATATGTATCAATACACCGACACGGGACATCCCTATTCTGTGAAATAAAAGACGGTACCTCAAAATAATGTCTAGTGGCAGCACTGTTAATTAAGATTTCGTCCTAGAGCTACGTTTGATCAATCCCCTGGTACGAAGACAGCTAGCCAAAAAGAAATCAATGAACCCACCAGGTCGAAGTAACAAGAGAGTATTTGGCTATAATGGATTAGCTTCAAGATGACACATTTAAAAGTTCTTGGCCATTTTGCCATAGCCTCCACTGTGTTGTTCCTTAACAAACAGTCAAACTTGTCAAACACACCGACCATGGCCAATAAGCTCACGGTCCAAAGTTAGTTATCTATTCTTGACAGACACTATTGGTTACCAAATATACGTACGCCCATTATGGGAAATGTTAGAGAAATGTTGTGGTGGCCGTTGATGTTGAAACTGCCCAGTTCTGCGGGTGTGCCAATTGTGTCTCTTCTGAGCTGTCACGGAATAAAGACTTTTAGACGGTATATTTCTTAAGATAGTTTGATGTTTTTATGCATTCCATCATGATAAAGAATTCATGTACCTGTGACATTCCGTCCAGACTCATGGTGACTAAGAATCGTGCTGAGGTAGAGTTTCGCCTACATATACGAATCTCGTCCCGTTAATGAACCGGCTTGGGAAGTACTTCGGCAGCTGAATCTCGTGGCCATACTAATACTTATATTTATGTTTGGTTAAAATAAAAGCAGGGGACTCGACCAGGCATTTCCGGGGGCTGATACAATTAGTGTTTAAACAACTATGGTTGTTGGTCTCTTTTCGCCCCAACCAACAGAACAACTAACTCTAACTAATATTTGTATATGGACATGTTTCTTTGAGCTATGCATGACTTTGCCTTGATGACACGGAATTGTCCTATGGCCTGACTTACCTGCCGAGCCCCTTCACATAGCAAACGGCCGTTGCAGGATACATCTGATATGATCAAACTCAAGCTCAAATTTATATACCAAGAACAAGGAATACGGATGCGTTACTAGCCCTGGGAATAGTATATGTATCACGCCATGGCGGCTCATAAGTATACCTTGCTGCAACTGACACAATATTTTACATAAATGACATAACCACTTCCTCCCTATTTGGGGAGATGAAAAATAACCCGATCGCAAAGTCGTGAAACAAGATAAAGAAAACAAGTGTCAAAATTATAGCACCCAAATATTTAGTGGAGGCAAATATCCCAAACCCCGCTCGGAAACTAATGTTGTAGATCGTAGAGAAGCGCTTCAGCTTTTGAACGCTTGGCTCGAGGCTCAATCCCAAGCGAATGCAACAAGGAATCGCCAATAAACTCAATGTAACATAAGGGCGGGGCAAATGATTTGGTGTTCTTGACATATTCGAACTGTTTAGATCCCATATGTTTTAGAAGGGAATTCGTGGGACTGTGATTACGCCTAGCTTAACTACGTAGCACCCAGGCGGTAGGTTTTGCGTATTCTTGCCGGAAGTATTCGAGGCCATAAAATACTATGATAAATTGATAGGGCGAGTGTGATTTTGGGACTGATGGGTGACGAGCACTGCTGTTGGGTCCGAGGAACAAAAAGGGTTAATTGCTCGTTTGTTAGTCATGCGATGATGAGCTTATGGTGGAAGCCCCTTCACTCGAATTTTTCTGAACCAAGCCGAGAGCAGTCAAAGACCAGTCATATGGGCACTGATCCTGTGATGTCTTTGTCTAAGGACAAGGTTTGATATGGTCAGCCCGGTAATGAGGCAAGGGGATCGGATAATGCGACAAAAAATGCTGATTTTCTGGCACCTATGGCCAGCCATCAATCGGCTGGGATCTCAGTAAAATTATAAAAATAAAAATAAATAAAAAAACCTCGGAACCTCGATAGTGCATTGCTTTTTTATTTTTTTGATAAGGTGAATGACACCCTGCTTTTGCATTCCTGAGCAACTTCAAATAAGCACAGCCTCAATGCCCCATGAACGCGGTAAGCTGAGTGCGAACCAGCATAGTTCCGGAAACAACTGGGCGACGTCTTCTCCACAACTCGATTTAAATTAAAACTGCACGAAAACACAGCTCTTCATATATTATGAGCAATCTTCCTCTTTTGCAGCGTGTAACACTCTCACGGCGCGTTGTAAAGGTCGTGGGCGATGAATTACAGCCTAATATTATTCGAGGTAATAATTCAAAGTCGTCCCAGGTTGTGCCCATGACGAGCCGAGGATTTCAGACCAGGGTGCTGTTTCACGCTAATCTAGCGGCCCGCGCAGCACCTGGGTTGGCCGATGTTCTGCTTTGACTCCGTACCAACGGGCACGTCAAGACGTAGATGAAACGGCTCCAAGTAGGCATATGCGGTCAAAAAGGTGGCCTAGTGTTTTTGGCCTCCAGCCGTAGCTTCCCCCTCCCTTTCGTATGCTTCCAGCCGTTCCGTCATACATATTCAATGCGCTCTGGATGCGGACGTGCATATCAGTGGTTGTATCCCGCCGAAACTGCCACTGTCGCATTGCATGTCGCAAGTCAAAAATTTCTTTTTCGGCTTCCTGGCGCATAAACTGACAAGCTGATCCTGGTGCCGATCCTGAAGACTCCACCTCGACTTACATGGTTTACGCCAACGGCCGACTCAGATCTCATGTTTTAGTCGCAGGCAAGGGGAGAGAATACGATTGCCCCTGACAGATGCATATGTATTAATAAAGAAAAAAGAAGAAAAAAGGACGATACTTCGCTTCGCTGCCAGCGTCTGCGGCACACTACATGCTAATTGGGCTTGTGACACTGTGCCGCAAGTCTGACCTGATTAGTTAGTGAAGTGAGACATTGCAGAAAGCTTGGGCCGTGCCGTGGGCAGCTCATCACTCATTCAGCTCGACGAACGATATGACTAAGCTCAAATTGCAGAGCGAAACACAGGCATTGTTCATCTTTTGTTTAGTACGCCTTCATCAGTTGCAGGATTCTGGAATTATGTATGTCCCATTTACAAGGTGGCGAAGGATTGCGGCTGGCTGCCAGGCTCGGAATAAGCCTGGAAGCCTTCAGCTCCCCCTCCTGGCGGGCGACCGTCCTGCCGCTTATAGGTCACGTCCCGAATCATCAAGATGGGGGTTCCGGGGATGCTACTAGCCGGGACACGGTGTGCCTTGTAATATAACCGCCCGGGCAATATCGACGTATGAGGGATTGTTTCGCCTCTGTCACTGCGATTTCATTTTGTTTCCCATGACATGGGACTTTTCGGGAACATGAAGCCGCCGAGACCAAATTAATGGGATGAGGAGGTCATGCGCCGATGATTCACGCACAGATGCAGTTGTAATGAATGTCAAGGTCGACAAATTGCCAGCGCTGGCCGTGCTCCGGAACTAATGGCAAGAACCAACTGATTGTGTGCTCCTGGAGGTGAAATGAAACGAACACTGGGACCAACGGCCTTGTGACTCGTCTTGCAGTATTGAGCACCTTGACGGAATCGGCTTTGGAGGTGTATTTTGCCAATGGCATGGTGTTTAGCTACTAGCGGTCAACTTGATGGTGAATTGGTGCCCTGAGAGCCACACGTGCCCTACGCAATGAGATATTGCATACGGGTTTTGCAGTATGCCAGGGGCTGTGGTCCCACTAACCGTTGCATCTCGGCCCCCTTATTCGACAGTGTGGCAGCAAGCCCAAGGCGCTGCTGGTTGGAACTTCTGTGGCTGACATTGCTTGCAGGTTCGTTGCATTCACGGATGAACAAAGCTTCCGCGCCTCTTGCCGGAAGAGGAGGGACAATGGCAAATTAGTTTATTGTAAATGCCAACTTCAAGGGTTCAGACATGCAACAGGCCGGGAGGGCAAATCGTCATGACGAGGATGTTTGCCGGGGTGCCCGACACTTGGACGGGTTGGGAGGACTTCCATACTTCCATCTAGGATTATGTACTGTATCTGCCGCGTTGCCATCTCTGGAATCTAAGCCGTCACACGCTACTTGGCTGCCCTGGAATTCCCTCACAGTGACTTCGAATGGGGCAGCACCCAGTAATTTTGGTAGCACAGGCCTCGAGAGTAGCGTGCGAGCAAGTTACGCTGTTAGTGAGCAGTACCCGATGGCCCAGGCACTGCTCGTCGTGCTGGACCAGTTCAGCAGCCCACAGCGAGGGGGACCTGCAGTGCACCAAGGTGGGTACCATCGTTCCTTGAAGCATAGGGCACGTACCTTCAGTGAAGAGGCAGCCCCGATCCCATGTGCCATATCCCACATCGCCATTTCCTTCATTCCCCCGGCGACTCGTTGTCCCAGCGTTTCTTCTTCATTCCTCTCCCTCCCTCCCCGTGATAGTATTTTCGTTTCGTCATTCCCTCCACGCCCTACCTGCTGGTCTCACTTGGGCTTCATTTCTTCCCTCTTCCCTTCTCCCTCCCGCGTCCGGTGGTCGCACTTTCGGGTTCTTCTCGTTGTATCCGGCATCGTAGGTGCCAGCCGTTTCACTTCACCTTTCCGGCTATCAACTACCTACCTATACCGACTCACTTATTCACTCCTTCGCCATCTCAAATACGCACCTCCAGCTTGTGTCGTCGCTCCTTTCAAATCCATTGGCGAACGTCATCCGGCCATAACTTTCGCACCTTTTCGCTTCGTATTTCAGCCCAGAATCCTGCACCACCTGTATCACATCACTGCTCCGATCAGGTGCCACGTTGGACTGCCCTTGTCCCACCATACTGGTCCTCGTCCTTTTTACTCATCGCGTCCATCGTTGCGGTTTGCAAGCGAACCAGATTTCTTTTTTTGATCCTTTTTCACTTCAAACGCTTCTTTATTTTCGTTCACTTCTCTTCATCTCTGCCAGCACCTGTTTGTCTTTAAACCATCCATCGGTATTGACGTTCTTTTGAGATGCATCTATCACTCTCTACTTTAGGTGCGCTGGGCGCCCTGCACATTCTGGGGGTATCTGCAGCTGATTACTGTGTTGTAAGTCCGTACCAGGCATATCTCGCGAAACATGACGGTCTCAAAACCGAATAATGACATAGACGCTGACGGAGACATATTCTAGGGTACTTGCACAAATGATCTTAGAAATAGGTTCAGTGAATTTAGCTGCGGTAGCGCAGAGGATGGCGCCTGTCTTTGCAAGATGCAGCCTTTCCTTGACGGTATTAAAGACTGCTCCAACAACTCATGTGGAGCGACAGAAGCAGAAATGAACAACTATCTTGGCTCCAACTTTTGTCTAGGTAGGATTGGGATTTTATTTCTTACTGGGATTGACTGCTGACGTCCCAAGGTGTGATTTCTGCGACTTCCGCTGCCTCTACTAGGGCCTCAACATCAGCTGTGGCATCACCGTCCGAAACGCCATCGCCAACGGCTGTCTCGTCGGCCAAAGCCGAATCGACGTCCAATGAATCGTCTTCAAGCACCATCGAGCAAACGTCTACACATATTTCAACAGCGACTGCACCCAATACAACATCTCACGTTGGATCGTCATCCACCACCGAAGACTCCCGGGTATGTATTCCCACCACAGTTGTTTGTTTATGCTAACTTGAGCCTTAGCCGACTGATTCTACCTCACAAACTGGAGCTGCTGCGTCTGAGACTGACGAGGCCGGTGTTGGTGCTGGCACCTCTGCAACTGCAACATCTGCTGCCGACAGCGCCGAGAGCTCTGGTGCTTCTGAGAAGAAGAAGGATTCAGGCCTATCAATTGCAGCTCAAGCTGGTATCGGCGTTGGTGTTGGCGCTGCGGTCCTCGCCATTCTAAGTCTGGGACTTTTCTGCGTCCTGAAATCACGAAGACACCAGGAAGAACAAAAGCCACAGCGCCGTGGAATCGGCCTTGCGATTTCAGAACCTCTTCCCGGCGGCGGAAGAGTTTATGGCTCGAGTGACGCTGGTTTCGGAGAGAAAAATGCGTATGATATGGAGGTGATTACCAACAGGTATGAGGACATGGTTCCACGACACACACCTCGAGTCATGGTATGATGCTTGAAACTGGGGACAAGTTCCCTATATGTGGAAATTTTGTGGTTGTGGGATAACTTTGATCATGGAGCAATTTATTTATTTCTGTGTTTACCATCTCATGCGGCATGGCCAGTCAAAGTTGACACGAGCCAGGCCTCCTCAACAGGGGTTTTTTTCCCGGACAAGATTGTTTGATGGCCATGCGGCTACCCGGCGATCCATGTCGGAGCGTGATCCAAGCCAATAGGTTATCGGCATGAGGTTTCTTTGAGCTTTGGTGTCCAGGGGGGAATGCAGATGACTTTATAATTGAAGCTTAGGGTTGCTTATGATGCCAGGAGAATTTTTGGTCCAATTGTACAGTGATTCATTGTACATATCTTACAAGCTTCTTTACATACAACTCCCGCCAATTTCTAACTCCTAGATCCCTTTCCTTTTATGCGTTGGCCCGTAAAACAAACTGTTGGTCATTTACCATGAGTAGTATGGCCTTTGTCCGTAGACAGGTCGGTTGGGTAAATGTACCCAGGGACCCTTTTTCGCCTTCTTTGCCTCACGCTCGTCGTGCTCTCGAATCCTTGTCTTTTCCTCCTTAAGTAGGATGGTAAGACCTGCGAAGAAGATTAAGTTAGCGATTTGTGCCTAATCAGAATTCGATCAAGACAAGACATACTTGTGCTGGGGTGCCTGATGATGCCCATCCTGCCACGGCCCTTATAGTCGATGCTTTTCCCACGCCATGGGCCTCGGCCCACCCAAGATTGAGCAATATACATGCGCGTTGGGTCTGCAACCTCAATCCACTTGCCATCGATGGTCTGGATCTTGCGAGGCTTGGCGAAAACCTCGCCATTGACCTGGCCGAGACCCATACCACGCTGGGCAATTGCCAGATCACGAGCCTCCTCCAAATAGTATCGCACCTCGGCAGCAAACTTCTTCTTGGACCACTGCATCTGGAGAATGGCATCATCGACAGCCTTGCCGGAAATCTGACGGGCGAGCATCACCAATTTCTTCACACTTGTAGGCATAAACTCGCTCTTGTGTAGCAGCTCACGCTCCGTCATTTTGACCCGTTCCTCCTTGGTCAGGCGGCCGTTGCGGCGAACCATCTGGATAACTTTCTTGCGTTGCCAACGGACACGGCTTCGAGGATCAGGGTCAACGACCAGTGCCATGTTTTCCTTCGTCTTCTGCTCGGCCTCGCCAGCACCAGGGGGGGCCTCGGCTGATGTACCTTTCTGAGGGGCTTCGATCTCATCTTGGAAAATGTTGTCCTCCACACCACTGTACATGCTGCGTTCCAGAAACTGCTCGCGGTTTTTCGGGTCGTCTAGCTGGGAAGCAGCAGGGTCGCTGGCCGCCGATGAGGCGTCCTTACTACGCCCCCATGCCTTAAAAATACTCCATTTGTATCGTCGCTGTGTCGTGGGTGCGAGGCCGGCAGACCAGACGGGCGCTTGGGAAGTGGGAAAAGCATTCGACACCCTTGCTGTACATGTTCAAAAGGTTATGGTCAGTTGAAGCTCCATGACAGAAGCCAATTGTGCCTAAACACGAGGGCAGGTGGCGGCGTACCCGATAGCGCCAACCTCCGGGCAGCGTGACGGAGACTCATGGCAATAGGTATTGTCGCGATGTGCCAAACCCCAAGTCTTGTGGTTCGCTCTCACAATTTGTCAAGCAAGCATGAGTGCACGTTGAGCCATCAAGATCTTTTCCAATGGCCGGAGTTCAACCGATGGCGTGGTTGTGATTACACGTGACCTACATCTTTAGCGCGATTAACATCAGCCCATCTTTGGGATGAACTCACATTCTCACGACCACATCGAATCCCTCAATTTCCGCCCCAAATACTTGCTACTTCGTCCGAACCGCATCGTCAATCAATTTTAGTCAATATGGCCGTCCGACCCGTCACTGGTGTACGTATATTACTACCCAATGGCTCTGTCTCGCGCCGCTCGGCCGGATAAGAGGAAGCTGTGTGAGCTTTTCATGGACTGATTGATGGCAGATGCTCCGACGAAACCTCGTCCTGGACCTCAGCATCGCTCTTGGTATGCCGCCCGAATCTGTATCCCGGCCGAATTGAATACGCCGTGCCCCGTCCCACTCGAGATCAATTGACAATACTTCTCGGGGGGACGCTGACAATTCGCGTGTTGTGGTTGGTGGGAGTCATTGGCTGACCAGAATTGCAGGCTCCGGCTTCGCTATGGCCAACCTTTTCTGGTATGTGGGAAACAATGCACTGGGAATTGTAGCAAAAATACTGACCTCTTTTCTTTTCTTTAGGTACGGCTTCCACGTCCCTCGAACCGAGGCTCGCGACAACCACTACATCAAGCTTGAGGCCGAGCGTGCTGCCGCTAAGCAGGAGTAAGAGGAGCCACATGGCATTCATAATTAGAAGGATGATACGACGAGTTGCATCTAGTTGATCTGAGGGAGGGCCTCTGATGTTTCATTTGTCTTGTCAATGGATAGAAGAGCAAAATACTATGGCTTCATCTGATACGGTCGCCAGACAATATGTACAATAGGCAAGGTCAACCAAGTCGACATGTACTTTGACCACTAAACGTTGTATATTGCACTTGTGATTTTACTGGGGCTAGGATCCGGACGCCCTTGGATCACCGTCGTGGCATCAATCCCTTGTGTTTTGCCACTTCTCTCCTGATGCCGAACTTTCCATTCTACATTGGCCCCAACAAGTGGTCATTTATGACCTCGCGCCAATTATTTTTAAACAGTAATTACATGAGATTGCATTCTCCAATCAGATTCATTTCTGTATACAAGATCATCAATCAACCCATCCAGTGGTGCTGATTGGACTTGAGTGCCTGTCTCCGGGATCCGACAAACCATGAGATGCTGCTCAAGGAGGAGCAAGATGAATGGCACCCTAAAATCGTGAATACATACATGTGCACCCCAATTTATCCCCTCAATTGCCATGTGCAAATGTTTTTACCTCTGTAAAAATAAAATAATAAAATAATAAAATAATTTCCCGGGGAGGTTATGGGTTAAAGAATGAGCATCCCAATTAACCGCTCGCGCGAGTAAGATATCACTGCGATGCTTGCAGAAGCAAAACAATAAAAGATCGGGCCCAACGGCTCGCAACATCTCAACGTGCTACATCAGGCGAGCTCCAACTTGACGACCAGTGGTAGTGTTGTGAAATGTTTTGTCCAGTGCCGCTATTTTTATTGTTGTTGCCCTCTCCGCTGGCGCGGTTTGGATAATCTTTCCCCTCCCACGCTGTAGTCTCAACCATAAACGTGCCTTTTTTATCCTGGCACCTGCAATCATCGTGCAACGTTAGCGACAACAGTATACAGACAGGGTGATCGGAACTGACTTCCGAAAAAGGCGATCGACTACATAGCATTGCACAGGGCTATTCCACTGGACTGGTTCTTTAATCTCGCATTTGTACTGCAGCATCTGGAGAAGCTCGCAGCTCTCTAGGTTGATGTTGCGCTCGCCAGCACCGAGCTTGCGCTTGCGGCCTTTGAGATCCGATTGAACGCGCTCGGACAGCTCGGAGGCGTGGAACACTTGGCACGGATACCCCATCGCTACCAAGCTGTGGATTTTGAAGAGGAAGTAATCGGGGACTGCCAAATGGAGACAGCAGCGGGAGTGCGGCTGTTGGGGGAGGTTGAGGAGACGAGTTTTGAAGAGGTGAGTTGTACCAGTCCCCTCGCGGGCCTGAGCTTTTGCTTTTTCCTCTTGCAACACCACCACAATCCCCCACCCCTCCAAAAGTCGACAACCATAATCGAATGTGAGCTTGGTAGTTTTGTCACAATATGTAACATACGGACTATATCAAGACATTCACAATGAACCTGTCAATACAATACAGCCAGAACACATCCTCGTTGAATAAGGGAAAGCAGGTCATTGCATCCACAGACAGCGCTGCTTATACAGCCGAGTTATTTTGGTCCTCCAAATTGCATATGGATACGGTGGCTCTCTTGATACATGGGTTCTGGGGCGACCGAATTCATTCTTCTCACAGATTTTGCCACTAATGACCGATGCTAAGAATGTCGATATAGATGCTTCGTGACCTGCGCTCAGCCCTGACTTTCAGCGCCACATCCACAAGGCCTGGGGTATCGACGCAACACCAACCTCAGACTAAGCTCACACATATGCGCCCTCTGGATCAGGTAGCGGCCCATCATTTCCAACATACTGCGTCTTCCAGTATCAGCTTGTCCGGGCGGCACCTCCCTTTGCTTTACAAGATCATATCATCCTTGGTCGCCCCTCCACATCTATACACATTACTCGTCATCGATCTGGATTGTCGTTTTGATGCCTCCCGACTTAGCTGCCACGAGGCCCACCTGCGTCATATATACATACAACAACCAGGCCGGGTCAGCACGGAACGTCTTCGAGCTCTTGTGGCCGAGACAGAGAGCTTCATGCTCTATGATGGCGGGGCTCGCATGAGCGGTGCTCGTCAGTGGTGGGGTACCATCATCCTAGGCGCACTTGGCGTCGGTGATGTAGCCACGGGCTGGAAAGGCTGGCTACGGATAGATCACGAGAACCCCCCCGGGTTTGGTCTCGGGATTGGTGCGGAAGAAGCTATGGAACAAAGGATTCGGCGCCAAGATGCGGTTGACTCCACGGGCTGGACAGCTATATCGGAATGGGGAGGTTTTTCTTTCAAGGAGGCTGACAGTTTCGGTACAGGCGTCGAGGAAGAAGCGAAAATGAGAGACGAGAATCAAGGTTCAAAGTGAACAAGGCAGTTCCCCTAAACATCTCCACCCTCACGTATCCCGTGTATCAATTGTGACTTTGGCTTAAGTGGAAGCCAATGTAATGTCAACATGTGTCTATTTAGTCATGTTAGTCTGGGACAGTACGAATTGCGGCGGTGCCCTCTTGACCTAGTAGATCGAAAACACCTATCCCCGAACATTCACTTACGTAGTTTCGATCGTTATCAAAAGTAGAAGCAGTGCCCTAGTTCCCAAATGATGCGTAGCGTTATGGCACAATTGGCACATGTGCGCCTGGAATTGGGGCAATGCCATGGATGACCCCTGAATCAGAAACATACCGTCCGTTTCAGTGTGACTTTCAGGATAAGGCGGCCTATTGTAGGTACGGGAAATAAGAGACAGTCCCAACAAGGTGAGCGACATTTTTCCAATGTCGGTTCCACCAGACGCCACCTAACTAATCCTTGAAGAGCAAAGCCAACTCACATCAAGTTTCACATTGGTAAACAGGAAATATTGGGGGGGGGGTTTTACTATGATGCCCGTGAAAACAGCCCAATAGCCTGGCAAAACTGACATGGTCGGCTTATTAATGACATAGCGAAATTTCTATTAGGGAGCAAGGTAGAGTCTCGGATTACCAGATTGGTGAATCCAGATAGCTGGGCATAGCTTCACAGATAAATACCAGGAGGTCGGATTTAAAGAAGGTATACTTTTTTTTAAAAGGTTTATTTTAGCTAATCTATGTTCAGACTTAAGCTAGTGATGTGATGCTCATCAGGGGTATAAATGTGCTGTGTTGCATCAGGGTGAAGAAAGCTCCGTCTAGAAACATAGCACTTCTATCGTGGTCTATGCTCTAACTAGCGTCAATTGCTGCTGTGAATCGTGCCGCCATCTGCAAAGAGACGTAGATGCAGATGGAAATTGTAACCACGCCCCATAAAAGAGAAAACAAATGCATATATCCCAAATAAAACTTGAAATACAATCCGTAAATAATGCCCTACTACCCAAAGAGAGAAAAGAAATGCTGTACCCGACGGCGACTGAATTAGATGGTAGCCACATATGCTAGTTGTTTAGATGGTGATTCCATCCATGTCAACAATGGCAGTTCCATTGTTGCAGACAGACTCAGCCAGGATGCTTGTCTTGCTAGTGCCAGTAGCAGCAGCATTCTTAGCCATCTCGCGCTTGATGCCGTGGTTGACAGCGTCAAGAACATTGTTTACAATGACCCGTGGCTTGTAGGCGGGTTCAGTGCCCTCTTGCCAAACGCCAGTCTTGACGAGAATGCTGTACCAGTCGTTGTCGGCCTTCTCATTGACGGCATTGGTACCTCGGATGTCACTCTCGGGGGTATCGCCAACAAAATAAACAGTCTCGGGAGGAGCAACGAGGCCATGTTCCGTGTTGCGCCACTGACCCATAAGGCGAGAGGCAAACTCAAAGGTGGAAACCTGAGGCTTACCAAAGGCATGGGTATGCAGAACACCAGTGTCATTGGTCAGATCCTTGAAGGTGACTTCAAACATACGACGAAGAGCACCCATTCCAAGGCGGACGTGTTCGTGGGCAGCGGACCAGACAACATCGTTATGGGAGAAGTAGAATGGTGGTCCCTCGGTAAAGGTCTCACTTCGGGTACCGAGATGGCCACCCTTGGACATGGCAACATCGAGCATAATTTGAATGTCGCCTGCCCAGTCTCTCGAGTCGGCAAAGACGAAGACGGCGTCAATAGTGACCTCGGAAAAATCACGCTCTCGAGAGTTAGCGTGTTCCTCAGCGGTCAGCTTGCGGAAAGGTGTTGTGGCGCAATCATGCTTGATGATGTCGCCAGGAGTAACGACGTCCTTGAAGCCATAGCCCTCGGCGACAAGGCGGCACTTCTCGCCTTCGCCACCAACAACTAGGACAGTGCCGTAAGTCTCAGCCATCTCCCTCATGGGAGTGTGGCCGCAGATGAACTGACCAGGGCGGATGTCGCAGAGGAGCTGCTTGGAGAGGTCACGGCAGCGCTCGTCCTCGGTCTTGCCGCCACCGTTAGTGAGGAAAATGTGAGGCCTGTCAGATAAGATTGTTAGCCGATTGTAATTAACGACCAGACGTCACGATGCTTCTGTTTTGTGGACCACCCCAGAAAAGAAAATCTGGGGTTGGTGGGTCAGATACAGAAGATACGGGTCTTCAAGACTTACACCTTGATGCCATACTCGTTCTCGCCGTTCAGGACCTTCATCGTCTCGATGGCTTCGGGGATGGCTCTACCACCGCGAACTAAGACTCCGTCGATATCGAAAGCAAAAACAAACTTGTCAGCAACGAGCTGGTCGACTGGTGTGGTAATGGGAGACAGAGGGGTCTCGAGGCTGGAAATGCTGGCGCTGGAAGCGCTGGAAGCGAGCTCAGGGGAGCTGGGTGCTGAGGGAGTATCCATGCCATCGACCTCTTGTTTGGCAGCGATGACCTCGTTGAAGAACCCGGTCGATACTGACTTTTGTTGAGCCATAGTGGATGTGTTTGGAGTTGCGCTTGTGAGAAGGAGGAGAGACGTAGCCGGCTCCAATCGTGTATTTAAGCGAGGACGCTGGAGGAAGAAGAGAGGGAAACCGATGTGATTAGGGAGAGTAGACAAGTTGTGATCAGTCCAACAACTCAAATCGATTTGTTCAATATCGGGAAGAGTTGAAATGAGACGGTAGGATGGAGACTTGAGTTGTTTGATGATCCTACCGTCAAGAACGGTGGGAGAGCCTGAGCATTTATACATTTGAATTGTTTACTTCTGCGACTCCTGAGGGTATACCAAAAAGAAGCAGAGGCCAGATAATGATAGTAAATGTGGGCATGTCCTGGAGCATCATAACTGACTAGTCGCCCTTACACAATGCCAAAGTCCACAATTTCCCCAGCGCGATTCGCGAAGGTACATGTTGCGCGGACACCTCGCGCGGCAGTGTCCAATCCGAGTCATTAAGAGGGACCGTGGCGAGCATTCTCGATATCCACCAGGTGATGACTAGGTTCCACAATGATGTTTTTTTTGCTCATTTGTGTGTGCGTTGTAAAACTCTCGAGGTATGAGGTAGTTAAGGGATGGGTTGTTGGTCGCAGACAGGATGATGACGACGGAGGTTGGACTTTTTTTCCTCCCCACGGTAGGGACCCAAGGAAGGCGCGGAACCTGAATAAGCGAGGAGCCCTGGTAGCCAGTACCTTGGGGCTACCATCTAATCGAGTGAAGACTAATGTCTCGCGTACTCCTGAAGCTTGTAGGTCCATTAAACAAGGCGGCACAGGCGGGTGGATTATTTCACAAACGCCGCGGCCACACCAACTCTAGAAACCCAGTCGTCCGGGTTCAGCGTGCCCCTCGGCCCCCTGGTCGCTAAATGTACCTTTGTGACGTACATCGATTGGACGGCACGGTGACAGTTTGGTATGGTACATAAAAGACCCATGGAACGCCGTGTCTGTGTGTTACTGAGAACGGACAATGGCTGTCATCCCCAGTGGGTACGTTCACATCAATTTTCCCTGCTCCAAAATATGACTGCTGTCATCATTGCTTGCTCCAGGCGGAGCAATTAATCATGGTTTCGCTGACGGCTATGGGGTAGCACGACATCCAAGCACGGCGAGGGCATTGCTATCTCTCCCCATAGCGTTTGGCGATGTGATGCATGGAAAGGGTGTGGACCCTGAGGCTCAGTGCGTGGTTTGAAACCAATCGCGCCTGCTATGGGCGGGAGCAATCTCCTGGTTCGTCACCAGTGATCGGCTGGCCTGTGAGTTGGGGGGTGATTATGGGGAGGAAAGGGACAAAACCAATGGCCCAACCCACCGTCAAGGATGGTATAGATTGCATGACAGTAGGAGGGCTGAGGGACTTGGAACAGGCTGGGTGGCTCCATTCACTCTCCACCGCACCGTCCAACCAGGGCCACAAAAGATACGGTGGTGTCTTGGGTGGTTGCCGCCGTCCAGTCGGTCTGGGGCCTGAAGACGGTGGAAACGGCCAGTACAGCCCCGTTGACGCCCGTTCTCCAGCCAGGGGCACACCTTACAGGATACTTCATGCACATCCGAGAGTCAGAAAGATGCCGTCAGACTGACAAGAGATGTCTGCACATCCACAATGACGTCATGGCTCCCCACAATGACAGACCCTCCAGCAAGTGCCCCGCCGGCCCCAAGCTCGGCGCGGCCACCTCTTGGGCCCGGGAACATTCGGGGGCGTGCCAGCTATCATACAGACTTTTTCCCATGTGGCGACTGGCGTGTTGCCTGCGGTAGGTGGGCATGGGCTTATCGCTTTCAGGTACCGTTATGCTAAGCCAGGATTTAGAGGCGAAAGGGTCAGAGGACTAGTTTGTGTGTGTTTTATGCCCTCTCCGTATGTACCACGCAACAGCCGCTTCTAGCCATAGACTATGGCCATTCCACCTACTGACAGAATTTTGGCACCCTTACATCACACATGGTTAGATGACGTCGCATAGCCGCCAAGAAAATCGGGCATTGGCCGGTTTTATGATAGACCTTTTCTGCACGACACGCTTGAATTGGAAGGGATTTGTCGTGCTCAGCAGTGTCCATGCCTCCCGAGCTACTGCCAAGAGGGCAGGGAGTCAAAGATGTGCAGGGCTCATTGATGGGCCCTCACCTTAGCTCCGCCTTTCTTGAAATATCCCTCTCTATGTATGTACGTACTCGTTTCTCGGACTCTTCCCGCGTTGGTTCCTTGTTCACGGCGTCCAAGTGACTGCTCATTGGCTCGGTGGCAGTTATCTGTGATCGCTTGGCGTAACCCCTGTCGCGCCTATGTTTCGACGGCATATGGATTAAAAAACACCAAACCGCAACATCCCTGTCAACGGACCCGAAGGGTTTGTCACAGACAGTTCCTACCGAAGGGTGTTGGCCAGGAGGATTAAGGGAAGAGGGGCAGCATTGAGACACCATTACGGTGCAGGCGTAGTATCGCTCAAAGCCTAGGCATGTCAACCTTAACTACCGTCGAATTAAGAAGCTGACTTCTCACAAGCCTTCTATTGTTGTAAACGTGCAGATAGCTGCGCGCCTAAGGCAGTTCTTAAGAACAGACGTCATGGGTGTTCTAGACTGTGGCTGCGCGTCGATTTCAAACACCTGGCCTGGGTGCGCTTAAATTATGATGGTCAATCCTTATCTGAGTATAGCACTGCAACTAACTGTCTGATGAGAGAATATGCACATTTTCCACCATCCCCGTCATATTTCTTCATCCTAACTCCATCCTTACATCAAACCAGGTTATCTCACCAACAACTATCCACCCCGACCTTCAGAGCATGCAGATGGAAGGGATACATGAAAGGAGCCATTTACTTGTCCTACCATGTGTTCACTAGATCAATGTAATTTGCCTCTCCCGCCCCTACACCCCCTGAATCAAGTTCCAAGAGTTTTTCTCCGCGGTTAGACATGGAGGGTGGCATTTTGACAAAAAGCGACATGATTGGCGGCGGTGACAGGCTTAATGTACGTACAAAGATCATCATCCACCACCCTCCTTCAAAATGTTGTCCGACCAAAGAAAACCAGCAAGTAGAGGTGGAAATTTTCCGCGCTTGCTTTGATTCCAACATTGTCCGAATCTGGGTTTTTTTTTTAATGTGGCTGTTTTCGGCCTCTGATGTGCTCTCATGAGTAAGATGACCATTCGCTCCGTCAGGGAGACGCTCAACCTTCTTTCTTCCCTTCACATGCTTTCAAACATCCGTGTCGACATCATAATCGCTAGTCGGTCAGGCCGAAAGTGTCATCTCAACACTCTAATATGTTCCCCATTATTCCCAGTCAACTCACTGGAGATTGACAAACAAACCGCCATCAACAAGCAGTTGTGCGCCCGTCACGTAGCCGCTGAGCTCTTCACATGCGAGGAATACGGCCGGGCCTGCCATATCAGCGGGCGCGCCTAGCCGCCCAAGTGGAATGCGACCCTCCATGTACTTGCGCTTATCATTATCCGCCATGTCTTCGTCATTGAGCTGCGTGCGGATTGTACCAGGCAGCAACGCGTTGCATCGAATGTTGTGCTCACCGAGTGCTACGGCCGTGCTCTGCATCAAGCTAAGGACACCAGCCTTGGTGGGCGTGTAGTGAGTCTGCTGCCCACCGCCTACGAGGGCGGAAATGGACGACAAGCCGATGATGCTACCGCCCTTTGGTGTTTGGTTCAGGGCCATCTGCTTGGCCGCAGCTTGTACCACGTAGAAGGCACCATCAAGGTTGGTTCTAACCGTTGTGTGGAATAGGTCGGGTGAGAGGGTCAGGAAGTCGGCAAAGGTGCAAATACCGGCGTTGGACACACAGATATCCAGCCGCTTGCTTGAAGAGTGCTCCACTGCAGTGGCCACCAGCTTAGTGGCCGTCTCAGGCTCACGAACATCGCCCTGTTGATGAGCAAGACGACCGGCGGATGGCACCTCCTTGCTCAGAGCCTCGGCTTCAGAAATGAGCGAATCTAAATGTGGCTGATCTTTTTCTAGACCCAAGTGGTTAACCACAACATCGGCGCCCTGTCTTAAGAACTCAATGCAGATGGCACGGCCAATGCCGGTAGTACCACCGGTGATAATAGCGCTCTTGTTGGCGAGAAGGCCTGTTAATCGACCCATTGTGATTTTGGAAGTGGTAATTGTACGTGGCAAGTTATTGTATGCCTAAGTGTAGGGTTCGTTTTTATCCCTCCTTCGTTGTCGAAAGTCCTCTACCTTGCTATTTACCTTTACCGTAGCAGCGGCCCGGCCGAGTCGTGGGGAGGGGTTCAAGTGGGGAGGCTCGTCGAGATGCAACGAAACGGGTTTGTCGGTGGATTGTAGGTCCGAGGGCAGACAAGTCGCGCGCTAGGGATCGGATTCTGTTGAATGTATGCCGGACGAGGAAATAGTGATGTTTGGTCGCTCTATGTTAGAGAATTGCTAGCGTCGCGTGGAGAGCCAGTTTCCAATTCGAGTGGCTATACAAAAAGAAGAGGGGGGAAGTTTCAATTCATGCTTAGAAAGAGTCCACACTGTAGAATTGGGCTCGGCCCCGCGTCCTCGTTGGCGATGTTGCGCTATTCCAAGGAGGGGTTCCAAGTTCACTGGACACCGAGCTTCGGTTGCCATCTCGGGGGGCTTTGTAGCGAGGTGCCGGTGGAGAAGAAAGTTAGAAAATTCGCGACATGAAGTGAAATAGCAACACTGGCAGACGTGGAGTAATTGTCAATACCTGGTGCTCGCCATGTGGAAGACGCCCAAAACAACAGAAATGCAAATGATGCAGGCTGCCATGGTCGATTGTCTTCTAGAATTTGGCTGGAAAGGGATCGAAACAACCTCCTTTTCTTTAATACGTACATTTAGGCTACAAAAAAGGTAAGACCATTTTCAGATCCGGGGGTGCCATGCAGATTGCAGCCGTTGCAACGAGAGTAGACATCGTGAGGTGGCCGCCCGAGGGGGTTGGAAAGCTAAAAGAAAAACACTGGTCGATGAGGTTTTGGGGGCCGGTGCCATACAGTGACCGTTTGCCCCTCTGGGGAGCCAGCTGGAGGGGGAAAACAAAACTCACGATCTTCCCACCGTCGCGTCTATCCCACACTCACTGGCTGACCAGGGTGGGAGGGGTGTGCACGCACAAAACCTGCCCGCATGGGCCTCCTCTTGGTCAAGTGACGAACTGGTGGATTTAGGCTTGACATATTCCTATGCTGGCCAACAAAAAAAAACACTGGAACTGGGCGTTTCGGATCTGCCTGTTTCGGTTTTTTTTTTCCCTGTGTCTCATCATCTTTTTTTGCTCGAAATGGCTGGCTTCTGTTAAGTTGACTCCTGAGAATGCACACCATCATGGTTTTTAACTTCTCAATTATACGTTCCTATTTTGGTTCGTCTACATGAGGTTGTACATACGATAACAACATTCGCGACACATTCCCTATCCAAAACCATGCTTAAAGATGCAGCAAAATCCAGCCACAGTAAAAACCCGCGTTTATCCAGCCGTGAAAGAGCCGTAGTAGCAGAACACATTCGTAACCAATTTATCAACCCACCCGGGCCTTTATATGCAACAGCAAACCAGAAATTCATAGCTACCATCTGCTTTCATTTCATACAGCAGAGTCAGCTCGTACGTTCTAGGCCACACACAGGCCTAGGCTCTCAAGCACTAGTGGCGAGGCCTTCAACCTTGGCGGCAAGCTTCTCAACCACCCCGTTGGTGTTGTCGGTCTCCTTGGAACCGGCCTTTTCCTCGCTCTCAGTAGGGGGGCTTGGAGGAGTCAGAGAAGGGATCGCGGGCAGCTTGAGGAGATAGTCACTGGGGATGAGCTTGGCCCGAGCAACAGGGTTGATAGTGAGACCAAATCCAGGCTTGTCAAGGTCAGCCGTGGTCAGGTATCCCTTAGTAGGGATAGGCTCATCAATAAATAGGTCACCGAAAACGGGCAAAACGCTCTTGCCGTCAGGGGAGTTGGCCAGATACTCCTGGAATGGTGTGTTGGGTTGTGAGATAACGAAGTGGTAGCTGTAAGGACCACTGGCATGAGGCACAACAGGGATATCATAGGCAGAGGCCATGGCTGACACCTTGAGCAACTCAGTCAAACCACCAAGCCACATAACATCTGGCTGAATAATGTCCAGGTTGCGACCTTCGATAAGCTTGCGGAAGCCAAACCTCGAGTACTCGTGCTCGCCAGTAGTAAACTTGACTGTAGGGTGAGCTCGTTTAATCTGCTCGAAGCCGTCGGTGTCATCAGGGGACAAACACTCTTCCCACCAGTTAATGTTGAGGTCAAGAGTAGCCTTAACAACCTCAATTGTGTAAGGCACGTTCAAGCTCATGTAACAGTCAACCATGATGGGGAAATCAGGGCCGACGGCCTCGCGGTGCTTTCGAAGGAACTCAACGTTTTTGCGGAGACCCTCATGGCCATCGTCAGGGCAGAAGGGCAGTGGCACCTTGGCGCCCCAGAATCCCATTGACTTGGCAGCTGTGGGCTCAGGTCCAGTGCAGTAAAAGTTGAGGCGTTCCTTTGTAGCTCCGCCAATAAGACGGTAGACGGGCTCATTACGAATTTTGCCTAGAAGATCCCAGAGGGCGAGATCGATAACAGAGATGACGGCAAGGGGGAGACCCTTGCGACCGTAGAACATGGAAGCCCGGTACATCTGCTCAAAGAGCAGGTTTGTATTGCGGGGGTCCGCTCCGATGAGGAATCGCTCGAAGTGCTGGTGAACAAGCCAGCAAGCAGGAGGGCCTGGGTGTAAGCGGTTAGCTCAAAGTCTTATTTTACATCCCGGCGAGGAAAAATTGAAGGCCGCCAATGGGCGGTCGTGGGGGTTCTCATGGGTGACGATTGTGGTGTTGGTGGCATTGTGAACTTACCCCCGAAACCCGTGGCAAATCCGATAGTGCCATCGGAAGACTCGATCTCAACCAGGAACGACCCAAGAACATTGATGCCCCAGCTAGTTCGAGACTTCTTGTATTGCTCCCATCGTGAGCAGGGCGTCGAGATATCGCTATCTATGAGCCTAGGGAAACCGGTTAGTTTCTGGTTACTCTGGGACGTTTCGCAGATGCTGCCGGGTAATTGGAGACCCACCAATGGCCACCCTTGACGTTGTGATAATCACCGCCTACGATGTATGTTAATTTTGGTATTTCCTTTGCGGTGGGAGGAAGGATTGGGGATCCGTTGATCTCCGTCCGGGGCAGATCAAGGTAACGTACCTGAGCCAACACCTCCAATAATGAAGGATCTTACGGCCTTGATGATCGGGAAGTCTCTGACAGAAGCCATCGTGGGGAGGTATTCGCCTTTTTCTTGCTATCAATTCGAATTGGGTTCGTTTTGGATGGAAAAAGAAGAGAAGTATTTGGAAATTCGGGACCAGAAGAAGTTTGGGGTTGGAGTCGGACTTATCGATGGCGTACGAGCTCTCGTTGGAGGTGGCGGAGGGAGAGGCTAGATTTAGCCAGAGGGACTCTGTTTATGGAACAGAAGAATATGATGAATGGATGGATGGACAAATTGACGACCATGCCAGCAGATATTAATCTGCTCGTGATCAGACGGACACTCAGTGCCTAAGAGGGACTGTCCAATGGGCTACAGTGGGGGGGCAATCTGGACCGGCATTCCCGAACTAGATTGTCGTCGGTGTGAGATAACCCGAGCGAGGCGATTTTTACGGCTTTTCTCCAACCGGGCCGGATCCACCACGAGGGGTCAGGGCTTCTTCGTCCCAACGCAAGAGAGGGACGAGATACTACGTGGGACCAGGTCACACGTCGATGGTAGGACTAACGTGCCTGGCTGCGTCCATGATTGATCGGAAAAGGGAATATCTGTTTACTTGGAGTGGAGACGCGAAGCGCATAGTGTCGGGCACGAGGCCGAGGGAAGCGGTACAATTGAGAAGAAATGGCTAGGGCGCGTAGTCCAAATCGCGTGGGTTGTGGGGGTTCGAATTCGGATGAGGTCGACCGAACCTTCCATAACGGATGCCAGAAAGGTAGACTAGATTAGATGGTCACGTATTGGAGGCGATGGGTTGACCCATTGCACGAGGAGGGGCCAGGATCTTGGGGAGGAGATTGAATACTGCCAGATTGCGGGGTGCGAGAATGGGGGAGATACAGATTCGATGGGGGAGGGAGAAAGTCAGGGGCACGCAGTCGAAATGGCAGGCGGTTATAATAAGCGACACGATTCCATGTAGATTGTCTTCTTTGACCAGAACACCCTTGAACAGAATTCACACAGCCAGATTGCCTCCATTCTCACTCTTGGCCGCTTCCTCCACCTTCCGGCGTGAGCTAGTTGGGATAGGAAGTTTTACCCGGTCAGCCGCTGTAGCGGCCTGACCAAACGAGGGAGGGGAAAAAGAAAAGCAGCTGGTGGTGGAGAATTCAACAGGCAAAAAAAATGCTACCACTGTTATGAAGTAGGTGGGCCGTGGGACCTTGACTGCCAGAGCAGTCAGAAAAAGGTATGACGCGCAGTGTCTGCGCATCTCCACGCTGATGGCGGCGGCACTGACACTTTGCTCAGCTCAAGGTTCTGGTCTAATTCGTGTAAGTTTTTCGCCTATTCCAGCCAATGCTGGGGCTAAAGGGGAGCAGAGAGAAGAAGAAAAAGGGGAAATAAGGCGAAAGGTGAAATAAAAAGGAGAGCGCGCGAAGACTCATTGCCACACCTCTGAAGACATCAGTTCATCTAATTTGATTAATGGTACTCAAACGATAGGCGCCCTCCCCAAAATCCATTTAGGACTGTTGCCCTCCCAATCAGAAGAGCCCTAGCCTTCCCCGCTCTCCGCTCCCGCCCCCATGCACGAGGAAAGGTTCCCCTCAAGTCCGTCCCAAAACGTACCATGTCATGACATGGGTGGGCGATGCGTGCGTGACTCTTCCACACTTTTTTCACCGTCGCTGTCGTTTGAGCTGAACGATCTTTGACAGTTGAGGCAATTAGTATGAGGAACTCGCATGTGTTTTATTCGCCCCGCCCCCTTCTACTACCCTCATCATATTGTAGGCTAGCCACCAGCACTCCGTAATAATAACAACAACAGGATTCTTGTATCCGGCTATTTGTTCTCCCTGCTGCTCCTTTTCTTCCTTGTGCCGTGCCCTTGGTCCGGACAGGGAATTCACCCCACCCACCGCCCACCTTGGCCGAACCCCAGCTACAAGGCGGGCATCCAGCCAATCCTGTCTTGAATAGGCTGGCCCTTCTGTCCGAGGCACCTGGCAAGTGGAACATGGTCATGGCAGCTGGGGTCGGTCGCTGTCTACCTAGGTAGGCGAACAAGCAGAGCAGGCCAGGGGAAAAAATTAATGCAAAGAAACCAGTCGTCTCTGCTTGGTATGAAATAACAACAAAGGTGGTTGAGGTGGATGAAAAAAACAAGTACCTGCAAAGTACAGGAAATGACCACCTGATTACTTCTCTCCTGTCAACATAACAACAATTACCCCGTCCTCCCATCTCCCTTTGGCTACCTACCTTGGGTTGCTCCTTGGCCCCAAAGTCCCAGAGCTCTATTATAGCACCGCCTCGGGGTTCTTTGTTCCCCTTCCCGCCGCTCATTGTCCCGGATCAGCGAGGTCGCTCCCTGACGTTTCCCTGCATCGCTGCGTCGCCGCCTGTCGCACTCTTGCCCTGCGACTCTTCGTTGGTCTTGCCCTCCGCTGTTCGCTATCTTTTGCAAGAGTATCGCAACCTCGCTGCTTCATCTCACCGATCCACGCGGACCCCTCACCAACGGCCCAGCGGCCCAGCGGCCCCAGAGCCGTCTTGTCCACTCAGTAGGCGAGGAAGTGAAGACCGGCTGCATCTGGTCCCCTTCCCGCCCGCTTCATCCCTCGTCGCATTGCCTGCTATCGCCATGATTGACGGGGCCGGCACGACATTGGGCCTTCCTTCGGGAAAGAGAGGCCCGTCCGGCCCCGAACTTGATAGCGACGAAGCTGTCACATTTCCCAGCGATGATGATGATGACCATGGCGACCAAGAGACGCTTTGTCGCAATGGAAAGCGCAAGCGACCGGTTTCGGTTTCGTGAGTCCCCTTCTCCTCGGGCTTCTATTGTAACTCCTCACCCTGTTATCGCGTCTACTCCACAAATTATCCTATTACTGTTGCATTTTGGTACACCATTGTTCTTACGTCCCTTGCTTCAATATTGTCTTAATTCTACCCAATATTTTGGTTTCATTTCGCTTCATCTGCCCCCAATATGCCCCCATCTAAGGCGTCTTCCGATCCCCCATCACCAGCCTCGCCCTCGGCGTCTAAACCCCCCAACATTGACCTCGGTCCCAACTCCAACTCCAATATCAAAAATGGCCTGCCTCATCATCTTTCAATTCTTGCAATAGAAGAAGACTCTTCCTCCAAGAACCAAACTAACAGTGCCATTCCCAGGTGTGAATTGTGCAAACAGAGAAAGGTAATTTTCATCATGACTCCTCAGCCTCTCCTGGAACTGTCACTAACACATGTCATCTCCATTAGGTGAAATGCGATCGCGGTCAACCCTCATGTGGCTGGTGTAGCCGCAACGGCGCCGTTTGTGAATACAAGGAGCGAAAAAAGCCCGGTCTTCGCGCAGGCTACGGGAGAGAGTTAGAGCAGCGGTTGGATAAACTCGAGGACATTTTGCGCTCCCATGCAGAGATCCTTCAGGCTACTCTCGTCGCCAACACCAACCCCGGAATTGCAGCTAGCATTCGCAATAGCGGTCCCAGTCTGCCTAGTGAACAGGGCAGCACTCCTCGGGACGCCTCCTCCAACATATTCCGACCTTCAGAATCAATCCGCACACCACAGGCCGATACGGCCCTCTTCCTTCACAAGCGATCTAGCTCCAGCTTTGCCACCGGCTCCCAAAATCCTGAATTTGGCGTTCCCCAAACCCCCAGTATCAACGATGCCTACCAGAATCAACAGCCTCTATCCGCAATGTCAGCCGCGGCTTCTTCTCAAATTGCGATTATGCAACCCAGTGCTGCTGCGCAAGAATATTATGGCTCCAGCCACTCTCCCACGATGCCCATGACATCGGGCCCAGGACCCTCCACAGCCGACCGTGATATGCCACCCTACGATCTACTTTATGCCCTCGTCGATCTCTATTTTAAGCACACCAACACTTGGTGTCCTATCCTTCATCGCAAAACTACTTTGGACTGCCTATTCGGTCCCTCAACACTCGATGAAACAGACAGAGTCCTTCTCCACGCCATAGTTGCTACCACGATGCGATATTCTACGGATTCAAGGTTGACCGAAGAGCGGAGGGCACATTACCACAAGGTTTCCAAAGAGCGCGTTTTACTTTATGGCATGGAGAATTCGTCCGTCAAATCCTTGCAGGCTCTTGTTATTCTTGCACTGGATCTATGCGGTAGTAGCAATGGTCCACCAGGCTGGAATATCATGGCCCTAATCACTCGCTCAGTCGTACAGCTTGGCTTGGCCGTCGAGAGCACGTCTTCGACTGTCTCTCCTCACTACATGTCTATCTACACACTTCGAGCCATCACATTGTCTGAGCCCAGGGACTTTATCGAAGAAGAAGCTCGGCGAAGGCTCTTCTGGATGATCTATCTGCTGGATAGATACGCCACACTGGCTACTGCCTTTGAGTTCGCACTTGATGACAAGGAAATTGATCGCACTCTACCGTGCCGCGATGACTTGTGGATCAAGAACCAAAAGGTAGACACTCGATGGTTCAGAACAGAAGACCACCGTGATGACTCGCTAGAGCATGAGCCGGACCATCCGGAAAATCTAGGTGCATTTGCGCATTACATTGAAATTTTGGGAATACTGTCCAAGATTCATAAATTTCTGAAGCAACCTGTTGATATCAGCGCCTTGAGCGACGTGGAGAAGTGGCAGATGCGCTACAAGGAACTCGATAACATGCTTACTTCGTGGAAATTCGGATTGCCAGGTGAATTTGGCAACATGGCTAAGCTTTTCCATCCTGGCAGCAAGAGCATCAACTGTACTTGGGTCATGCTTCATGCTACATACCACACCGCCGTCATCCGTCTTCATTCTTCCGCCGCATATCCCACCACTCGATCACCTATATTTACACCATCCTACAGTGCATCTCAGAGGTGTCACAGTGCCGTTGAAAACGTTGCCGCGCTTGGCGAGTTTGTGGTGAATAATGGTATGTTGGAGAAGCTTGGCCCACCATTTGCCTTCATCCTTTGGGTGTCCGCACGTCTGCTTCTTGTTCATGGTTCAACTATCGAACACAAGTTGTCTCCTCAGATATCATTCTTTGTGGAAACCCTGAGGGAGATGGGGCGGTACTGGCCGGTTGCGGAAAGATACTGTCACCTGCTTCAGAGAGTACTTGATGAGCACCGCGATAGCGAACGCCAAGGCGATGGCGTGACTCCCAGCTCGGTCAAGATCCTATCTGACATGCGGCGAACGGCATTCGACCTCGACTTCCTCATCTCTCGGCAGCCAAAGCATGGAGGGCCAATACTCAGCAGACTACCTAGTGTCACGCCAGCCAGGACTCCAGCTCCGAATGAGCTTGAATACCTCGACGTGTTTGACTTTTTCAATGTTCCCCGCCTCCCGGTAGGTGGCGAGAACATCTCCAGTGTTCATAGTAATACCCAGGCCCCATCAGGCGGGGGGATGGAAATAACCAATGGAACCGGTCCAGAAATGGCTGTCTCGAACGAGTTCAACATTACAAACTTCATGGTCGACGCCAACAGTGATTGGTTATTCAAACAAGAGAGTGGAACTAAATTTATGGCGGCTAGCTAGTTTAAGCAATAGGTTGGAGTGGTTATGACTCGAACGTGGAAATCGCTCACTGGCGGATGCGTAAGGTGTACTCTGAATAATTGGATGGGAATGATACTCGTGGTATACCCTAATGATTTTAAGCAACGGCTCTTGAGTACGGAGTTTTGAGGAGTCTATGGTGCTATATCTTTGATGGGAAGGATGTTTGTATGATATACGCGCAAGGGGAAAACGAACTGACGAACGATTACAATATTTTTCCATGGGGAATTCTCCTTTTATAATCACTATAGAGGAGCCCCAGGCTGAAGTCAAAATGGGGGTTTAACTAAGTAGCCTGATATTATTAATACTATGTATCGACTTGTAGTTTTATCTGAGCATTAGCAAAAGTAAATATCAATGCAAAAGCATCAATTAAAACAATAGATAAGGCAATTCCCCATGCCTTAGAGCGCAATGCTTAGACAATGAAGCAGACAGAACCATAGGGGTGTTCCAAATTCATAGATAAAAGCCTGCGACAACGCCCTGTTTAATGATGGGAGATTCCTTGTCTCTAGAGGAAGCGCCACTGCACACAAAAGAGACTGTTTATAGCCAGCGGCATTTACGGGCAGCTTGCTTTCTTTACCAATAAATTGTCGTTAACTCCTTCCTATCTCTCTTTGCCAACTGCCTCCATATCCGCGAGAAAATACCGACCCTCAAAGACAGAGGACTTGGAGATATACAGGGTAATTATTATACATCTGTTTTATCTAGGGTTTAGCATTAGTAGATATCAATGCAAGAGCATCAATTGGGAGGGGGGATAAGGCAATCACTAATGCTTTCAACGACCTTCGAACCAAGGGTTTGAAGAAGTATTCAATGCGTCGGATAACTATGCAACAATGATGCCTGGCCAAAGAGATGAATCGTCCCTTCAAAAAAAAAAAAAAAAAACCCACGGAGGTCCTCGGGGCCCGTAGATAAAAGGCTCAAAGGCTTTGCTGGAAGATGAAGATTCTGTTCTACCCAGAGAAAGCCAGCAGTGTGAAAGAGAATAACAACTGTCACCAAAATCTCTCTCAAGCCTCCACCAACCGACATTTCTCTCAAGCCCGGATGTCCTCGCCCAAGAATTTTCTCGCCAACCCAATAACAACTAGGCCCGGCTGTACAAAACACAGGGCCAGATCCTACTTGGTACTGCTATCTCGAGGACTGGGGCCGACTGGGCATTGACCCAGCACCCAAAAAACTACAACCATGGTAAGTCATAGTACAATATATAGCAAAATATGCTACTAATACGCCCATAGACAGACTTCAGCACCAAGTTGGTCAAGACAGCGCTGATCTCAGCCGTGACGACGGCAGGAAGAAATATGACCAATTTGGCTATCGAGAGCGCCTGGCATATGTTGAATAGCCAACCTGCTCGGCCTTTCCCCAGGAAGAGGACAAGAAGGGGGAAAAGGTAAAGAGGAAGGGGTAGAAAACTAGCTTGCTTCAATGATGGGCGTTTTAACACCCCAGCCCAGGGGGTTGATGCTACGTGCGTCTCGATTTGGGAACGTGCTTGTCGAGAAAGGGAATTTAAACCCCGAAAACAATTGTTCATGAGTTTTTTTGGCCGTTAAACACATGAGACTGGGGCTTCCCCATCCGTGTGCGTCAAAGATATCTACAAAACCATTCATCGCTAACGTCCCGGGCTCCCAAAGCGCCATATGAAAGCAAATATGATGTCCACTGTCATCGAGGAGTCACTGGCCTTCCGTTTCGCTTATTATGACCCTGATTAATCCACTCCAGCTTAAGATATTCCTCAACCAACTTTGTGCAATTCTCCACTTTAAGATCACATGTTTTGAATGATAATAATAATAAATGTTACCCTCTCCTCTCCCGCCAACCAAGGGCGAATTCAAATCCGTTATGAGTTGGTGGTGGTGGTGTTGTAGGTCTGAGTCTCGTTGCAGTATGAGACCCAGCCATCGAGGTTCATCTTCTTAATGACCTTGCTGAAGTTGTTGCTGTCGGCAGCATCGCCGGAGGTGGAGCAGATGGTATTCTTTTGACTGGTGGTGACCTTGGGAGCCTTGTCGGGGTACTCAATGTTGAAGACAGGCTTCTTGGCATTGATGAAAGAGGCGAAGGTGTCGCACTCGCCGTACTGAATGCACTGCTCGTTGACGGAGAAGTGAACGTAGTCCATGACATTGTCGATGATGGCGCCAGCGTTCTTCAGACCTGTCGACATGTTGTACTTGGCGGCTTCAACGGATAAAAACTTGATGAACGAGACAGAGTCCTTTGCGGTGAGGCCAAGGCCATTGTCGTTTGCCTAGCGTGTCCAGTGTTAATTGGGGGCCGCCTCTAATCATGCCGGTTGAGCTTGAATAGGGATGTAACTTACGTATCCGTCCACGTTGTCGGGGTCAATTCCATGACAACCCTTTTCGCTTGCAAGCTTGATGCGTGTCTTCATGATGCTGCGAACCGAGGAGCTCGAAAGATTAAGCCACTTCTCGCCCTCCCAGCCATCAAGATTCTTGCCCAGGTCCTCCTTTTTGAAATCACCAGCATCATCACGCCAGTCTTCATAGGAGCCGGCACTGAAGTAGCAGATGACCTTCTTGCCAGCGTCGGTAATTGACTTGAAGGCCTCGGCATCGTTGTCATAAAGATCGAGATCCCAGATGCCGACGTCGGGCTCCAAACTCTTGGCGCCGTCATCCGGGAGAACAACACGGTATTTGAGGATGATTTGCCACTTGGCGCCAACGCTGGGCAGCCACATGTTATCGGTGGAGGGGGGGGAGAGGTTGCTGTCGTCGCCGCTTCCGTCGCCGCTATCGTCGCCGCCGTCATCGTCGCCGCCCTTGTTGCGAGTGAGGCCTACGCCCAAACCGACTGCCAAGGCAACGACAACGACAATGACGACACCGGCAATGGCGAGCTTTTTCCACAGGGGCATGCCTACGCCAGGACTCTTCTTTGCGACTTCATCCTTGTGATCCGTCACGTTGTCTCTGGTCGGGCCGTCCATCTCCATTTCTGCGTAACCTGATCTCATGTTGTGTAAGTGTGGTTGTTGTGGAGTATGTGAATATGAATATACAATACGCGTACAGAATAAAGAGAAAATAATTGAATGAATGAATGAATGAATGAGATGGGGAAAAAAAGATGGGGAAGGAAGGAGGGATTAAAGAGCCAAGAAGTCCTGCGAGGGGATGAGGAGTATGCCCAGACGATCTGGCTGGGGACAGCTCGGTATAATAAAAGAGAGTTGCAATATTGGGTGAAAGCTTCACGGAAGCGCCCAGGACCACGCCCAGGACCACACCCAGGACCCAGCCCGAAGAGAAGCGTCTCGCAATTGGAACAAATGGAGGGCGCAGCAATTGAATCAAGTGGGGTGCTGCAGTCGAGCCTAGCCCTGCAAGGCGTAACGTGCTTGGCGCAGCGGCTCACCAAGGACCAAGGGGACATCAAGGGTCGCCAAGGGGCCAGCGATTCAATGGGGGCGAAACGCCTCTCCTTCAGGTAGGTAGACCAGGAGATCTGGGAGAACGGAGAACCAGTCTAGAACATCTAACTGGCTGCGCGGCGGCGTGGGTCAATGAGTGATCGGTTTCGGGAGCGTCCGAAGACGATGAGGTGTGCAACAGTCTTGGTCGATCGTCACTAAGTTGGTAGATGATTGTCTTCGAGGATAATGGACTCTAGTGCTGTATGTACGGGTACGCGAGCAAATAAGCTAGGACGATCGCGGACCCCGTGGGACCCTTTGGCATGTGGTCCGAAACAAGGGCATTGGATTCGTTGTGTTTTGTTGTCGCTTTGTTCCTGTGCGACAAATGGCCTGGAGTGCTGCACCCGGGCCTTGGTCGGGCGGCTGGCCGTAGTGAATCTCTCTCCCTATCCACTCACTCACCTGCCCTGCAAAGTTAACCAGCTGCCCTGGGCCCTGCTTGGGACGACAAGATTCAATGGTATACAGCGCGGCGGGTAACCATGAGGCCTCTCCTCCCCCCTCTCTTTCTCTTACTCCTTTGCTATAATGCCAGCTCAGCGAACCTGTCTTTTTCCCCTTCTTTCTGCATCGCCAACCCCACAGCATAGCGACTCGGCTAAATCGGCAGAAATACGACGTCAAGCCTGGGCATACAGCCCAAGCTTGCGGTGAATGCGGTGCCAAGGAAACCCACTTTCAGCCGACAACACCAGGCACGGAATCATGCCCCTGGCGAGGGACAAAAACCACAGAGTTGTGGGTCATGGTTGGATCGATGCTTAAAAATCCCGGCCTCATACCGGGATAGATGGCCTCTTGGCCACAGGCACCATGTGCATTCCGCAAATGAGAATATCCGACGCCAAGCATCCCTCTGGCTCGCCAGGGCCCCGTGGTCAAACACACAAAAAGCTTAGCTGTGGGTTCGTATCGAAAAAAATTGCAGCAAAACAACGAATGCCCGTCCAAGCACTCCCCACCCGACTCTGCCGTCCCTGGGCGGTCCGGCATTCCGGCAAATACATGTATCCATCCGCATTGTTTCTGATCTATTATTGACACCGTCGCTAAAAATGCGCCTCGACCGAGATCGATTCAGCCAAGACTTGTCTTTGTCGGGAATAGCACAGGCCCTTGGGCCTTTCTCCGATCCAATTCAAACCCTCATCAAAGCACTGCCACGTCAAGCCGCTGCTGCCATCACACAAGCCCTTCATGACCTCACGCTGTTAGTCTCCCTGTCTCCGTGACTCAGGTGTAGCCGATGAACCAGAATTAATCCAACCAACCTCACTTCTTAAGCTAAAATGGCTTCGAAGTCGGCCGCACTTTGACGCCGCGCCGTTAACACCGTGACAAATACTTCAATCCTCTAGTGAAAATGATGTCAGGGTTTTTCCCCCATCACCTGTTGTTTTAAACGTGAAAATAAAGCCCATGTCTGGCTGTCGCTTGTCCACTAGCCTCCTCTCATTCAACCTGATCCTCATCCAACACACAAGAACCCGAAAGGGAAATTCGGGCTTCAACCATCCGGCGGAAGAACAACTTAGATGGCTTCTGGACAATCTGGCTTCATGTAATGCATCACACATTTGTCCATTTTTGCAGTATAAACTATTTTAATGTCTGGTCTGCCAGTCGTCAGTGACTAGTTTCATGGGAATTTTCTTCACACGCTTTATGCAACTTGCCAAACTAAAATTCCCAACTCAATCATGAAGTTCATTTCTCTTCCAATCCTAGCCGCATTGGCAACTAGGTCAGCCCATGCTTTCACATACAAAAACCCAGTCTCGCCTGATAAGGTTCAAGGGTTTGAATGGAAAGACCCCTTCCGCTCAGATGCCATTGCAGCATTTAACCCTAGCTGTGAATCCAACGTCAGCTTCGGTGCCCTGGAATATACTCTCCATGACCTGTCTTACAGCTTTCCAGACGGATTGAAGACATGGGCCAACGGCCTCAGAAAGGTCTTTTCTGGGAGAGAGTACCCCGGCGGTTGGGCTGGATTCGACCGCCATCTTCATGACCGCAGCTTGTTGCTAATGGATTATGACAAAATCCCCATTGCGGTTCGCGAATGGATTGAGGAGGAGGAGCGAGAAGATGGCAAGGGCAAGGCTCTATTTGCTATCTTTGAAAAACCCAAGCAGAAAGGTGCCGAGCCTGGATTGGTCGTGAAATTTCCAAGTGCCGACAAGATAGATCGGTCTGAGGATAAACAACGAATAGCCATCTTTTCTCCGGGAGTTCTTTATAGTATTCTTCCACTGTGGGCTGCCGATGCAAGCAAATGCGAAAGTGTGTTTTCGGCCCCTAATCAAATCATCCTAATCTGACGAATCACTAATTCCTTCACAGATACTCTCTTGGATTTAAGCAACTACAAGACTAAGCCGACAGACCGCAGCGTGGTGGCTTGGGTAAACCCCACAAATATTCAGGACCATAAGATGCAGTTTGACATTCAGGTTCAGTTCTTGGAAGAAATTAAAGCTCCAGGTGAAGCAAAACAGAAGGGTATCAAGGAAGAGCTATAGCTGCCTGGTTAGAAGTCAATCCAACACCAACAAGGCTTTAGAAATACCTCATCTGTAGATAGTACGAATGCAGAAACTTTTTATACTAAGAATGAAACCAGTTGGAGAATGCATGGTTTATTCAAAACCGTATTCACTATTTGGGGCATGTTTGTTCAACCTACGCCAGAAGGAAGTAGCAGACCCAATGGCCCAACACATCGGCTTCAGCAGCCGCCTCGAGTAATTGGGTTTATTCTTTGGTTTATGGATAGCTCCATCCACAGCAAGACTATACAGTGAACACCATCTTCACGAGTTGCCTCATTATTTGAGGCAGCGGCCTGGATGTTGCATTTCTGTTGTAATGAAGAATATCCCAACATCACATGCATAATTTTCCATCATCGGCAAGAACATGTGTGATCTTCAATAAGGGATAATTCATGTCTAGCAATACATTTTTTTCTGTTAAACGCAAACGAATCAGCCTCTAACTTGGACGCATCGAGGCAGTAGTTTTGCTCTACGCGTCTCTTTTCTTTCGGCAACGTTTTCATCTGCTATCCCAAGCACGGATGGATGTCACATAACCAGCAGTGCCATTGTTTTTCTATAGTTTTTTTTTATAGCAATATCAACCCCTCTCAGTCCAGTTTAGCACAGTTAATTATGTCTTTGCTATCTTTGAGGTGGGTTTGTTAGTAATGGTCTTGATAATTGTTATCAGGACACACAGGTATGGGACCTCATTGTCGTTGCAAATATACAATATACAAGATGGGCATCTTCATTTCTTCTAGATGCTTAAAGGGTACCATACTTACTCTCATCAATTACCTTTGACTTGATGCAGTGAATATTTTCTTCCTCAGTAGACAGTTGCCCTCCATCGCATGTGGACAAAACAAATTGATATACCAGCATTCATAAGTAGTGGCATGATTTTAACAGCGCAGGTTGTCGTACTGATATATAATCCCCATGCCAGGTAACCCGGGGGGAAACCCATATTCGCTTCCTTTAACCTTGGGAGTCCTTACATCCTTTGTTAACAATGACTTCAATTAAATTCAGTCAATTTGCTTGCGTGCAATTTCGCAAATATCCATGTGTGGTATGCATTATCCATCACCGATAATATCCGCGTTTAGTTCGCCCTTGATCCTGACAGAATTTTTAGGTTCTTGGAAGGAGTAAGGTGAGGTCCAACCATTATTCTTCTCATATTCAATATGTTCTTCTGCAGCGAAAAACGTATGCATAGAGAACACCTACAGAAAACAGGACAGAACTGCAGAAAAGAAACATGAATTTGGACGTCATTCGCCGACTTCTAATATCCGGCATATGATAAACACACGTATATCAACCCATTCCCGCTTGCCAGATGTTTAATGGCAAGGAAAGAAGGCATCCACCCAACAACTTGCCACCGTATGTAGTAGCCGGCAGTGGTGGAGCATCGTTACAGGCTGGGGATTCGAGCTTTCTCTGGATATCCAACATGATTGAGTGTCCACAAACAAACCATAATCGCTGCCAGCTACGCCTCATTCTAGACCATGATCAATTTCTCACAAGACGCGTTTAATCTCATGTCTTCCAATATAGCTTTGGCAGGATGTGTGAGAGAATTTCAAGGGTCTGATCATCCAATATCTTGGCGCATCGAGTCTTGTCTAAAACGTGGGCCGGGGTTGTCTCACAGCCGCTTGCCGCGGTCTATCATAGTGGCTGGGCTTGACGGTCTTTTTGTGAGACATTACTGTAATAAAGCCTATTGGCAGCATAATGGGATCCCGGTTCGAAGCTGAGAGGGGACGAAAAACATATGGCTGCAATTTCACCGAGACCGGGCGCTCGAACTAGGCCGAATCCATCACGCGCCGTCACTCTGCTTTGGGCAAACTCGCTCAGCACTATCAGCGCCATCCGCACCATTCATGCGAGCTAGGCGCGTGCACCTTTTCAGGCAACCTAAGTAACTAAAATAATGTGTTGGGCTTAGGTACTCCTGAGGCATCCCTCAAGCTACCAACTGCGAGCTAGGTAGCTACCTACAGATAGCTACCTACGGATAGCTACCTATCTTGGAGCTCAAATCAACAGGGCTACATAAAGCCGTCGAACTTGTCAAAGCTAGGCATATCAGCTCCAACGCCAACAACTAAAAAAATATTTTTTTTCTGGGAGTGGGTGGGGGGGCTGGGTTTTATTTGCCTGTCCATCGCCCCGTCGCACTTCATGGTCATTGCAAAAGTTTAAAATGCGAAACGTCAAAAACCAGGATCTCTCGCCCGCATCTCATCTAAGTCAACGATGAGATTGGCCATCCCAAAGTGGGAGTTGACCGTGTTAACCCCCCCGGATGCGGGACCCTCACTCACCAAATAACAAGCCACGAACGAAGAACGACGCCATCAGATAGAGCCAATGTCGTCAGTGACCTGGGCCGCTCCACTCGCAGACTGGTCACAGGAACCCTTAGGTCGAGCACAAGCTGCGGTGTGGCATGCACGCACTCAGTCAATGATTAATTAATTGGGCGCAGATCAGAGCCACTGTCTGGAGAAGTCGGGGCTCCATGAATAAACCCAGTCGTGAGACGGCCGTGGTTGGTCTGCGACTGTGGTCTGGGCCATCAGCCTGGGGGGGTTCTTCCTGCAAGGAGTCATGACGACGCTACCAGTTTGCAGCAACAGCTCGCTTCTTTGGGATTCCGCAATCAGAAAAAGCCAGGCCAGCCGCCGAGCATAAACCAAGAAGACGGAATAGGTAGGTGAGATCAGCATGGGAAATGAAGCATAATGTCGCTGTACGGCTCAAAAGACAAATGCAAAGTGCCCTCCGTAATTACCGGAGTCCCGTGAACGTTGGGGAAACGGGGGGGCGCAGATCTGCTCTCATTGAAAGCGGCCGAGTGTATGGGCTGCGGGACGGCAGGACAAGAATGACTACAAGACCAGGGGGGGGGATCACCGCCCTGGCTGCCCGCGACAAACTCGTTCCAGATGTTTGTTTTGTTACTTGGGTGTCCAGATAGGTAGGTAGGTACCTAAGCCTTGGCCGCTGCCGTAAACCCGCTGTAGTGCGTTATCCGTTACTTTTTGTGTCGTAATCCGTCTATCCATCATCCAGTGCCCATATCTCCCCGCCATGTCCCAAACCGAGACCCCTCCCCATCTTCACTTTCACCTTCATCCAACAACACATCACCTCTCGCCTCTCTATCCAGCGCCGCCGTCTATCTGATCCACAACGCTCGCTAGGGCTCGTCAATCGATCGCTCATCGCATCAGTGGCCTGGTTTTCTTTGGGGGTGGCGGTGGCACGCAAGGTGGTGCTTGGTGGTGCCCTTTTTTTTTCCTATCCCACCTAGCGAACCATCTTTAATTTCGGGTTTGCCAACCCCCCCAGCTAGACCGACCGACTCCAGGACCTGACCGTCCGTTTTCTCCCAACCATCCCTCCCATCTCCTACGTCTCTCCCACACACTACTCACACGTCTTTTCATCTCGCCCGACCCGACCTCGTTGCTCTTCGATCCTCCACCTTGCTTCTCCCAGTCGTCCCCGACAGCACTTGCCGCCGAACTTAATACCTAATCAGAGCCATGGGCAGCTTCACCTTCAAATGGTACGTAACAATCCCGACCATACACACCTCGACAGGTTAGCGGGGCTCTCGGGCTCGCATATGCCACGCCTCTCGTGTCCACTGCTTCTATCCTGAGCTTCGAACACCCGTGGCCCTCCTCCCACATTGCTTCTCCATGTGTCCTAGCCAACAATGGCGGCGTCCTGTCCCTGTCTGAGACACCCTCGAGCTAACTTCAAGCTTCCTCCAGGGAACATCCAGCCGATGAGGTCTACGTGACTGGCACCTTTGATAATTGGACTAAGACGATCAAACTCGACAAAGAAGACAATGTTTTCCAAAAGTCGGTCGAGCTCCAGGATGCATCGGAGAAGATTTACTACAAGGTACGTTGGCACTGATTTTGCGCTTGTTTCCTTGTCAAATACCATACCATTGTTATCACTTCCCCATACCCTGTTCCTGGGCTTGAGCGGGCCCCATGGGTTCAAGTGAGCAACCTCAATTGCTTCTGTCCCTGGTCGCTGCGTTGCTGCTTATTTGCCCCCCCCCCCCTCATCCACTCCCACCCAAGAAGAAAAAAGAAAGAAAAAAGAGAAAAGAGGGTGCATTGCTCATGCATTGTTTGGCGCTTGTGCTGCCTGCACTCAAATCACTCGCATCCATCGTACCCTGGTACTAAAGCGATGATTGATCGAATAATCCATTGATGACCGACACTGGCGCTGCGGCACATCCCCATCTCGCATGCTGCAGGGCGACTGTTGAACCTAGCCTGGTGTCTTGCGCAATGGCGGTGTCCCCCTCGTCATCCCACTCATCCATGCCCCGCAGGATTCATTGCAAACAGAAGCGCGGTTGGGGTGCGCAGACCCTGTTGTCACCAATTTGTTCTATCTGAGCTTTGTGTCATAACGCGCCAGGATTTTTATGGTGTGCCAGCAGTCCCACCTGTCCCGGAGCTAGTATGACGCAAAAGTGTCACGCCCAAGGCAGCACTCAAAAACTATTAGCGGCGAAGCGGTGTGAGTCCGTTGGTCCTCAACCCATCCTAGGTCAAGGCCAAGGGTGTTTCCAGGAGTCAGGCCAGACGGAAGAGTCTCGTACCTTTTTGCGCCACCACCTGGCGCTCCCTACGAGCCCCAGCTGGAATCAAAGTCAAATGTAGAACGAGGGGCACCCGGCGCTAGTGCGTCTGCGTATCATATACAACCATGCCTTCGTCCGCCCCTCCGGTTCTTTCCCACATCTTTGATGATCCCCCCTTCTCTTTCCACTGATTAGAACAATTCTTGTCCTTACAACTCCCCCAGTCGTGTGCAACATCTCTCGAATTTTTCGCTCACATCTACATAAATAGTTCGTCGTTGACGGTAACTGGGTCGTAAACGAGTCTGCACCCAAAGAGCCAGATCACGAGGGCAACGTCAACAACTTCCTCACTCCTGACCAAACCACACCTACTGTTGCCGTCATCAATTCCGTTACTCCGGCCTCAACCACCGCTGCCATGGCTGCTGAAGTCGAGACCAAGGTCCAGGATGACAAGGTCGTCGAGACCCTCGCCGAGACCAAGCCAGTCGAGGAGAAGCCCGTTGAGACTCCTGCTGAGAAGGCACCCGTCGAGGTCGAGAACAAGGCAGTTGAGGCTGCTTCTGAGAAGGCACCCGCCGAGGTCGAGAACAAGGCAGTTGAGGCTGCTTCTGAGCCTACTGTCGAGCCAAAAGAGACTCCCTCTGATATCCCCGGCGGCTTCCCTATCACTCCTGCTACCGAGCTCGAGAAGCCCGTTGGTATCAGCCCGCTGCCCGCTGCCGAGGGCGCCCAAAACCCCCTCCAGCTTCAGCCAGGCGAAAAGATTCCCGAGCCCATCAAAGCTCAAGACATCAACGAGAATGTCAGACTTGACAAGGAATCGTATGAGAATGGCAGTGCTATCACCGGTGTCGAGACTGGGTTGCCTCCAGTCTCAAACAACATGATCCCCGAATCAAGTCTACCCATCGCTGGTGTCCAGGATGTAACCCTCAACTCCGTGACTCCGTTTTCTACCACGGCAGCCTTGGCTGCTGTGGTCCCTCTGGAGAAAGAGGTTGAGGTACCTGAAGTCAAGAAGGCGGAGAATGAGCCTAAGGTTGAAGAGCCCAAGGAGACAGCCCCTGCAGATGGTGACCTTGCGGCCATTGCTGCAACTGACGGGGGCGCTGTCATTGCTGCCTCTATTGACCCTAAGGAAGAAGTTAAGGCTGACGTGGCTGCGCTTGTTGATAATGCCCCCACAGTTATCATCGAGCCTGCTGAGGAATTGGCCCCTGAAGTCCCCGTTGAGGTCAAGGAATCTATCATCGAAGCTGGAAAGAGCCCTGAGGCTGCCGTCAACACTGAGGCTGTCGAAGAGAAGAAGGCCGTCGAGGCTGAACTCCTGAGTGAAGTCAATCCCGTTCCCGCCGAGACTGAGACGAAACCTGAAGAAGTCAAGGTTGAGGAAACCAAGCCTGAGGAAGCGAAAGTCGAAGAGATCAAGGTTGAGAAGGTAGAAGAGGCCAACCCTAAGGAAACCAACCCTAAGGAAGCCAATATCGAAGAGACTAAGGTTGAGAAAGTTGAGGAGACAAAGCCTGAGGATTCGAAAACTGACATGGCCCAAGTCGAGGCCAAGCCCGAAACCAAGGCCGATGTCCCCGTAGCCAATACAGAGAACGGCACAACCGCCACTGAGAATGGCACAAAGGCCGCCGAGAACGGTTCCAAGCCCAGCGAGGCTGCCGCCAATGACTCTACATCTAAGGAAGCCAAGAAGAAGCACCGAATCAGCACCCTCATTAACAAGATCAAGGCTAAGTTCAACTAGTTTGACTTGGAAAAAGAATGATCAGAAATGAGATAATGCCGTGACGCTTTCTTTTCGCCCATGTTTTGGTTTATTGGGGTTGGTGGCTTCGCTTGTCAATGATTCCCCGGATCTGATGGAGAGGAGAGAGTGGTTGAGAACACTGAGTACCTGGATCACCGTCATATACCTAATTCATTGTTGTTTTGCCCACATTTTATCGATACCGACATAGCTGTATCATAGTATCTTATCTTGAAAACGATTTACAAAATTGATATGGATATTTTTTGAGAGTTTGCAACTTTAGAATAAACCACGCAACACCCAACCCGTGCTTGCCCGAGGCATCACCCAATCCGCGATCGTGAACGTCAAGCTATCACGTGCCACATTCCGGATGACTAAGGCCAGTTCTATTAGTGCCATCGTACGGACCAGCAAGTCTCTCGACTCCGTCACGATTTGCCCCGCTGGTGACTCGCTCAATCCACCTGCACCCATCCTCGGGGTCCGTCCCAGCAGGACCCCTTCGAGATTCTCATCCTCAACAATACTCCGCATCCAACCTATTCCCTCTTTTCGACCTAGTATACTAGTCGCGCTTTTAACGTTTTCCCATCGTCTTTGCCAGGCCCACAAAGATTTGGCGATCAAGTCGGCATCCATTTACCCCCAATTAACACCAGTCTGGGTCGAACGAGCGATTGAGCAAGCACCAATCGATATCACTACAAATTCCAAACCACCCGCAGCGCGCTGTGTCGACAATGAACCCATCGAATCCAAATGTGGGCAAGTCCCTGTCAACGTCGTCGAACCCCCAACCCATCCAAGCCAGTCTAGCAACTTCAAGTTTCGAATCCCCCCGCCGGGCTACCCAAGCTGGGCCTTCGTCCACTCTGCCTATGCCACGGAAGGCGCAAGGCTCGCGTAAGCAGCATCGCAGCCAACGTCGACCTGGTATTGGAGAACGGGTCAATTCCACCCTGGACGAAGAAGATGCCATGGCGGAACTCAGGGCAATGAGAAATCCTTCGAGCAGGCGAGGCCAAACTTCAATTACACACTTACTTGACTATTCTATGCCTCGACCGATCCAAGAACATAACTCCCATTCGAGATCACATCGTCGAAATCCAACATGGGGGCCTGGGTCTGGATATCATGCTGCTGATAAAGCACGCTATGTTCATGCCAACTATCGCTTCATCATGTCGCCGGAAAGCACATATGAGAAACATGCATCAGACCCCGATCTGCACCTTGATTGGTCTTTAGTGATGCAAATTTTAGCCTCGAGCGAGTCACAGTCTGCGTCATGTCCAATATGTCTCTCGGAACCAGTTGCACCTCGAATGGCAAAATGTGGACATATCTTTTGCCTACCTTGTTTAATTCGCTTTATGAACTCAAGCTCGAGCGAGGAAGAAGGGAAACCTGGAAAAGGACCCCGATGGAAGAAATGTCCCATTTGTGAAGACAGTGTTTATTTGCAAGAGGCGCGGCCGGTACGTTTCTATGCGGGCCAGGAAAGCCCGCTACCTCGGGTCGGTGACGACGTAGTGCTCCGACTAATGGCCCGAGACACCCATTCTACCTTAGCTCTACCTAGAGAAGGCGGAGCAGAGGTGCTAGACTCGGAGAAGGATATCCCATGGAATTTTGCGGCAGGTGTGCTCGATTATGCACGAATCATCAAAGGCAGTGTGGAGTACATGACTACTCAATTTGATGAAGAGATATCGGCATTGGAACAGCAAGCAAAGGAAGATGAGACGCTGTTTGGCCAAGATGGAGAATGGTCTCAAAAGGCCATTCGGACTATCAGGTCGGCCAAGGAAAAGCTGGACGAGCTGACAGTAATTGAACCGCCAGGCCTCGCTCAGGAGTTGAAACCTGAAAAGTTATTATCAGAAGTCGGCTTCTATTTCTACAGCTCGCCTCCACACCTTTATCTTTCCCCGCTTGATATTCGAATTCTAAAGACTAAGTATGGTTCATTCTCGTTGTTTCCATCTACCCTTTTACCCCGCGTGGAGCATATTTCAACTGGTCATGTGGTTGATGATGCGCTTCGCAAGCGGGCCAAGTATCTTGGACATCTCCCTCGCGGTTGCGTCATCAGCTTCCTTGAATGCGATTGGACTGATATTGTGCCTACGGAGACGTTGGCATCATTCGCAGGCGACATTGAACGCCGGAGGAAGCGGAATCGCGACAAGGAAACTCAGGAGGAGCGTGAACGGGTGCAGGCGGAGCGCCTTGAAGCGGCCGCCATACGCAGATCGACCGGATTCCAAAGGACCATGGAGCCTCTTGAAGAGGACCATGTGCCTGCAATGGACTTGTCAGAATTCCAACCATTGGCAAGCCACTCGGGAACTACACCTCCAGATCCTCGACCAGGATTTGAGACACTGGCATCCGTGTCAACAAGTCCATCAACACAGCGGACAATTTGGGGTACACGTGCAGTAAATTCATCACCCGAATTAACAGCAGTAAGGGATTCAAATACTGATGATGGTTGGCTCAAGGATGAAGATTTTTATAGTACTTCAGAATTAGCTATGCAAATTCAAGCCATTGAGGCAGCGGGGTATGGGAATGCTGCTCCGACTAAGAGCAGCAATGGTGACGGCGGCGGCAAAGGCGGTGGAAACGGAGGCGGGAGCAAGAAGAAGAAGAAACAGAAGATAACACTCATGAGTACAGGAGGAAGGAGAGGCAACTAAGATTGTTGGACATCAATTCACAGATGGCTCGTAGACGTCAAATCGGGTTGGAGTTCAGGTCAGATTTATACTTCGTATTGGTGATTCTCAGTCGATTTAAGCGGCCTTCCATATAGAAAGTAATTTGCATCGTCTTCCAAGGCATTGCCTGCGATGATTAATTCTTTCTTGATAATTACAATTCAGACTGATCTGGATGGTCTTATCGGGATGGCTACTTGCTTATCGCTATCCACTCACTGTTTGATTGACCAATGGCGGGCAGGTTATGCTACTGCCCTGCGGGGCCAAGCCGTACATTCCCAAAAATTTTCCCCGTCGCAAGGCGTCGCGAAGTAATCTCGATCTCTGTCACTTGAACAGCTTCCTCCAGTCGAGCTGCAAATTTCTGCGACTCGCTCAACTCGTCGGGCCCCAGAGCAGAGCATGGCCACCCAGACGTCGCCTTCTCTCACATCAACGTCACATACGTTGACCGCCACCTCCATCATGGTGCCGTCCGACTCCTTGGCAAGTGGCCATGTCCTTGCCCTGCTCGAAAGCCTTCGCGAGGGCAACCGCCATACGTTTCTTCAGCCCACCGCCGCCATTCCTATCAACTCACTAGGTCTCGTCAAGAACACTTTGGAAAGGTTCGCATCACATGTCGGAGATGAACAACAGGAGCGGTTGAAGGAAAACCGAAAACGGAAACGGGCCACTGGTGACGAAGATGTTTTAAAGATGCGCAAAGTCTATGTCGATGGTTTTGAAACAAGCCAGGTGTGGCAGCAAGCGAAAAGGATTATTGGGAGCGTCTTGAAATATTCCGAGGATGCCCTGGCCGAGCTTGAGGAACAAAACGAAATTGTCACCAATGGCGTTGCGGAACCTGACTACCGGATGCTCAAGTTTGGAGAAGACGGTTTCGAGGTGAGCTCGGACGACGATGACGACGATGACGAAGTTGAATCTAGGGAGTCAGACGAAATATCCCAGGACGAGGGGAGTCGGGTTTCAAACGAAGAACTAGAAAACGGCCTCGAAGACGACTTTGAGGATGATGGGGCCGAGGAGGAGGGCGATAATGGCACTGAGGATGGCAATGCTGAGGAGTATACTGAGGATCCTCACGGTCTCAACGACGGCTTCTTTTCTATCGATGATTTCAACAAACAAACTCAGTGGTTCGAAGAGCAAGATGCCAGGGGAGATCCAACTACCGACCAAGCCAGTGATGATGAAGGGATTAATTGGGACATCGATCCAATGGCCCCCCCAAAGCCAAATTCCAAGGCCTCAAAAAAGGTTTCTGACGATGAACCAGTTTCAGATGAAGAGGAAGACGACGATGAGGCCGGGCCTACATTTGGTGACATGGCACTTGATGCGCCTGAAGGCGACAGCGAGGACGAGGCATTTGAAGACGACAACGTTGATGACAATGAGGCACTGGGCTTCAACGCCAATGAAGTATACTACAAAGACTTCTTTGCACCTCCACCCAAGAAGTTCAAGGGAGGTAAACCCAAAAAGGCTGTGCGGTTTGAGCCTGAACAACCAGACGAGGCCGATGTCCAGAGGGCAATGGATGATGTCCGTAGAGACCTCTTTGACGACGAATCGGAACAAGAAGACTCCGACGACGCTCTGTCGGATGTGTCAGCTGGAGACCCCAGATCTCGTCGCTCGGCTCACGAGCGTCGGCAGGCCAAGCTTGTTGAGGAGATCCGCAAGCTTGAAGCTGCATCCGTGGCCAAGCGGGAATGGGCAATGTCTGGTGAAGCTGCGGCAGCTGACCGTCCCATGAACTCGCTCCTTGAGGAAGACTTGGATTTTGAGCATGTTGGCAAACCAGTACCAGTCATCACGCCAGAGGTCACGGAAGGTATCGAGGAACTTATTAGGCGACGCATCCTTGCCCAGGAGTTTGATGAGATCATCCGCCGTCGCCCAGACTCCGAGGCTGTACCTGCAGGAACTCGCCGCGGGTTGGTAGAGCTTGATGATAGCAAAGCTACCAAGGGACTTGCCGAAATCTACGAGGAGGAGCACGTTAAAAATGCTAACCCAGACAGCTATGTCAGCCAGTCTGATGAGAAGCTACAGCGTGAGGAGAAGGAGATTGAGGCCATGTGGAAAGACGTCAGCGCCCGTCTAGATGCGTTCAGCAGCTGGCACTACAAACCTAAGCCAGTTGCACCCACGCTATCCGTCGTTGCCGATGTCGCCACTATTACAATGGAGGATGCCCAGCCCGCAACCGCCCAGGGTGTGGCTGGTGAGAGCAGCCGCATGGCACCACAAGAAGTGTACAAGGCTGGTGCCGACAATGTGGCCAAGGGTGAGGTCGTCACCAAGAGCGGCATACCCGTGGCTCGCCAAGAGATGTCGCGCGAGGACAAGACTCGTCGCCGCCGCCGTGAGAAAGAACGCGTGCGCAAGGTCGGCGGCGTCGATGGCAAGAGAGTCGTCAGCCGCCGGGCTCAGATGCAGCGCGACACCATCGCCGAACTGAAGAAGGGCGGCGTCAAGGTCATCAACCGCAAGGGTGAGATCACCGATGTCGACGGCAAGAAGGCCAAAGCACCGAAAGCTGTGACGAGCGGCAACTTCAAGCTATAGATGATGAGAAAATGGGGACGAAGGGCGTGTCGTGTGGTTTGGAAAAGCGTTTTATAATAGAACGGCCATCTTTGTTCACAATTCCAAGTATATGTTTGTTCAAATACCATCCATATACGTATATGCATATACATTTTCATATGACATGACTGTTCGTTCAAACTTGATGGATTTGCATTTCACATAGGCTTACACAATTTCGTAGCAACGAATTGTACTTTCGAGGGCACATCAATTAATTTGGAGAACAATAAAAGCGTCATTATCGTACAGTAGTCAAAAGTATTTCCTTCAACAGCTTGTAACCTTCATTCCGTCCAACTTGTACAATGAGACTACCCGACGGCATCCACCAGTCGAGCGAGGCCTCTTCAGAATACCAATCCCAGTCCCACCCGGCCCATCCTTTGATGCTATCCGTTTTTAGTCTGTCAAAGACACCCAACTCCATGTTTCCGGTAAAACACGCCCACCTTACCCTCTTACGCACGCTTTAGCATTCGAGTTTTATTTACTCTGGTATGCGTTTGACAATTCGGCTCATGCCTCAGTCTCGACTCTGACTTTCTTAGCAGACGAATCATCAGTGGGCGCATCCTCAGCTTTTCGCTTGCCATTAGTTTCAGGTTCAGAGGCAGGGGTAGGGGCAGCGTCCTTGTTCTTTTTGCGAACGAGGCCACTCAGGTCAGTGGCAGTCTTCTTTGCGTTCTCAACGCGAGCCTGTTTTTCGGCGGCAGACTCGCCAGCAACAGCGCCAAGGATTCCACCAAGGGGGTTTGCGTCAGCGCCTAATAGACCATTTGTGTCAATGGGATCATTGCGCAAGTCAACAAGCTGTCGAGATGTGTTAGTACGTAACGGGAGTGGTCGAATTCAGTCACATACCCTCTGCTCCATATCCCCAATCACCTCCTTCATCTCTTGGATAGACTTGCGTGCCAGCTCATTATCCTCTGGGGATGCCATGGTAGCAAGCTCCACCTCTTTGTTTTGCAGCTTGAGCTTTGAACTCTTAATAGCCAATTCCATCTCTTTAACAGCCTCATCACGAAGGCCTTGGTCTAGCTCTTCACGTTTAGTGTTGGCGCTATCATCGCCAGGAGAGGTGATCGAGGCAAACTCGAGGGCCAGTGAAAGTTTGAAGTGGGCTTCGGCAATAATCTCTGATTCCTCGGGATATAGGTCCATCTTGTACTTAAGAGAAATGCGGCCATCCTCAATGGCATTAGGATACCTAGTGAAAAATATGTCAGCCAAGTGCAATCAAGGGCCAGCTAGATCAGCGCACCGTTCATTTTCAAGAGAAATTTCGGCAAGAGCGTCATGGGTGTCGGCGAGGCGTTCTTTGATATGCTTTGCCGCTGCAGAGTCACCGGTGGAAACCTCCTTGCCCTTGCCCTCTTGCTCTTCCTGCGCAAGGTTGTCGAGCATCTTCAGGTAACACACACGAGCAAGGTCGAGAATTTCAAAGGCAGTGGCAAGGTCATCTTCTTCCTCTTCCTCTTCTTCCTCTCCTTCGGCACCCTTTCTCTGTCGTCAGCATCGCATGACTGGTGGGTCTTGGCTTATGAGTTATCTCACCTCTTCCTCGTCAGAGTCGTCAAAGTTCTCATCGCCAGTGAACTGGAATAGAGGCTTCTTAGCATCGGTTCCAGCTTTGGTTGGCTCCTCCTGTTTCTCGACTGAGGCGCCGTGTGACTGCGCTAGTTTTGCAACTTCGGGTTGAGCAGCGAGCTTCTGAGGCTTGGCATCGCCATTGGCTTTTTTTCGCTTGTCGGCGGCGGCAGGGCCGCCGAGGACGTCACTTTTGCTCTGGCCGACTTTGAACAAGCTCCGACCATAGTGGAAAAGGATCTCAGCATTTTCGGGGGCAGTTTCACCATTGATTTCAGCCTGGAGAATACTGGCCCTCGAGAATATTTCAACGGCCTCCTCATAGTTCCTTTGCGCATAGAGGGCAGTGCCCTTGGCAGACAAGTCAGCGAGCGTGACCTTCTTGGACTTGATATCCTCGTCGACTTCGGGCGCGGTCTCGGCGTCGTCTGCAGTGTCTGCGACGGCAGGTGCAGGCTCAGAATCGTCATTGTTGGAGTCGGGAGCCTCGTCAATAGTAGTAGGCTTAGTCTCCTCGACAACGGGGTTTGCGACCTGGTCGACAACAGGCGCCGTCTGCTCAGTAGATTCGGACATTGTAGATTTCAATTGATAATTCACAATTTAATATGGGGATGATTGATGATGGCAATCCCTTTGGTAGATGAAGGTGTGATGAAAGGGAAGAAAAATGCCAACCCAAATGGGAGATGCGACACGGCGAAAGAGAGTCTGCGACACGCTCTGCGCAAGCTGCAGGTGGTATGACGCGCCGTAGCTTCCATGTCCTGTGCATGATTGGCCAGGTAACGTGTAGCGGGGTAGGTAGTCCAAGCTTTGGGAATAACTCACCAAGCTCTAGCGCTTGCCACCCGAAAGCACGCCATTGTCCAGGGTAGCTCCATAGGTGGCTTTGCGAAGCTGAAGTACATCACATGCCAGTATGGGAAATAATATTCTCTGTCTGTTGACCCGTTTTTACGACATGCTCTAGGTAACACTATGCTGAGGTTACTATCGAAGTTGTGTTGTATTCACGCATATAGTATGAATTTCTCTTAGTGGCTTACTGTAGGGTGCGTGTGAACCGTTCAACCAAACTTTGATTTGATGAGAATGGACTCTCTCATATAGATAGTATTTTTATGACAAAGTCCTACCATGGGCTTTAAATAATACAGCTTGTAAACCCCGTGAACCACAAGTAAAACTAACCCAGGCCAGCAATACAATTCAACACTGGAAGGTTGCACTTGAGATCAACGTATCCTGTATCAATCACACATCAGGCGTTGACAATAGTCGAAACAGCAACATTCCAGTTACAGGCAGTATTGACAGCAGCACCTCACCGCAATGACACCTAGAACATGCCGTCGCTTCATAAATTATACGCGCATTTAATTAATGGAGTACAAGTGTCAAGTCTGGCCAAATGCGGTATTGGTTATACTCCCACTGCTTCATGGTGCATTTTGCACATGGTGAATGATTCAAGGATAGCGGTTATTATACCACGTATGTAATTGTACACGAGTGAATATCTTGGCCAAGAATAATCGGATTCAAGGGATTTATTTCGCCACCTTTTCGAAAGGGAAATTGAGGGTGGCGGCGGTATGTGCTGAAGTGAACACACCGCTTGGACCACCTGGAAAACATCCACGATCTCCCACAGCACCTCAACATGGTTTACGTGACAGTAATACTCTTACTGGAACACTAGAGCGCCAACACTGCACCTGGCGTTAATCGGGCAAGACTCAACCCCGCGCCGCCGCTGGACGATCACCAATATGGCCCGTGGCGCGACGTAGCGCGCCCTATCCCAAAGCTCGGCGCGCGACCAAGACACGAGGTCATGTGCGTTTTTGCTTTTGCCCAATACATTATTGGCCTGAGCGGCAAGCCATCGCCAGGCAACAGCGCCTCTGACGAGATTTTGAGTGATAAAGGCTGTTTAGAAAAGATGGGAGCGTGTCCTTGCTGTGAAGTTGTGGGAATATAAATTGGTGGGGTTGGATGGTCAATAATTAGTTGCAGCAAATACTTTTTCAACATTATTCTGTAGCCTGGAAACAACAGACAAAACATTGAAAAGGGCAGTTGTCGGATTTTCAAGTAAAGAACTCCTCCCCCAAAACTTCACAATGTCGACAAACGACTGTTTCACCAAGGTAGAGAATTGTCCTTCCTCGTGAAGGTATCGAAGCGAACATGCAACACCTCTGCTGACAAATATTGCAGGAAGCCCTGGGCCAGATCTGTTGGCTGGAAGTGCCCATCCTCGACGTAGACCGAGCCAAGAAGTTCTACACTGATCTCTTCGACTGGGAATTCGCGCCGGAACCGAGAAAGGCCGTCGGCGACTGTGTCAAAAACCTGCACTTCTTCAGTAAGGGCAAAACCCTCCATGGAGCCCTGATGCATGTGGACAAGAAGTATCAGGTCGTCAACAATATACCTGGCAACCCGGCTGCACTGCCCATATTGCCGACCCTCTGTGTGCTTGATTGTGCCGAGACGCTAGACAAGGCCACCTCGTCTGGAGGCAAGACTGCCATGTGAGTGTACCTGAGCTCTAGTTCTGTAAGAGAAAACTAACATGGCCCTAAGTCCTAAGACGGAAATTGGCGGCAACATGGGACATTTTGCTAGGCTCATTGATACGGAAGGCAACATGATTGGAGTGTGGTCTCAGAACTAGTCAAGTACCTCGGTTTCCTTCCCCATCAAATATTTGTATTGCAATTGCTCTTAGTATGTCAATCTCAATGAACAGTGCTCCCTTTGGGACAAACAGTCTCCGCATTCTGTCATTATCTGCACCAATTCGCTGCCACTGCAAGCGAGGGGATCCACTGATTTGCATTCTTCTCTCACCTGCTTGCATTTACCCGGGGGCGGACAATTGTGGGTTCTCAATAAACTGATATCAGACTCTTCATGATACGCAGAGGACGTCGGCTCTGTATTGTCCGGTCTGGAGAGGAGATTCAAGGTCTCATATAAGCAAAACCCCATTCGTGGGAAATATTCTGCCACAGGAATTAGTGGGCTAGATTCCGGAGAGATTCGTGACCGGGCGGGATGGAGCCGCGGAGCATGGGCCCGAGACACTGGGGATGCAGCAAAAGTTTGACGGATGAACGAGCATAGCCGCAATGGAGTCGACATCAAGCTTATTTTCCCTTGACGAGGCATCAGTCTACGGGGTCTTTAATCAAACTATTACATCTCGCCATGACGGGTATATCATACAGATGCATGGTGTTCATCCGGCGGGCAGGGGTTACGGCATTATAGTCAGTTCCAGTGTTAGGTGCGTACAGGTGTAAACGCGGCAACCATCTATGTGGATGGGGAATTAAGCTGTGATTCTCGCTGGTGGTTGCGCAATCAAGAAATGCGAGAACAGGCGTCTCAAACGGGAACCGGCACAAAGCATCGCAAATCTGGTGTGGTAGAACGGCTTACCGGTTTGACGATTGGGGCTAGGCTCACCCAAAATACTGGTCGTATGCTTATGGATATGGGGTTGGAAATAGGAAAGTTTTGCTAGTGCACCTGGAAGCTTGGGGGATTAGTTGTAGAATGGCCATTTTAGTTGATGGGTACGCACGCGCTGCGAGGTTTAATTGAGCTGGTAATTGGGGTTAGATACGACTACAAAGGGTCCACCAGTAGAGTTGGGGTGGCCGTCTATTGCCGAAGGTGATGATAGAGGAAGGTTTGCTTTGGGACTCACGATATGGACCCCTGAAAGCTCGAATGAGAGGTCGAAAAAAAAAGACTTCCTTCTCTGCAGTGACTCTGCACGCCCCCACTTCTCCGGATGCTCAAGGACGTCTCAGCTATACGAGAGGAAGAGATGAGACGAACGACAAGACCAACAACAACACGGGCTTCAAGCCGAAAAGAATAGGTTGTTTGCGCGGCCAGCCCCATTATGATTGCATTTGGAAACAGGGGAGCGGGCAACGGTTGCGCCATATTGACTTTGGTATCCTTACCTTAGATTACCATTGATAGATGGTCTGGGTAAGCTTGCCGTCCCTTGACTCAAGTCTTGCTGGGCCATAAGTCAATATCACCATGATGACTGACAAGTTGGGACAATTGCCTCCTACTTTTCGGGTCGCATGGCCATGAAACAAAAACAAAAACCCGGCGACAGGGAGCAGTCCCCCCCGTCGAAACAGCCCCCCAAGTCCCAGGGATCACTTTGACAAACGCATGAAGAACATCTGCGGGGATGGCCAACGCGGATTGGTGGAGAATTGTGCCTCCCAAAGTCCAGCATTCAGGCGATCTGGAGAATTGACGCTCCAGCGTCGTTGTAGTGGTGCCCCCTTCGCCCCATCGCCGTCGTCTCCACCCTAAAGTGGTGCCTGCTCCACCGGGACGAGGGAGCGACTTGATGGATGATGGAGAACGGATCGATGGTAGGCTAGTTTAATTCTCTGTCCATCTTTCCCCCCTTTGCATGCCTGGACTGGGAAACAGTGGCCGACGATGCTATCCCAGCGTTCAAGCACGTCCCATGCCACCGCATTCTCATAATCACTCACTGCAAAAATTTCTCTTACTCGGAGCGAGGATCGGCCGCTAGTCTTACCGTGAGGCCTTTTGGAGTAGCGCTGTCTGGAAGGAACGGGCGTGTGACCTCGACTTACACGGCATAACATTAACTAGGTAGGTAGTTATATGATATGGGCATATGGGCACATGGGCACATGGTTACGACACGCTTGGCTTTTTTTATTATTAATTTTATTTTTTGCAGTCCCGAGCCTTTGAAAGTGTATGCCTGGTTTGCCCGGGGGTGGAAGAAATACCTCTGGCTATAATATCTTGCGGCGGGTCTGTTCAATTGTCATTTGTCGGTTTGTGACCCAGCTACCAAGCCTGGATAGTCCATCCACAGCGTTGCTTGACTCAAGGCCCCGTTACATCCCCTCCCGTACGTCGCTTCCGTTCCCATCACCACCCATGCATGTCCGTCCAACGTTTCCTTCCGTGCATCTTCCGCTCATCCCCGTTACCAATTGCTTTTCTGCCTTGCCCCCACTGTACCTCTTGGACACCTATGGGGGCTCAATAGAGTGGGGTGATCGCTACCTTAATTATTACTTGGTATGGGAGCAAAGTCATTAAAAGCTGTCTGCGGGAGATAGACCAGTACCTGACCTTGTCTGTAAATGCATTGGTATGGCTATGTACCTGCCAACCTAGCCCGCGGGCCTTGCCCATTGCACGCTGCACCTTAGATCTTGGAAAGTCCCTTGTCTATGTAGTACTTTCTGGTGTCGTATTACCTAGTGTTGTTTTTCGTGTCGTCCCTCTTGGTAAGTACCAGTGTACAACCCGCCATTTCCTATCCTCCTCTTCCCTCCTCACTTCGCTTTCCCTTCCCCCCTTCCGCTAAAACCCAACGCATCCCACGACTGACATTTTATTCTCCGACTTTGACCTTTTCCCTTGACCTTTTCCCTTGACCAAGCCTTAAGCACATGCATACCTATGTATGCCTGTCAGTGAGCCGACACTCGAGAACACCGTCGTATCGCAATAATGATCAACATCCCTCTCATCTAAATCCTATAAAAAAAACAACCTGGTCCCACATCCCACAACCCACATCGCATACTGCCACAAACATCAACCAAAGAAAAAGGAAAGAAAGCACCTAACCCTAACCCCCCCCGTCAACTGCCCAAAAATTGTGCACCAATTCGACGCTACCAGATCATTGCCTCTCGTCTTCCCTCGCCTGCACTTCTCACGCCAATGCCCAGAAGCGTGCCTGTGGTGGAACAATTCGGCACCCGCACCACCCGTTCTTTTCCCGGCTCGCTTCCACCAACAGTAGCTCCCGAGTTTGGCCTCGTCATAGTGTCACCCCCTGGCTGCTTTCTCTGATCCTCTCAAAGTCCGCCCCAAGCCAGGGATCCGCTCCCTGGTTTCGCCCCTGTCACGCCCTATCTGGTCGGCTCAAACGTCCCATCGGCCAAATATTCCTCGCTTGGATCCTTAGCGCCTCCATCCCTCGCCGCATGCGATATCTTCGCACTCTGCACGTTTAACTCTTACTCGATCCTCACTCAGTCTAGCTCCTCCCCCTTTCAGCCCTCCTAATAAGTCTTATAGGTACGGTATTTATATTTCAATTTTTTTTTTGATGCTTAATATACATGTGCTCCCGCCCTACAATTTACACTTTTACCTCTCCAATTTTCTTTCATCCATTCACCACTGAGACTGGTTGACTTTTCCGTCTATGTACTGACATACCCCATAGTTAAGTAGGCCCTGTCTCCACAGGGGTCCTCCTTCAAATCCGCGCCCACACAGCTCGATCACTGCGTTGCTGCGACATGCTTTGAACTTCACACCAATCTGTCGTCCTGTCTCAACCCTGCGCCACTTTTATCGCACACTGGCTCGTGCGTTTATTGATTGTTTAGCCTCCTTCCACTCGAGCCCTCGTAAGCACAGCGCATTCTGATCCAAACTCGAGCGCAAAGTCGCACTTGATCACCGGCCTTGAATTGTTTCGACACTGCATCGCCATCGCCGTACGTCGCATTCGAATTACGACCCCCGGCCGTTGACCACATAGCCCAAGCGTATGGGCGATATCTGCGATTGGTTGGAATGCATGCGACTGTATCCTTTGGGGTAGATTGGAGGATATCAAACCCAGTGTTTGGTTAAGAGAGCGAAGTGCGATAGGAAGAAAGAGGTGGAATTGGGTTCCCCAACACACGACTTTAAATGGCTGCCGTCCAACGAAGGATGACCGAACCACCTCCGGTTCCTGCATCGGTCTCTGAGCCTATTTCTGATAACCCCTTGAACGTCTCCTTGTCGAGTCCTGTCGGCGTTGATATTAACCGACAGAGCCAGAGCCCTGTCATGATTGATGAGAGTTCTTTTGGTAGCACGCCAGCTGCTGGAGATGCCAGGATTGTTGTTATTATTTATGGGCCAGGCCAGGACCAGATTGTCAGCGTCTTCGCAGAGGTACTCGGTATTCCGTTCAGAGTAAGAGGCGAATTCAACCAAGTAACGGCAGATGACCGCGGCTTCGTTGTCGGCATTGCGGCCAACGAGGCAAAGAGCGATGTGGCTGGGCGTAACAGAGAACTCATCGTCGCCATCAATGCTCACTGTGTTAATTTAGGAATGCCCCCAGATCTGCACCTCTCAGTGCAATGTGATTATGAGTTCCTTTATAACGAATCGCCCTTCTTCCGCCGCGACCTAGCACGGTTTACTTCCTTCACACTGGGCCAGATCAACCACCACGAAGCTTTAATGGCAAAACCAAGGACATACTTTATATCTACTACGTTTCCAGATGTCCATGCCGCCTTGCCTAACATTGATATTCTGACTGTCGGTGCTGATGCTGTTGAAATCCGCGTCGATTTGTTGCAGGAGCCTCTTGGAAATGGGAGCTTTTCGGAAATACCTAGCCTAAGCTATGTAGGAGAACAAGTCATGCTACTTCGTCAGCGGACTGAGCTTCCCATAATTTTCACTACTCGATGTACCCGCGAGAATGGGAGATTCTCCATGGACAAACCGGAAATCTATTATGACTACTTGTACCGCGCAATCCAGTGGGGTGTGGAATATATTGACGTCGAGTTATGGTTACCTGAGGTCATTAGAAGGGAGTTGTACGAGAAACGAGGCAACTCGCGCATTATGTCGGCCTTTCATGACTTCTCAGGCACGTTTCGATGGCCATCCAAGTATGCCCAGGAGATTTTTGAACAATCTAGACGGTATGCCGATATTATCAAAATGATTGCAATAATCAACGAACACAACGAAAACTTTGAGTTAGAATATTTTCGCTCGAAAATGCGATCCGAATACCCCGACGCTCCACCATTTTCGGCTGTTAACATGGGCGAAACTGGACAATTCTCAAGAACTCTCAACCCTGTATTTACTCCCATAACCCACCCTCTTCTTCCAATAATCGCGGCTCCTGGACAGCTGAGCGCGGCGGCAATAAATGGTGCCTTAGCTCTATTGGGGCAACTACCAAGAAAATCGATATATGGGATAAGCAGCACAGCAGCAAATAGTGCCACGCCACAGGGTCCCTTTTACGAAAAGTGCTTTAATGAACTCGGGCTGCCTCACCATTTTGCAGTTGTCGACCGATATCCTAGTAAGCCTGGAAGCCTGGAGGCTTGGTGCAATCAGAAGCATTTTGGAGGCGCCTACTTAAACCCAGGACTAGCACACCAAACAATAACTAAGAACAGCTCTTTTTTCTCGAGTTTAAATGGAGGCATGGGGCCTGTTCTATCGGAGGCTGCACGTGTTATTGGAATTGTGGACACAATTGTTGTTAGGTCTACCACTTCGTCGACGTCGTCATCACCGCATTCAATACCATCCAGTCCCCGTCACCGACAAAGCAACTCGCTTGAGCCTGTTACGCAGCCGGGATTGCCGGCAAGCAAGGCGCTGGTCTTTGATAATGCCGGCTGGAAGGGGATTTTGAGCACACTTACCCGTGATCTGACCCCTTCAGCATACTTCGGGCGTTCAGCTGTTGTTATGGCATCGTCATCTGATGATGCTGCGCCAGTGATATTTGCCATGAAAGCTCTCAGAATATCAAAGATATACACGGTCGGATTCCGAACACCGCCAGCACTCGTTCGAAACGCCCCCCCTATTGAACCATTTGTCGACCTTGAGAGTCTTCGGCGCGCCCGATCGGTGGAGGACGAAAGTGCCCCATTCGTCATTGTCTCAGCACTCGGCCCAGAAAAGAGCAATCTTGTCGGCATGCTACTACGAGCGTTTGGGAGTCACGGCTCTCGAGGACCGATAACTTCGAAGAGGGTCTTCCTGGATTTGGCTGATGAAGCCTGCCAGAGGCCATCAGACCCCAGCCAAATTGCCGAGAAGTGCGGATTCGCCTCCTACGGAGCAGTTGATGTAGCTGCTTTCACAACTGTAGAAACATTACGACTTCTTGTTGGCCAAAACGTACCCTATAGTTTTGTGCGGCTTGCGAGTGGTAGAAGCCTCTACTGAGGAGCCAGCTCTGAACCATCGACCTATGCTAGTATCTGACACTGATGTCGAAAAGGTCGACATTGTGGACGAAGTCTTGGCAACTGAGATTGATGGCAGTCTATGCCAAGGACCGAAAGGCTGGATTTGGACCAAAAACCGAGCAACTTCGGTCATAAGGGACCTATGCTATAGGACCAAGGGCGGCTACCCAAGCACCTTGCGTACTGTGGAAAATGGGCGAGAGCAAGGAAGTATGCTTGTCTGTATAATCGCACCAACGGTAACCCCATGTCACCCGCCGTCGTCACCGTCGGCGCCAAATAGAACCCTGGATGTTGGATTTGGACTTCCACCACCGCAGGGCCGGAGCAGGGCCGGAGCGGGGCTTCCCCCTGACTGCTGCTATTTTGACGTTGCCCAATCTTCGCAAACAAAACCCAGAAACGAATGTTTACCGCCCGCAGGACCTGTGGCAAGGGGTGGCTAAAAGGAATGAGTGGGTTGCTGTAACCTCACACGTGTGGCGGTTGGATGGTCATAATGGTCTCGACTTCATTGACGGGATGTCACCTCGTAGAGGAGCTGGTATCTCTGGGATGGTCTATACTACGTATACACTAGTACACTGGGTGGGCTAGTAGCGATTGTTTTTATGTGGCATGATGTATTTGACACTTAGGAAGAGAGACGTTTCATACCATAGGGGGCTTGAAATGCCAGTTACACAACAATATGCCAAAGTAATTGTTCCCCTTAAACCGGCAGACGGCACTCGTGACGTCAAACCTGGCCCAAGTCGTATATCGGATGTTCTACAGGTGGAGTAGGTAGCACTGAGGTGTAGCATGAAGGAAGCGGATGAGATGGAAGGCGACAAGACAAGGCTTGACGGGCAACACGTCATGACCAGCCCCTGGCTTCATTCCTGGTCATCCTAAGTACACCACCCTTATAGACAAAGAGGGACTAATAGCCCTGTGAGATTCAGGGCGCTTGTTGGGAACCCACCCCTCGGCAGGTGTGGATAGGCTCGTAATCCACCTTCTCGCAGAGACGGCCCAACGATCCAGCAGCGTGCAGGAGGGGGAGGAAACTGCATGGCTTCGGCCTAAACAGAACCGGTGCATGACTCAGATGATGTCGAAACAGATGGTGAGATGATGTGCGCCGATTAAGGACTATCATGCAACTGCCAGCCAGGGACTGGGCGAACATGTGCGCCGTGTCATTAAATCGTCGCTCTGGTAGGCGTGGAGACGTCCAAGGTCCGAGAAGGGGGGGAGGGTATGGACGGGCTTCTAGCCAGGGCGTCCCCCAGAGGAGAGATGCGGAACCCCTGGGCCCGGGTAAAGGACTCGTACCGGTCGACTTACGGATGATCAGGGAACCCCCAAAGCACTGAAGTGACGTTGGCGATCGTGGTCGAGGCCAGAGCCCATGGGAATCGGCTGAATGGCCACCGAGGGGTGAAATGGGGAAGGTCTCTGAGCAGCCTGCCGGGAGCCTTGGTGAAGGGGGTTGCGATGAGGGGGGAGGAAGGGCTTGATCTGCCTCTTTCGCCACATCTAGGATCGACTGAGCACGAGGCGGCCCGAGAACGTATCGAGGGGGTGTGAGTGAAGGTGGAGGGATGTGCAGTGGTACAGTAGTGGTGAGAATCGAGCGTGGTGACATGCAGATAAGATGAACAGGGCGGATACCACCATTGCCTTTATTGGTCTTGGGGACCTGGCAAGCAGAGTTCGGACGAACAGGAGTGAGTCTTTATCCCTTGGACAGGGGCACCGGACAAGCCGCTGGTCTTCGTCTCCTTGGGGGAAATCTACCGGTTCGAGATGCAAGGAATTCGACCCGACTACCGGAACAGCTGTTGGGTAGCACATGTCCACACCCTCAACTGACATGCCTGAATAGCCCGGCTTCTTCCCCAATGGGCTGAACCGGCGTCCACCATATCTGCAACGCGTGCCATCTATTTCCATGGCCCAAGGGAGGCCAAGTTTGCTTTCACGCATCGCACATCTTGACCCACCATCCATCCCAGGCACAAGGTAAAATAACCAAGGGGATGGGCGGCATGCATCGTGAGACTGGGCGAGATGTGAGAAGAAGGCACGCCGCCCTCACAATTGAAGAGTGACGCGTCCCCCCCCTCCCTCTCTTAAACTTGTATGGTGCCCGGAGATGAAGAATGAGCCTTATTTCAATGAGCCGAGACCGAAGGCGTATCAGGTTCCAAGAAGGGGGAGGAGGGGTTGCACAACTTCGGCTATCCAGGGATGTTTTACTCCGGATATGAGCAGAGGTGCATGGCTGCATCGGGCAGTACAAGTACACCGACAATATCGAATGAGGAAAGGAAAAAAAAATTGAAAAGGAAAAGCAAGCAAGAAAGGACCAAGGGCACAATGAGGGGGAGATGACTCAGGATGCGTTATCCAAGGGCATGACGGTGAGAAGCACGAAAGAGGAGCGAACAAGGAAATACTGGCAGGCATATAACCGCCGACAACGATATGATCGTCAACCAGGGGCAAGGCGATTGTCAGTAAGCATCCTCGGTGAATCTTGGCCATTTAGACGGAAACTGGGCAAATACCCCCCTTTTCGGTTGAGTAGTTAAACAATGTACATGAGTAAAGACAGGCAAGTTGCTTTTGAGTTTAGTTACATTGTGGGTTATCACGCTCTGATATGGACATCGAGCGTGGTACAAGGTAATCTAATTCATCTCCGAATCCGTCTTCTCAAATTAAATGCACCATGATTGCTTCTTATCACCAATCAAACAATTTGTTTTGGTCTGATTGGGTGTCTGCAGGCGTTAATGACTTGCAAACAAGCAGGGGAATCTTGCCGTGAATATGCTAGATGAGGCTTTGGAGAGATCCGGACATGGAGCAACGGGCAGCGCGCCTATACCACGCCCCATGGACAACCGGAATATGAATACATGAAGACCTAGGGTATATGCATAGATCCCCAACGACATTAACCACGCACCAAGCCAGGTGCAGGTGTGGTGAAGCTAATCTGCTTGATACCGATGAACTGGGGCAACCCCTATGGACAGGGTCTCTTTTCTTCTTCCTGGCCAAGTCTGACAGCATGGGTATGGGTCCATGAAAACGGTCCCGTCGCAAAGCCCGGCCTTCGTCATTCATCACAATAAGTGGTCCGCGTGGATCAACAAACTGGATGTACGTATACTATGTAAGCGGGCCTGTGGAGACATCCATTACTGGTCATGGTGCGACCCGACAAACGGCTGGGTTGCAGTTGTTACAAGAGACAAAAACGAAGCTTGAAGCGGGCCGGCCGGTGAGGGTAGAGTTTGGTGGAGCTTAGGTGCCTCTAGTTTTTTTTTGGATTTTTTTTGACTTGCAAGTCTTCGCCGGAAGCTAATGTTTAGTAGACCGAGGCTGATGCAACAGCTAAGAGGAACATAGTGGATGTCAGTGGATTGAATACGACTCTGCCTGTTGCCGAGCTCACAGGCCTTTTCTGACAAAGGATAACTACAGTGAGAGGCTGTAGCACCAAGACTCAGCCCTCAAAGAGGAAATGGAGCGTTAATGGCTGAGGGCTATACTCCGGAGGCAACATGACCTGCAAAGGCAGAGAGGTGTTGCTGTGCTCGCCAGGTGCGACGAGGTTGAGTTCCAAGGTACACCAACACGATGGAAGGCGATTTAGACTTTCTTGATCGGGGTCGAAGGATCCGTGTACCAGGGATGAGGAATCAATCCCCCACATTGCAAAAGTGCCTGTGGCTTGAGTGGACAAGAAGATGAGGGCAGCAACTGACCCAAGCTTTCGAAATGCTACTGGAATTCCTTGCCAGAGTTTTCCTTTTCTCCCTAAGTTCAGTAGAGGCGATGCCAAAGCCGTGCTCAAGAGCCTAGGGGTGGTGTTTTGGCTACCGTGAGAGACAATAGACACGGTCCAGGCCGATGGCAGCAGCATGGGGTCCTTGCACTTCTTGACTCAGGTAACATTATGTAAAAGCGGCTAACGGTCGACGTCTAGACAGGGTTGGCGTCATAATAGGCTTTCATCGATCTCCGGTTGAAGCCTTCCACGCGGCCGGTTTCAGCTTTAGGTGAATCCGTCAAAAAGGCTGACGGGTAACTAACGTTCTAGCGACCGTAGGGTTGGAGCCTTCACAGCATGTAAAGTAGGCCACTGCGTGACAATGGTTCGACGAGGGTTGGCGTCTAGGCGTATCCATGTTAGGCACAGTTTGAATTGGACGCCTGGGGTAAAGCGGAGGGTGGAATTCTGAACTGAGATTCCAAAACGGCAGGGAGCCCGGTATTGCAGGGCATCTAATGATCTACTTGAACGAAGGACCGTGTTCTGGTACAGAAGGTCGGACCTCTCCGGGGACGTGTTCTCCATGTCCCATTTCGACTCATCTGGGTTCTTTCTTGTAAAGCAATTCTGGAGCTCTGGTGCGTAATCCGTCAGCGCCCTGATGTTGATGATAACATAAGCTGTTATACAAAATGACTCTTGCTAGACTAGTCCATTGCTCGCTAGGCATGGAGTATAAGATTAATTGATCGCATAACAATCCGTCTGGAAAACTTGAGGCGAGACGATAGCGCCAGCAGGGATGTTCGGCAGCGGGTGGGTATTTCGACAGGCCCTTGTCGGGCCCTAGATCCAAATCAAGGAGCATGCCGACCACTAGGAGACTGATGGGCACCGGCGGGCGACGCTAGCTTCAATCGAAGGCTTGTACTCTTCTGGGCCTGGCGGACGGGAGTGAGCCGAGAGAGAGGCACAGGAGAGGACCCAGCAGGACATGCGCGCGGGTGATATGTCGGGGACCCGGGATGGACATACAGCCAGCAACACCAATGCCAGGGGGTTGCAGCGGCAGCCACAGAGGCATGCAGAGAGATGGCCCTCAATATTGCCATCTCCCAATGAGGCACGCTATATCGCCAGACGCTCACATCTAGTATGCAGGTTTATAATGACACTTGCTTGCATCAATGTGGGTTGGGCGGTTAAGCAGGCTGAGCGATTGTGTTGACATCATCCAAGTCATAGGGAGACAGGGTGACTTTTCAAAACAGAAGGGCGCGATTCACGATGGGATCAATTGTTGAGAGGGCCAGACAGGAGAGCCCTGCGATGCTCACCTAAGAATGCTTCGATCTGGGGCGGGATATCCGTGGGAGTTTGCCAAGGTCACGTCATTCTTCATCTTGGTATCCTGCTGTGAATCTCTGGGCATGAAAATCATGGCAAATCCTTCGAAGGTGAGAGAAATGGTGAGACAGAGAAGCATGCACGCCGGCATTTCGGGAACGTCGATATGTGTGTGTACATTTGAACAGACGTGTGCGTGGCGGAGGTGCGTATTGTGTGTGTGAATGTGTGTGTCCATTAGTGGCTTGGGTGATGGTGATGCCCGTGGCTCACTCGGCCGGATGCTGATCGAGGTTCAGAGAGGAGAAAGGGAGGGGCGTATGGGCGACGGATCCCTACGAAGCCGCAGCTGTGGTTCCATGGTAAGTTAATCCCGAGACACAACGGTGAGGAGCTTGGTTGGGTTGCTAGGCACAAGGGACTAAACGTATTGGAATCACGAAAAGCAAAGAGGCATTTTAGAGGGACCCTGGTCCTGTCAACGGCCCACATGCTTGGTAAGGAAATCGTACAGCGATCTCAACTCCGTCTACGGGAGCTGGGATGAACAAAGCATGACAAGATTAAGCTGGGCCCTGTGTGTCGTCAAGACAGGCAGATGTCGTACAGGTCCATGGAAAGAGTCTGGAATGTCGCAGACAAAGAGGGGGGTCTATACATAGTGGCGCTAGGGTGGGTTCCTCGGTACGCCAATACCTGACTTACCGCATTGATGCTTGCCGTGGGGCTCCGACGGAGGGCGAGCGAGGGAGAAGCTTCCGAAGTTGAACTAAGAAGCATCGTCGAGAGCTGGGACCATAGAGTGTGACGGGATGAGCAAGTGTGATTCGACGGTTGCTTTAGGCGGGCACCAGATGGCAGGAACGGGTGCCGGGACTGCTAGAGGGCACGATGTGGCGATGCGGAAGCGACTAGACCAGCATGCCAAGTCAGTGAAAACGGTTCAAATGCCCTGGATGCCAAGACGGCGCCTTTCTTCTGGGTCGTCGAGTCCACTGGGTTTCAGGCCGTCTGAGAGCTGCTGTCGACCTATCGGCGTAGCTCATCCCACGCCTCAAACAGACCCTGACCCGCCATGCCTTAAGCGAGGTACCCACTCTCGTCCAAACTGTCAAGATATCCCACGGCCGGCTCTCCACTGCCGCGAGCAACATCCCGTACATGGCAGGCAGGTCTCTGTTGCGCCTCATCTCGTGGCATAGCTTAGTGAGTGGCATGGTAACCACTGAACTTGTACTTGCTGGCCACTCGGTCGCCGAGTGTAGATGGCCACTACCATCGTCCTCCTCGTGCATCGGAGTGCAAAGTAAAAACATGTCTGCCGGTGCCATGCAGATGCAATGCAATGCAAGTCCGCCGAACCCACGTGAGAGAGAGAAATGGTGACACATGCCTTGAGAGGCAGCCGCTTGTCTCTGCCGCGCGCAATGTACTGGGCTATGTCTACCTGATTAAGGTAGGTACGAGCTGAAGGAGGGTCTGTTGGCCGGGGTTGGACATTAGTACCGTCCGTTAGTGGCGCTCGCCGACAGCTCGGCTCTTGCCTTCCTTCTACGGGACCCACCCTGACGGGGTTTTCCATGTGATGATCCATTAGCCAACTAACCGTTGAGGACCCTGCCAGATACTTACACCTCTGCTACAATTAATCCACTGCCCTGGGCCCGGCACTGACAAGGACCTGGCGCATCTGACTCTTTGTTGTCAGAAAACTCGGCCCTATCTTTACCAGCTTGTTCGTTTTCCCCTTACCGCTGACCGGTTCTGTTTGTCTGTTTAGGTCTCGTCCTACCCGCCGAATCTCGCACACCCAAGTAAGGAGATGGCGGATGGGTCGTGCGTATCAGGACAACGGAGCTGACTGCCCCCATGCGACCAACAGCCTCTCAACAGCGTCTCACCTAGCAATGCTAGACAACGCTGCAAATCACTGACAGAAGCCCCTTTATCGATGCTCACTGGCCCGGCCCCTGCTAGAGCCCGAATTCCTGGTCTTGAATCCTTGGGTCTCGCGTGGCCTGGCGTCTGGAGTTTAGCTCACGTCCCAACGCCTGGATCCCACCATCTATCCGCCCACCTACCGTTTCGACTAGCCTTTGCTTCAATACGCACACCCGTATCGTACCCTTTTGCTTGCTGGGGCATCTGTATATCATACTTTGAGAGCGGTGTAAAGTGGTCCTAATTCGATTTGGGACAGGGAGCCCGCCGCCCACCGGGCCCTAGCTCATCGTCTTCTCTCGCTCGTCACTTAACCGAATTCCAGCCTCCTAGGCTAAACCAAAGGTCCATGCTCGCTCCCAAGCTGGCTCCCAGCACCGTAGACATGCGCCATCGACGTATGTTGTTGTGGCGGACGCCAGGGCTCGGTTCCCCGAGTTGGCGCTTGGGGGTGTTCGTGTTGGGGGCAGAGGTTTAGGTTTGGGGGCAGCCGTTCCTCTCGTTGAGATGCCCTGCGTTGATCCCTTAGGTGCGCTCCAATTGTGTTGCTAGCTGGGGCCCCAAGTTGGTGTGCTTCGCATCGTGCGCTGTGCCCTTTACGGATTGCTCTTCTCGCGGAGCCAAAAGCTAGACACAGCACCGGGGGTCCGTCCTCCTGGCCCAGTCCGAGGGGAACTCGCAGGCTCCACTAAGCATCATCGACACCACCATCGCCGCCCCCTGGTCGCTGTCACTAGCCACCTCCACAACCAGCAACCTTGAAAATGAGACCGTTGACTGGGGTCAGGGTTAGTTGTACAATTCTGGGCTCTCCCGGGGGGTGCCGACCACAGGCCGACCCTGTTTTACCTTCCATCCTCTGAGCATGACCGACCCTACCTACTTTTGATCCTCAACCCCATTTCTCCCGTCCCGTCTTCTGTCTTAAACTTATGCCCCCCCCCAAAGTCCCGCTGCCGAGGTGCCTGGCTACTTCTGGAATTCAATCTTAAGACCGCCACCTCTTTCATTTCGTTCGGTATTGTCACGTTGGCGTTGATTGCCCTCCACCGTTGTTTATCAGTCCAACCAACGCATTGTACCATATTCCCTGACGCTTCATGACCTCAAGATACCGGACGACCTGGGACGCATATCATCTGGAATGAATATTTCCCTATGACCACTTAAATTCGTTAACTTCGGCACTGATTTATTACACTCGACTTTCAAAGACCTTCAACCTCAACACACCTTCTACCTCGTACCTTTTGGCATTTATCTCGGAAATATTTCTAATTGCTCGCGCCTTATAAGACGCAACGTTGACTACATAACAAATCCAACTAGGAGATGATCGTGCCTGCCTACGACCCAATGAATGTTCCTCAACTTCCCGGAGTTCCACCTGTGGCTATTTCCCGGCCACAGGTTGGAATTGAGCGTCTCCCCACACGACGAATGAGTAACGAGCCTCGAGAGTCGATGAACTGCAAATCGTGCCGGAAGAGAAAGGTGAGATTTATTGGCAGATGTTTATAATCTCAACCCACCTAACATGGCCCCCCAGATTAAATGTAATCGACTTCGGCCTTCATGCGAAGCTTGCCAGGTCTTTCAATGCCCTTGTATTTATGGTAAGTTTTTACTACTGCTGGTTTCGAACCTAGAATTTATACACGAGAGTTTCTTGAAGAAGCAAAATGCTAACTAGTTTGTGCGCCTGTACAGACGCAGTTCCAAAAAAACGTGGTCCGAAGACGGATGTACTGGAAGCACTGCTGAAGAGGGTAGATGGACTTGAAGCAAAACTGAGGGAAAAGAATGATGACGATGCCTCACCAACATCTTCAAAGCCCCCATCTTCAGCAAAGACAGAGACTTCGGGACCAGTCTCACTGGGTGGAGATGTCGCGACTTTAGCGAAACGTGCTGCAGTTGACACGCAACCGTCTCCCGCTGATGCGGAAATGACAATGCTTTCCCCAAACACGCCTATCAACAGGTACAGTGACACAAACCTCTGTCTCTAGAGGTGGAATGCTGACAGTTGGCAGAGAGCCATCCCCAAACCCTGGACAATCCGACGCTTTGCTCGACACCTATTTTACTCGTTTTCACGGGAAACCCTACTACATTCTAGATGAATCATCAATTAGACAGAGACTCCAGCTGAATCAGCTCCCGACATATCTTTCTAATGGCATCTTAGCTGTTGCCGCTCGGTATGTGTTTTATGAATGGCTTTGGTCCCTTTTCTAACCCGAGGTAGATACACACCCCACCCAAGTGGACACCAGGCAGCCATTAAGCTTAGTGAGGATTTCGCGGCTAGGGCTAGAAGAGAAATTAGTACAGATGAACCCTCTATCGATGCCCTGCAGTCGCTTCTCCTACTCGTGAGCGCCTTTACTGCGGCAGGAAAAGGAAAGAAGGCATATATGCTAATGAGTAAATCACATCCCGTCCCCTGACCTCGAAATTGACTAACAACTGTAAGCGAATGCAACTGGGATGGCCATGGCCCTTGAAACCCATCGTGAGATGGATTCTCAAACTCGAATGACGCCGGTGGAGCGGGAAACGCGAAGACGTCTCTTCTGGACCTGCTACTTACTCGATCGATTTCAGACAACAGGGTCGAAAAGACCTTGCTTCATTAGCGACAATTCCATCTCCCTTCGTCTTCCTTCTTGGTCACCAAACTCCTCGTCGCTCCCTGTTGAGGGGGAGTTCTTCCAAGCCGGCTCTAACCTCCAGTATTTTCAAGGCAGCGGGAAAAAGCCACAAGGAAGCACAGGCATGCTGATCGATATCACGAGGATCCTCGGAATTACCAATAGATACCTGGCCGCAGGGGGCGTTAAGGGTGACTCCCATTTCCCTTGGCATTCGCTTTCGACATTATCCAAGATTCGACATGACCTGGATATTTGGGCTTCAGGTACCGAAGAGGTCTTCTCAAGCCTTAATAATCTTTTTGGACAGGCTGACTCTACCATTTTGGTACTCAGCAAACTGATCTACCATCTCATTCACTGTCTGATATACCGACCATTTCTGCCCATTGACCTAGCAGAGCTCTCTGAGACGGGTCAGCACCAGTCATGGCAGATCGAGGCCACCAACATGTGTTTTCTTCACGCCAACGCCATTGCGGAGTTGATCGAATTCGGTAAACGAACAGGAACAATAGAATGGCCTGCTTTTGCAGGGTACTGTATATGCACCGCAGGGACGGTTCACATTCATGGGGCACACTACAGCAAACAGGGTAACAATGCTGAAGTGAACGTCTTCGGTTCATCATCAGACTTCCTGTCCCGAGAGATGCAACTGTTGAGCGAGCTTAGGTATTCATGGGCCTGTGTCCAGCACCAGCGCGAGACATTACAAGGGATTTACAATGCGCATGGCGAATTGGTTAAGACTTTGGCTCGCAACTCAATGCGGTACACGCCTGGGTTCCACAGTGAGGACTTTTTCGACCGATACTCCAATATTGGTGGACCAGGCGGCCAGTCTTTCAGCTTTGATACCGCGAACTTGACACTTTCAGATCTGACGGTCGATTTCACCACAGACTCATACACGGGACATGAGCTGTACAACTCTCGTGCGAACGACGGACCTGACAGGCCCAACCTGAAGCGCAAGAACACGGCGCCACCAATTGCCCGAAAGAGACCGGAAGTCAAGGTCATATCTAGCCTAGCTTCATCGGTTTCGGGTCTCCCGACACCAGGACACCCGCAGCGATCCTTCTCATACACTTCTGGGATGATGCCCCAGTCGTCGCCCGGACTACTTGCTACACCTACGTCTATTCCGCACCACCCAGAGGCCATTGAGAATGATTCCCACATTGGTGGTTTACAGGATCATCTCGATGAAACACCCGCAAACAGTGCTGCCGTAGCGGCGGCGGCGGCGGCGGGATTCAACCTGTCACCATCGACACACCATGCCCCTGGACAGGGTATGCCTGTGATCGGGGGCGCCCCGTTTAGCCCACCCTACAGCTACACATCTGGTTCGAGCGCGAACAATAATGGGACGACATTGATTAGCGAGGCTAATGGAGGATACGATGCCATGTTTGGAAGTCTCCCAACAAATGCCTTTACAAGCCCCGCGGCGTGGCATAGCGAGGAACAAAACCCCGTGAAAGCGAACCACACTCCAATCATGGCGGCGGCTGCCAGCCCCGGCAATCGAAGCAACAACGGAAGTATCAGTACTGCCCAAGGAGAGGAGAAGGACCCATTCCTGACGCTGCTTGAGCAACTTGCGGAAAATGAGCAACGGTCGCAGAATGGGCATGGCAGCGACCTCGACTTTTTCTTGGGTGGCACAGTGACCAACGCTTGAAACAGCGACACATTAAACAACGATGTTCAATTCTATCAGTCTATTTTCAAGTATGATTTTTTTGTTAATTATCTTCTTTATTTTGATTTCCTTGGAAGCACTCGACACATTTTCTTATGATATCTGGGGCGAAGGACGGGATACACTACGGAGAAGTGGTCTGTACATTACGATCTATGAACGGCTAACAGGACAATCAATGGCTTAGGGAAGAGCTGGGTTGCATTTTCAGGGGTCAGGCGCAAGGGTTGGAGCAAGGGTTGAAGCAGTATACGCGGGAGTCGCTCTGAGGATGTCTTGGCAAAATTTGGGGAGTTTCGAATTTCAGGTCGGAAGTGCATCCAAAGGCGGTATTGACGTGGCCCATTGTAACAATAGCACGGACGGTTAAGGACAATTGAGTTAGTGATTTTGGGACATTTTGCTTAGCGTGCAGTTCGTTTGATCCGTATGAGGCAAGACGAACGTCCGTTTTGGGAATGGAATCAATGGGCCGTGATTGACCGGCCGAGAGCGCACAGTCCATGACATTCCATTGGAGTACCGAAATCGAGACCAGGGGTTGGGCACACTAAGGACTGGAGGCTTTCAGGGCCCAGGGTTGTGACTTACTCTGGGTCCGGGGAGGTCCCCTCCACCGCGCGTCAGATTTTCAGGAGGGAGGATGCAACTCAACGGCCCTGGCCACGGCTGCGGGGAGGAGGCTACTCGGCACTACGGGCCGGCGATGATACGATCCCGAAGAGCCCCGGAGGGTGTGCACAGCGAAATTAGCACGGGGCAGATGGCGGAGTTGGCCATGGAGTATGGAAATGCTGTCACCAAAAAACCCAGAATTGACCACCTGATGGATGACCGGGGTGAGTTTCTGAGCCGCTGTCGTGTTACTGCACCGCATGCTTGTCGCCCTCTCTACATAAAACGCGGCGCCACCCCTCGGAAGCTTGTGCTGGGTGTAGAGCCTGCCCCGGCGCCGTATTGTGACCACTGTTCTGGGGGGTGGGACGGGGCATTTCGAGACAACGGACGGTCCTGGTTCAGGTGGGAGATTGATACCGAGGTCTCATGGAAGGACTATGGAAACCGCCCTGGGCCTTCTAAAGCCCATCTAGCCCGGAGATATATTGCGTCGTTTGGTCTGGTTCTGTGACGTCTCGGTCGGACGCACTGGGACGAATGTTTTGAAGCCCTTTTTGCACAGACTTACACGCCAGTGCGGAGAAGCACGCGAAGGACTTTATTTTAGTGCGGGTTTTTGGTCAGTTGCTAGACGAAATCAATAAGCGAAACGCTTTAAGGCTGAGCCAATTTCTATGTTGCTTCTCGCGCTCGTATAATTATAAGGGTTGTGAATCTTCGCGCCATCTAGATTGAAACTGTGATGGACTCGGGCATGCGCGTCCTCTTAAGCCTCACCCACACGTCCATCATCATTGGCAACAGCTCCAGCATCGCCAGTCTCGGATTCTGTCCGCGGAGCCCTCCATCCTGTCGCAGCTTGCACACCTACCATGGTGATGCACAGAATTGCCGCCGCTTGCCAAACCCCCCTCGTGGCATCAGCGTATCCCTCAATGGCGACCACCCGATCTGTGTCGTTGAGACCACCACTAAACACAATCCCCGGAGCGCCCGTGAGCTTTGATATCAGCCTCCTCCGCTCTTCACCGAGTTCTATTCCACCGTCCAGACGGCGAAACCCGGATTCAAGGTTGCTCCGCAATAGTCTGTAGAAGATTCCCCCGCCAATGGCTGTTCCAAAGCTCCCCCCAAAGCCTCTGAAAGTGGCTATCAGACTTGTGGTGATGTTCTGAGTCCCTTCGTGGCTTAGATGTAATACATGTGCGAGAGTGTAGTTAATCCCGGCTCCCATTGTCATTCCATTCACGACAACTACCCAGATAAAGAAGGTGACAGATGAGTTGGGCGAGACTGCTGATGATAGCACGTAGAAGCTGAGACCGAAAATTAGGAATGCAGCCACGGAGGGCAACCAAAAATCGCCATCGCGACGAATATGCAGCCAGCCAACAATGATACCCCCAACGGCGAATGCCATATTGGTCGGTATGAGAATAGAACCGGCGGTAGCGGAAGGGTTTCCACGGACCGCAAGCATGAAAATGGGGGCGTAGAATAGGAGGCTCCATCGGGCAGACATGAAGCCGAGTTGCGCGAGACACGAGAGGAGAACCCCTCGAGACGATAAGACTTTTACCGGGATTATGGGATCTTTGGCTACATAGGACTCGACAAGAAGAAATAAGCAAAAGCTAACCAGAGAAGCGATCATAGGCCGAAACTGAACCTCAACGGCTAGGCTGTAAAGAAAAAGAACTATGGCGAGGATCTGGATAAATGCCGCGTTGTTAGTATGTTGTGGGACATCGGCCAGTTCCAAAGCGGGAGCAACTTACAAGAAATAAAGCCCCGAGGTAATCAATACCGGCTAGCTTTTCTGTTATAGATCTCTCGTTTCCGGATTCTGACTTTGTAGAGCCGGCAAGGCTTACATAGGCTCCGAGTCCAGCAACCAAGGCGAACGGAACTTGAATCCAGAATACCAAACGCTATAATTTGTCAGTATCGAACTGCAGACTCTTGCAAATAATGCTCATGTGCTTACCCAACCAATAATGGGTACTAATCCTCCGAATACGATAGCACCGAATGAGACACCGATCGTATAAGCGGCGTTGATACACCCCATGGCAAGTCCTCTCGTCTGCTTGCTTGTCAACTCCAATACGATGATAACCCCCAGCGCGAGCAGACCGGCTGCACCAACTCCGGCAACAACACGGCCCGTGAGGAAAACAGCAAATGAGCTAGCTACTGCGCAGAGTGCGCTGCCAGCGGCCAAATAAGCAGCTGACCATAGAATTAGGATCCGGGACTGGAAGATGTTGGCTAGGCGGCCGGCTATTGGGGCAAGAGAGGACATTGTAATTAGATATGCGCTGCTGAACCACATGGCTGAGTTGTCATAAGCATGTAACTCGGCAGCGATGGTGCCTTGGATGAGGGCCATGCCCGACATGTTGGAAGCTGAATGTATGAAATCAAGAGTCAGCCTAAATACGTCAACCTAGAGATGGGATAGAGCTCCGACCGCGCGTTCGGCAAACATACCTTCAAGGAAAATGAGCAGCCACAAACTTGATGCAATAAACAGGATTCGCAGAGCATCGATTCGTGAGTTTGCCGGGGAGAGTGTGTCTTTGGCGCGGCTGTTGGCGTCGAGGAGTTGGGAGCCGCCATTGGGAAACTCCGGGCTGGTATCGGCATCGGGGTCGGGAATTAGCAGCGGCGTTTGCTCAGAGGCCGTCACATCTTCACGGAGGTCACCGTCGCATCCGGCCGCGAGTACGGGGGTGGAGACGGTGACAGTGACCGTAGGCAGAGGTTTCCGACTGGCCCCCATAACTTGGAGGAATGCAGGGGCGGGTGGGTGAGGTGGCAGATTTGGCAGCTTTGTCCTACGGTCACCAAACGCAGGTTTTTGTCTTCCGTTCAACACGAGATGATATTAGAGATTGGAGTCAGGAATGAAGGCAAAAAGATCAACGTGTCTGCCTTCCCGCCCGCTGAGCGGCTGGCGATTGACGACGCGGGTTACGATAGATCTGATTGGCTCCTTGATTACGGCGGCACTCGCGAGTCGGAGATGAAGCGGCGAGCCTCCAGCCACAGTATACGGCCCGGGACGGCCCCAGAACCGGAAGTTTGACAAGTGAGTGCATGCTTGATGCCCCGAAAGCGCAACCACGGGATATCTATGATGGAAGGCTTTTTTTCCTCTGGGGAGCGTCGCAGCCTAACCAATAAACATAACAGGATATTGGCTCCATGAATGATCGGAGAAGCACTTTAGTAAGCTGAGTTCTGGGGTTCTGGGTGTGTGGCGTCGTTAGCCCTCATTACCCAGTGGGACAGACCGATTGACGCGCCCGGGGATGGGCTAGAGAAACCCGAGGTGTGAGTCGTGTCTCTTTGGATGTACCTGTCTCCACATGATCCCAGGTACAACTTTTAATATCATAAACGCTAATAATTTTATGTACCAGAGGAATTTTGTTCGCCACCGACTCCAACAAAAAAAATACTACTTAAACCGGAAAACAAGACTGCCAATGGTGCCAATGGTTGATATACATCTATTGCCACCAAAACTTTATCAGCAGCAAAATATCGATGATATTCTGTCATCTCGTTGGTAAAAAAAAATTAAAATTAAAAAATTAAAAAATTCAGTGTGCTACCTCAGACCTTTTTTCGCACATTCAAGGGGATGGGAACGCAGTTGAACAAACAGAAAATGCTTGTTTGGCAAGTGATGAGCGAATTTTGACTACAACGGTAAAGGTACACACGGAGTTTGGAGGCTGCCAGGCTTGGCGGTGATGCAGCTGGCGCTACGTGGTTGGAGCGGAACCGCAGCAGTCGTGAGCCGAGTGAAAACGGAGAGCCGAATACGTGTACCCGTAGCAAGGTCAATTATGGAGCATAGGAAGGTGGAAAACGAGGGCAACGGCCAGGGAGAAACTATCCGGATTTTTTTTGGTGACTGGCGCACCTGGTTGCAGGTCGTTCGGCGGTTATTTTCTCGCTTAACTGCAGTGTGAACGGAACGTTGGTAGCAGGGTTCCGCTAAGTTCAACTGTGCATTTGTTTTCTGTCTTTTAATGAACAGCTTGAAAGAGCAAATCTATAAAGTGGAAATGTTGGATGAAACAGGTAGACGGGAGATCGTTTTGTGCTGTGCCATCATCTGGCGGAACATCACATTGCGTAGGTATCCTGGTAGTGATAAGAGATGTATCCATGAGTAAGGAGAAGGGGGGATACCCAGAGCAATGAATTCGGCGCGACTCTGTGTGTGGGTTTGAATATGACGTCGAGTTGGACATGTCTATATCCCGTTTTGAGTCAATCTCGCGTCGCAAATCAGTCAGCAGAGGGGACAAGTGCCGCCATGGTGGCCTGCAAAGGGGGGGGTGGTTCGCCGATGGGATGGATGGGATGGGTGACGGTCAGCAAACAAGCTAGCCAGCCTGGTCTTGGTTCAAAACAGGTACCAAGATTTTGTTGTTCGCTTGCCGGGATACACAGCCTTTGGGCTTCTTTTTCCCCACGTCGCAACACTGCCGGGCGCAGTGGGAACGCCACAAAGCCGGCGGGCGGGTGCTGCTAAGTCAAGCCAACACGACAGATTGGGCAACGGCGCCGCGGTATGTGCGATACGGAAGGGTGGTAGCCGCGGGGGTAAAGAAACCCAGTGAGCGATATGAATGACGGGAGATGGTAAGGCTAGGCAAGAGGGGGAAACCGAGTCCGAGCGGTTGAGAAAGAAGAGGGGTTGGCGCTTCAATCATTGTTGCTGAACATGAGCCCTGTTCAACGAGGTACATGTCGTCCTCGTACATCGCATGCTATCACGCGACGACGACGAGGCATTTTCGCATTTCCAGTTGAGAACTAATTCCCTCTCAGCCGTGATTTTTGTGCCTCGCTCTCTCGCCAGCCGCCGCCTGCAAGTTGATCCCCGAAAGGAATAAGAGGGAAAAAAAAGAAGAAAAAAACCTCCCTAAACGGCAAATGTAACGTCGCCAGGGGATAATCCGCCGTCGGGATTGTGAGGGTGGCATGCCATGTAACAGTACAGCAACACCCATGTCGACCTTTGCCAAATCCATTCGTTTGCCCCGGTCGATGATGTGACGCCGTCCAATTGATATGCTCGAGGGGCCAAATTTTTTTGGCCGACTCCCATGTTCAATTGCTCGATTCCGTTTCCCCTAGCAGAGAAGATCAACCGAGCCGACGATCTACACACGTATCTGTTACTTATTCTGAATTTACTATGTATAACGTTTCGTGCTTTGCAGCGGCTCGAGCGGATAAACTGTTTGGGAATGTGTCCCTACTTGTTGCTGCTGTGTATGCGCACCACTGTCATTACTTTAATTTGTATGGACAGGCAGGTAGCACAAGCAATTCTTTTTTATCAGAAGTTATTGATTACTTACTACCTATTCGCTAAAGTTGTTTTCATATTGGGTAAATCACTCATCGGCCAATTTTCTTCGCCCTCGTCCTCGTCCTCGTATCCTTCTTTCTTTTTCTTTTTCTTCTTTCTCACTGTTCTCTTCAGCTCGTACCACCCTTTCCTTTACCGCCTTTATTAATAAAATAAAATAAAAATAAAAAATTTAGCCAAGGCCTGTCACTAATGGAAAACCAACCTTGCCCGTCAACTGTTTTCTCACCAATGAACGGACCCTTGACAACCAAATTTCGTCACTGCTGATCGCCGTCCCCATCATCGTCAACGGCATTATTATCATTACCAAAACTCGCCCACCCAGTTCTTGTCATTATCCACCTCGATCCTACACTGTCCCCAACCACGAAGCCCGCTTTTGTGACCCGGTTTTCCTCTTCACAAATTTTGTACCCTCTTCCCCAGCGCGGCCTTTCAACTGTGCTTTCCTGACGCCATGCCGTTGGGAGTCTCCACCTCACGAGCTGCGCCCTTGAGCCATTAGCCGTTGGCCTTTGTGCTGCAGGTCAGTCAGTGGTTTGCAAACCCGCCATCCCGCCCCCAGCGCAAACCCGCCTCAACTCCCACTTTCCCGTTGTCCCACCTCTCTCGTGCCGCCCTCCGGGTGAGGCTTTCTTCACTCGCTCACCTCTGTTCGAGCCCGGGCGCTATTGACGTCTTGATCCCAAGCTCGTCGTTCTTAGTCTCCGCACACATTGCTTTTTCGTCCCGAGACCTACTTTCTTCCCGCGACACGAGGTTTAGTCTTGTTTCTGCTTCTTTCACTCTCGTGAAACGGATCTGTCTTGTGGCATGTCGCGGCCACTGCGATTCGGCGGCCTAGATAGTTTGGACTTGAACCTGACCTAGGGCCTCAAATTTTCTGCCATCAATCAGGACCAGCCACTTCTCCACGGAAGGAAGCTATTACCACCTCGGGCCCATCTACACCGTCCCTGGCGTCCACAACAAATTCTGTCACTCGAGGGAATGACACTCGATCCCGTCTGTTCATCCAGCTTCTCAAGCTCGCAGCTCTATCCGCGGATCTAACAAGCCCATGACGCCGACTTCGTCATGTCCGACTCGGCCTCGTCCTCCAGCGGCGATGGCTTTCCCGATCGCGGGCTTGCCGTCTTTGCCGTTACCGCGGCCACTCTCGTCCTCGCCACCATCTTTGTCGTGGGCCGCATTTTCACCCGCACCTTTCTTGTCCGCAACATTACCTGGGATGATTGGTGTATGATGCTTGCATGGCTGTTTGCTTTTTTCCTGTCTTTCACCATCTGCTTTGGCGTTCACAATGGTCTCGGAAGACATGACACCAACATCCCCGAAAATAAATTGCCTGCTCTCCGCCGTTCTGAATATGTCTTCTCCATCCTCTATGTACGAAAGACGTCATCCCAATATGCCGAGTTTCGGTTGCTGATGTCCGCAGAACCCTGCCTTAATGGCTACTAAAACTTCGGTTCTTATATTCTACTTACGCCTAGCTAAGAATACGCAAAAAGTCCTCCGGTTCGCATCATGGCTTACCTTGGCCATTGTCAATATCGCCGGCATCATCCTCACCTTTATGAATGTTTTCCAATGCCGCCCTACTCAAGCCGCCTGGGACTCCGCCTACGATGATGTTGCAAAGTGCATACCGCTCCTAACCGAATTCATCTGCTCCTCGCCCGTCAACATTGTCACTGACTTGGCCATTCTCGCTCTCCCGATCCCCGTTCTCACTGGAATGCGCTTACCCTCACGGCAAAAGACAATTCTCGTCCTCACCTTCACTGTTGGAATTTTCGTCACCATTGTCGATGTTGTTCGGATTTACTATCTTCAGCAAGCCATCACCGACCCCTCAGGCAGGCTGGGAGATCGTCAGTCCAGATTTGGCGGCCAGACCGATTTTGCATGGAATGCGTCTCTTTCGCTAATGTGGAGTGCTGTTGAAGTAAATGTCGGCATGACTTGCGCCTGTGTGCCGACTCTCAAGCCTCTTGTCCTCAAACTTCTACCCTCGATGTTGTACGATCCCAATGGTACCAGGAGCAGCACATCTAAGGGCCCCGAAGACTCGGATACCCCATCCACGGGCAATCGCGCCAGTCTGCAGCCACCTCCTCCCGTTGTCTCTCCCAGCGTGCAGCGGCCCCTTAACGACTCCAACGCACCACTCGCCGCGATGGAGTTTCTAACGACACCGTTCATGGAACCTCCCGCCAATGCAACTCAAGCTAGCGATTCTCCAAACCCTACACAGGCAACCGTTTCTTCCTCTACCGGAACTACACAGCAAGGTATATACTTTGGCTTTGTCAACATGGCCAGGCCCAAAAGCATGCTGAGATGCAATGCGCGGGAGTCATTCAAGTATTGCACCATCGTGTCAATTCTTTTCGTCCTCTGGGGCATTTCTTACGGCCTGCTCAACACCTTAAACAATGTGATTGCATCAGTAAACAATATGACCACGGCCGAAACGCTCGGCATGACGAGTGTTTACTTTGGAGGTGGATACTTCTTCGGACCATTACTTGTGGGCGAGTGGATCCTCCGGCGAGACGAACACAATCGGTCCAGACGCCATAGCCAAACCGGAAACGATAATATTGGTGGCTTCAAAGTCACATTTATCGTGGGCCTCTGTTTTTATGGCATCGGGACCATCATATTTTGGCCATCGGCCGTTATGAAGTCGTACGGCGGTTTTATGCTGAGCAATTTTGTCGTCGGATTCGGCCTGTCAGTCTTGGAAGTTGGCGCCAACTCATTTTTGATCCTGTGTGGGCCTGCAGAGTACGGCGAGACACGTCTACTCCTGGCTCAAGGCGTGCAGGGCATTGGTAGTGTCCTCAGCGGCCTCCTGGCCCAAAAAGTCTTCTTCAAGGGCATTGTTGATAAGACTACAACCACGAGTATGACGCTCATCAATGTTCAGTGGACATATTTGGGTATCACTCTTCTCTGTGTCATCCTAGGACTCTTTTTCTACTACATGCCATTGCCCGAAGTTAGCGATAATGAGCTTGAGGAGGCGGCAGAGCACCTACCCATGGACCCGCAAAAGAAGACTGGCGGTCTACAGTTGCGCACCTGGAGTTTGATCCTTGCCATTCTAGCTCAGTACACATATGTTGCGGCGCAGGAGTGCAACAGCATCTTTTTCCGCAGCCTGATGATCTCCATCCTCCCCTCCCACGCAAACACTGGGGAGGAGGCAGCCAGTGGAACCAGCAACTCCGAAGATCCAGATAAGCCGGATGGAATCGCTCTCTCCATCCCCGACTACTTGCTCGTCGCTCATAGTGCCTTTGCGATATCCCGGTTTCTAGCCGCGATATTCACCTGTCTGTCTGCTTCTCGGCCGCATCTTCCACAGCCTCGAACCGTTCTCACGACTTGTATCACCTTATGCTTCGTCTTGGCCGTTTTCCCGGTTGCGCTCGAGCCGCCGAACCCGAACCTCCTCGTCATCCCCATCATACTCTTCTTCTTTTTCGAGGGACCCATTTGGCCACTAATTTTTGCCATTGGCCTACGGGGTCAGGGTCGACGAACAAAGCGTGCGGCAGCTTTCATCACTATGGGCGCATCGGGCCCGGCCTTCTTCCCCTTCGTTATGTATGGCATAATTACCAACGGCGGGACGGTCAAAACCGCCTTCATAGTTGTCATTGCTCTCCATGCCCTTACACTAGGTTACCCAATCTTCCTAGAATTTGTTAAGGATGCCAAAGTATTGGTGGATCCACGCGTGGCAGCTCGAGAGTTCCCTGAAGACGAAGAGAGATCACCCACGGGGCCGGCGTTTGCGCCACCACGACGCCAAAGTGCCACCAAGGAGAAGTATGAAGGGTTCTTTGATAAAGTATCACGGGGAGTCGGTGCTAAGCTATTGGGTACCCGACGTCGATCCTCACAACCCTCAGTTCGATACACTGAGAATAATCCTGGCAATTCACCGCCAGTTTAACGTTTATGACCTTTTCCAGTTACGTCTTTTTTTCTTAATCACGAACACATATACAGTGGAACAGGCGTCGGTTTTTCTGGGGGGTTTTTTAGGGCAGGGTTTGGATGAGAAATGATTCTTGAATACAATATACCCGAGATGCCCACTCAAATCATATATGGTCATCGGTAGATACAGACATGATAAGACGTACATAAGTGCACATAGTTAATGCCGTACAAAAGCGATCAAGGCAAATTATATTCAACTGGCCGAAATCTAAAAGATGTGATGTCTGAAAAGAGAGACATGGGGAACAAATATGCAAGCAAGACCTTGGGGAATAATCATGAATTTAAAAATATATATATATAAAAAACCCTTAATTTCTCCTCAGTCTACCATCCGAACTGTTCACAGTGAAGATCAACACTTGGACCGTCTAGTTCGATTTTCTCTACTGCAGCACTGCGCACCGAATCCATCAACTTGTCTGGCCCGCAGCCCATGATGAGCACACGCTTATCCGAGGAAAGACCATTGATTTCTGATTTGATAAGATGGGAAACATCTGGCCTGCCATACTTGACGGGGAAACCGATCACTGCATCCTCAACAGCAGATGCATTGCCCTTCTCCGCCTCTGATGCATTCGATGAAGTATCGGCGAGGTTCCAGAGTTCAATAGTTTCGCAGCCGTGGATTTGGCTCCTGCTCTCTGATGAGGCGCTGGACGATATCGAACGATCGTTTTTGACGTCGGGTTCTGGTTTTTGGGTGACGTGGATGATGACGTTTACTCGGGAGTTGCTCATGAGAATGTTGAGTTGATCGGTGAACCAGGCGAGATATTCTGCGTTATGATTAGCACCGGCTCGTTTTCATAGGAGGGTTTTCGAGGCTCACCGGAATGTTTAATTACCCAGATGAACACAATAGACTGGTTATCGTTGAGTGACTTGAGCATGCTCAAGGCAGTTCCAATCGTAAAGGTGGCGCCGCTGCCTCCAGCCACGAGAATCGCCTTGTCGTGAGCCTCAAGATCTGGAAGACTCCCGTAAGGGCCATCGACAGATGCTCTAAGCACCCCGCTTGGATTTTTAATGGCATAATCGTGCAGGGAACGTGTAAAGCCGTCTTGGGCAGAAACCACAAACTGCAACGGGTCCGTGGTCGCCATAGTGAACGGGTGTGTCTCCATAGCACGGATGGCAGGAATCCAGACAAAGCCGTGCTTGCCCATGACAGCTCCGAGGGGAGCCTTTGCAAATGTGAGACGGGTTCCTCCGTGAGGCAAGGGCGTAAGCGTCACGGTGTTGTTAGTGGCTGTGTACAGATGGCGGATGCCACGAGCGATTCGGTCCAACACCCAGATGCCGGCGGCTGTGCACAGGATCTGCATTATCTTCATGGCCGGGTTTTTCTGGTGCAGAAGGGCCATAATGATTCCCAACATCCAGCACACGACATGGATGACATAAAACAGCTCATACCACCACTTTCGAATGATGGCTCCAGAAATTCCGGCTCCGAGATAGCAAAATGCTGCAACCATGCCGTAGATGACGCTCATCTCGGTGAGTTCGCTGAGGGTGCCGGACTTGCCAAATAAGGCAGAGTAACAGCATGCATGGATAATGACTTGGACGGCGGTGGAATATCCAGCAACACGATGGAATATATTCAGTCGGTCGTGCGACCATGGGATCAAGAAAGCGAGAGGAGTGTTCTTGAGGGCGAGGAAGGCTAGTACCAGGGTGTTTGCGATGGCCATCCTGCTCAAATGTTAAGGGAAAAAGATTGATAAATGGGAGGTACGAGTTTTGCAATTCCTTACCAGCCAGTTCGCGAGGACATATTGCTCAGCATCGGCATATTCTTGTTGTCGATGTTTGTAAAGGTGACGATAAGGTTAAAGGCCAAATACACCAAGATGACGAGCAGATGGCCGATAGAAGGTACGGATGAGAGGCCCGGGACCTTTGCCAGCAAAATGGTTCGGGCTTTTCTACAAAGAGGCTGTCAGATGAATAACCAAGGCAGGGTGTCGTCGAAACGTCTCACCTCGAGACAAAAACCACGGGTGTCAATGTGCCCAATGGTCTATTTTTACTACTTCCAACACGCTGCAGAGACAAGAGGGTGACAATGAAGCCCGTTAGATTGGACAGCAAGATCAGATACAGAATCATAGCATCATGATTTAGCTCAGACCTCCTGGCCATTTTGACCGGCCAAGGCGTGCTGGCACCTTCATCCATGATGATAAGGTACAAAGACGTATCGGGGGACTTTAGCTAGGCGTTTTAAGGAAGAGCAAAGGAAATGGAAAATGACAAATGACAAATGACAAATGAAAAATGAAAGCAAAAAAAAGGAAGGGGTCGAAGGGACAGGAAGAAGCGAAGGGTGTGTTCGGCGAGAACTTGAACCAGGGACAGTGAGTTGCACGCGAAGAGGCAAGACACACACAGGCGTGAAAACGTTGTCACTGTGTGATGGGATTTTCTTTTGGACGCTCAGGTATGTGCAACAGTGATCGATGGTCGTAACGCAAGGAAAGCATATTCGAGTATACAGAGAGATTGGTACCATCTTTTATCTACCGATCACTCTCTCAATAGAGAGTGCCAAGGATTACAGAGTCAGTCCAACAGGCATAAATCTGTGCATTGACATTGGTGGCTTAGAGGCACAGATTCGCAGGCTTTCCAATCCATGGGGTTAATGGGGAAATCCAACGCAAAGCTTCATCATTTTTAGGGGTTTCGCTTGGTTCAAATGTGCAGACAAGGAATATCGCCGGAGTCTATTCCGGAATACTTCCCGAGAGCCATGCCTGATGCACACAGAAGTCAGAGACAGGAGGAGGCACAGGGGGGGGTTGTGCGTGGAGCCGGAGTTAAGCCTCTCCCCCCCCCCCCCCCCCTCTCGGGATTGCTAGGCCGGGAAGTGGCAGGTTTTCTCGATCTATTCTTTAGAATTAGTGAGCTTTTAATTGCCTTTAATCGCATGATAAATGTGTAGGACAGGTTGGTTCCGAGACACGGGGTGGGTGGGCGTGATGAGTACAGTGATGAAGAAGAAAAAAAGAAGAAGAAAAAACCGGGTAGTATAGTTTCGACGGGAGCCTTCTCTACGGAACATTCCAGCGGCATAATACGGTTTCCAAGACAAATAAAACCGAGATCTAAGGCGTTATCAAAGCTAGAAGCAGACAAGAAAAGTGGCAAGCACCAGATCATCTTGTCTCTTGTCTTTCAGCCAAGACCAGGCCCACTAGAGTTGTCACATTGGCACATGCGTATTCCCTACGCCTTGGGACAACAGAATAAGAATACCTTATGTAATAATGCGCAATCGAAGTTTCTCTCTCATTGACATGGCTTCGGGTACAGGTGCGTCTGTCACACTTGTCGAGGCGAGACTGACGACCGCGTGCCTCGCATCGTGACGCTGATTCATGACGCGGCGTCTTTCAAAACCTGCAGCCCGAGGCGATGCAGTGTGTTTTAGAAAGCCACTGGGCGCCTGCTGTGCCATGTCGTCTGCCACCTGTAGGTATCCCTGCTCTGACAAAAAGGACGGGATGCATCTTGTGTGACTCGTCTGTCTATCTGTCCATCTGGTCCGTGCAAGGCGGACACGGGAAACGGGGCAGAGCGGCATGCAACCGGCATCTGCATAACCGAAAGATGGCAGCTCCGCAAGACGCCGTTGGTTGGAATATGTAAAGGAGATTCGAGAATGATAGACACGTCTAGCTTTTCGGGTCCCGATTGTGGGCTTCGGAAATGATGTTGTATCGAATCTTGGCATAGAGTTGGCTGAAGTGGGCGGAGTCGACATGGGTGAATAAGAGCTGACGACGTTCGCGCGCGGGTCCATGGTGGCCCATCCGCGCTAACATTGCGACATCGTTGTCTCCGACAGGCAACTATTGCCCGTATATGGGCACAGATGGCTTCTTACCCTGGACTATAGCTAAGAGCGCCAAGCTGTTGAGATTGCGCCTCGCCCCATATTATGGCGCCAATCCGTCGATGGTTGTTCGCTCATTATTTCGAAATGTGGCTTGGGCATTAACACGAATGCACGCAAGATGACACTTGAGGCGGCGGTTGCCTGTGGTTGGCTCACGTTACCCATTGCTATGGAGGGACGGGACGGGAGTTCTCGGCTTCGACAGGCACTTACTGGTGGGTGTCACCTTTAACTTCGTCCCCGAGACACCTCGAGGTTAAGAACGTCTCACAATCATAAGTAGTCCGTAGAACAGGGCAAGCAGGCGAAAGAATGCATGGCACAAAACGCAAACTCAAATGTTGTCCCTGTAATGAGGTGAAGATTGGGAAGTATGTGACTGATGTCATATCACATCAGTTAGTTGTAGATTCGCCTGCATCGTTGTTTTTTTCAGTCAACTGTAGCATCTACCCTGATTTCCACGCATTATAGAAAGTCAAGTTTTTTGTTTTTTTATTAAACCAGGGGTTCTAGAATACCCATGTGGTTACAGGGGGGAAAGTAGAAAACTTTGTATTCGAAGTTAGAAACAAGTCAGGGATTGTCTTTTACGAAATCCTATTAAAATTATATTTTTAAGCGATTGACATCTTCATCCCGCCATTGGCGCAGATGACACTGCCAGTCGTCCACCCGCTCTCCTTTGAGCACAGCATATCGATGGTGCCGGCGATCTCACTCGTAAAGCCCGGTCGTCGGCTGCCCATTGACTCCCGAACAATCTTGTCAAAGCGTTCTGCATCTGGCCCAGCTTTTTCCAGAACTTCGGCCTCGCCGTCATATTTTGCCAGGGGCGCAGCATCCACATAAGGCTGGTTGATATCCCAGAAGGTCTGACCCACCGCGGCATACATGTCGCTCCACGCGGGCCCTGGGTTGACGGCGTTGACAGTGGCGCGGTCGGCCAGCTCGCGGCTCCAGGTTCTAGTCATGGCTTCAATGGCAGCCTTGCTTCCGGCGTAGACTGACTGGCCCTGGTAACCTATTGATGAAGAGACGCTGGAAACATTAACAATGCGGCCAGACCGGTTGGTGGGCAGGTAGGGAGCAATGGCTTGGGTGAGCAAGAGGGGGGCCAGGACATTGACTGTGTAGACTCGGTTAAACTCCATCTCCTGGATAGGGCCATGCTTGGGGTCGTTGAGATTTTGGTTGGAGGCGACCCCAGCGTTGTTGATGAGGATATCAATTTGTAACTTGCCGTCCGGGTTGTAGCTGGAGAAGAAAGTGCGGGCAGCCTCAACCACCTTGGACGAAGCCTCGGTTGGGCTACCGAGGTCAGCCTGTACGGCGGAGCATTTTATGTTGTGAGTTTCTGCAAGTTCCTTGCAGAGAAGCCGGGTTGGCTCTGTAGAAGAGTCGGACGTGTATACTATGAGGAGGTTGCAACCTTTGGCTGCGAGTCGAGCAACAACAGAAGCGCCAATTCCTTGAGAGCAGTGTTAGACTCGGTTGCCCAAAAAGATTTCGGCGGTAGATAAACTATCAAACCTCTTGAGCCACCGGTAACAATCCCGAGCTTTGACTCGTAAGGTCGAGCGGTGAAGGTAGCCATGATGTGAGGCTAGTCAAGGTGAGGTAGGATACCACTAACCCCCCACGGTGAGTTGGTGAGATAGTCGGCAGCAGACACGAATTATGGCCTGATCCGAACTTACGAGGCCATCGGGACAAGGGATATCTGGCACACTGGACAAATTCACGCCACCACGAGAAAAAGTAGTCGAGATGTAAAAACGATAGCCGTCTGCCCCGCTCCAATTGTTCTCGTTTCAAAGCGAAACTCAAGTGGGGTATCGACTTGCCAACCCCACCAACCGGTGACATCACTGCCCCGCGATAACAGATTTTAGGCCTGGTTGGCTGGCGGTTGGCGCGCGGGGGCGGCCCCCCAGGGATCTCCAGGGACGCTCTAGTTGATTACTACGGGAGAATCGCTTTAGGAGGGCTTTTTTGGGGGGGGGAGGCGGGATGGATTGCCGAACGGAACCGTAAGAGACGGGAGAGGCCCTGGAGTATAGATCGAGTACGTTGCAACCCATTTCGTCAGCACCCTGACGACAAGACCTTTTTTTTTTGGTCACTTTTCCAACTGCTACATCTGTATCCTTTGCGGGGATTCCAAAACAACAAAACCATCCCAGCATAGCTCCTAAGCATTCAACGTCGTCGTCTGGCATAAATTGACAACATCACTCCCACCCTTCGTCATACCACGTCACCTCGGGAATGGGGCGAAACTGAGGTCTCTCGCGAACGGGCCTTTTCCCCACCAGGGTATGCAACCGTTCAGCTTCCGCAACCAGCCCGCGTCTCGCTGGCGCACCACTCCAAGCTTGACACATTCCCCAGTATCCGCCATATTTGTTGCTAGCCACCGTTTCTCTGTTCCTGACAGGCCGAATCCCATCCTGCCTGGAGCTGGTGCGGGTCCCCTTCCAAATATGCGGTGTCCATCGGTTCATCAAGCTCAGACCGGAACTGCCCAACTCGGATGAGTGGGAAGAGCCATGCTATGATATGACACGTGAGCGAGCAATGCGATGATATGGGCGTGAGTGTAGGTAAGGTGACGCTTCAACCAATGCACTAGAGTCTGGGATTCTGATCAAGGTTACTACACTGTTATCCCCTCGGTTAAACATCCTCTTCCTCCTCTTTCTTTTTCCTTCACTTTTCATCTCCAATTGCCCGCTCTCTCTCTCATCTGTCCTTCACCAAAATCATCAAAATGTCAAACGGCGTCTCAAACCAGAGCCTGAACCCCCTCCACGGGGGCAACTTTATTCACAATGACCAACGCTGGGTCGACGGTGGTTCCATCCTGAAGCGCTTCTCTCTTGCCGGCAAGACTGCCATCATCACCGGTGCCGCGGCTGGAATTGGTTATACTGTTGCAACTGCCTATGCTGAGTTGGGCTGCAACATTGCCCTCTGGTACTTCAGCAATACTAGCGGTCCTGAGAAGGCCGAGGGTTTGGCCAAGCAATACGGTATTCAGTGTAAGACTCCTCTTGCACACTCTCTTCGTCCAATGCAACCGCTGATGTAGTCAATCAATCATCAGGCAAGGCTTATCAGGTGGACGTTCGAGATGCCGAAGCCGTCGAGAAGGCCGTTGGCCAGTCCGTCAAGGACCTCAATGGTCGTCTTGACATCTTCGTAGCCAATGCCGGTATTCCCTGGACCAAGGGTCCTGTCGTTGACGGCCCTCTCGACCACTATCGCGATGTAGTCCAGACCGACCTGGACGGGACTTACTACAGCGCCAAGGCTGCCGCAAAGCACTGGCGTCGCCAGAAGCTTGAGGGTACCACCCTCACCGGCGAGCCTTTGACCGGTTACACCTCTGGAAGCTTCGTCGCTACTGCATCCATGAGCGGTGGCATTGTCAATATTCCCCAACTTCAGGCGTCAGTTACCTCCACTTCTCTCGATCTAGCCAATTGCTGACCTGTATCATGTATAGCTCTTACAACGCTGCCAAGGCTGGTGTTATTCATCTTGTCAAGAGCCTGGCTGTTGAGTGGGCCCAGTTCGCCCGTGCCAATAGCGTCTCCCCTGGCTACATCATGACTGAGATCTCCAACTTTGTGCCTCAGGAGACCAAGCAGATATGGCATGACAAGATTCCTCTAGGGTAAGACAATGAAGTGTACGCTTTGTCTTATTTTTTAACTAACAGTTTCCAAGTCGTGAGGGTGAGCCTCATGAGCTTCAGGGTATTTACGTATTCCTTGGCTCGGATGCCTCTACTTACGCCACTGGTGCCAACTTTATCGTCGACGGCGGTTACTCTGCTCCCTAAATGTTTATAATGTCTAATTTCGTAATTAATCTGTCTCACATTTTATAGAGAGTATATACTACGGCACATACGGGTTACATTATGATGGATTTCGGCCTATCAGGGCCAGGTAAGAGATGGAACAAAACCATGATGATGATGACATGGAAATATTATTACACCATAGACACGTGATACGAACAATTGAATAACTTGCCTTCGGTCCACTTTAGCATGCTTCCAGCTCGCTCCCCAACTTCTTGGACTCCTAAGCAATTAATCAAGTGACGGTTTATTTAAAACGGAAGCTCTTCAATACGCCTTGTCCTCAACTATGATATCCTAGGCTCTATTGAGATTAATAGATCCAAAAACTTTAGTTGGGAGCCAGGCATGCTCATTGCCAAACTCATTCTCCCTCAGCACTGTAACAGAAAAGGAAAAAACCCGCATTCGTAACAGACACTGGGATTGATAAATTTTCTTGGTAGTTGTTCTTATTGTCCTTTCTTGTTGCATGGCGGCTTGCCTGTGGTTTGGATATTGGCAGCTTTATCCCACCCAATTCTTTGAGGACACCGTCTTCTTTTCTCCCATTCCATCACATAAGTGGCTGAATTCTCACCTTGGTTTTCCTACTTTATCACGCACTGGCTTGGCGGAAATATCGCTTCCTAGTTGTCCCCTTCCCTGAAATGTGTTGCTTTAAGGCCATTCTCCTAGGAACTTCTGCCCAACGACTTCCCACTCCACACACCTATGTTGGATAAGTCATCGTGGCAGCTCGAGCTTCCCTTGGACTTCTGGCGTATCAGCGCTTGTTTTGGTAATATCGACTCAGATGTAATTAGTCAGGTCAAGCCCCTTGTAAATTGTTTGATACATGGGCTCAATCTCATTTTCCTCAGCTTGAATTTTGTCAAGTTTAAGTGTCAGCAAAAATGAAATGGCCCTACGCTTATTCAGCAACCGGGGATATTTCCAACTGATATTCTTCAAGAATTGTCTTTTTCTATTTCTAGCATATTCATCCTGGTTTGAAATGGTGGGTTTTTTTTTTTTTTACCTCTTTGATGACTTCATGGTTAAAGATTTGTGGTATGCAAGCAGCTGAAAGGGGCTGTTTTGGGTCTGGATCCGACCAAATAGCATGTTTGGTTGCGAAGATACAGATGCAACTCACAAGTTTGCATGGGGGTAAAACAGTGACGATGTTGCATGCATATGAATTTATTAACTCAATTTTAGAAATCGCTGCTCGGAATTCATCTACTATCAAATATCGTATTTCTTAGATTCACAAAGTACAACCTTTGCATCTTGTTATCCCAAGCCTGCCCGACACCGGGTACTGCTTTGATAGCCCCTGGACCTGACTTGATCGCTCTCTCCTTAGCTTGATCCCCAAGCTAGTATGCATCTTGCCATTTTGGATCCCGGGCTAAGCGCTCCGCTAGTTTGCACGTGGGTGGATTCTTGGTGAATGTGACAGGACAACATGGCCAAAGGGGGGGCAGGATTTAAGACTAGCAATTCTCGGAAGTGGATATAATCATGGAAATGCGCTAGCGCAGAGCCAGCAAAGTGCCTGTCCTTTCAGCTGGTGTTGTTTCTGACCGTGGTAGCTGGAAAAAGCAGCGTTGGTTGCTACCTGGCGTTCAGAGACGTCCGTGTTACAGGTGGCTGGGCTTGTCTCTGAAATATATACCGCGATGATGCACGAGAATTGGGTTCGAGGGTCTTGGCAGCTCGGGAATGTGGGAGGGCCCATTCCCTTTCAATAATAGTTAAAACAGTAGACATAACGATTGGCGGTTGGCATCCATTTATGTGTCGTTGCCAAGTTGCTGTTGCTCTAGAACCCATCGTCACTTTTAAAGGAGGCAAGAAATGATCGTAGATTGAAAATGAATCGCTGTGTAGAAATTAGATTGGTCTAGTCCATGGCAATTAACCCTCTTAGTAGGAGACGGCCAATACGAGGTTATTAGTCTGAATGATTCACCTGTATGATAAGAACCTCTGGGGTCGGAAAAAGGACCGTCTTGGGTAAAAAAAAATATATATATATAAAAGAATTGAACATAAAAGGAACAAAAATCGCAAATCTCAACCCGACGCCAAAGAGAAATAAAGAAAACTACTCCTTGTAGTCGTAGCAGAGGTAGCCCCCCTTGATGTCCATGACATCCTTTACCTTGATATACTCCTTGTTGGGAATCAGCTTGTCAAACTTCATATTGTAGTCAAGAGTGACGTTCTTATAAGAAGGGTTCTTGTGGAAGAAATCGAAGGGGTAAGCAAACTGGGTGTCGGGGCCAGCAATGTCACTCTTGCGAACAGACCACTTCTTGCGCTGCCACTTGTTCCAGAGACGGTCCATGTTGGCGTGGTGCATGAAGAAGAGAGGGTCACCGGGAGAAGAGTATATATCGCCAACCTCGCCAATGTCACCACCGACACCAAGGTGGCCGCCTCCGTGGTAGCTTTGGCCTTCGTTGTAGATGGTGCCCTCAACACGGACATCAAATTCGAAATAGTCCTTGGCTTGCAGGACCCAGTTGACCAGCTTCTGGTTCAGCTTGGTGATGGCAAAGGCCGGGGCAATATCCCTGGTCATGCAGCGAGGGTTGTAGGTGGTATTCTTGTTAGGGCCCATGTGGACCTTCCACTTGTCCTCGGTGAAGGGACCGGCCTTGACACAGCCTCCGCCCTTTTTGCCGGGGATTTGGCGGGTAATGTTCCAGCCAGTAGTGTTGACATAGTGGCCATTGCCGCCAAACCCTGTCTTGGTGTCAAAGATGGGCGATTTGAGGAAGACCTCTTCGGAGCCGCAGTCCAGGGACCAGTCTATTGTATCTTGTTAGTCATGCATGGCAACTAGCTCCCAACGTAAGCAGCTTACTCCAGTATGGGTGTGCACCCTTGTAACCACACAAGTTTCGGAGATCCTGCTCGTACTGGTTCAAGAAGACACGGTGCCAGCTGTTGATGTTGTTAGTTGAGTCTGGGTCGGGGATTCATTCTGGGAAAAGACATACGCTTGGAAGAAACCCTGTATCAAAGGTCAGTAAGACATTCAACGCTGGTTGTTGTCGGGAGGTTCTACTTACAACAAAGTGAATGCCGTCGGTGTTCTCAATGTGAGTGCCTTGGAAATCATCGAAGCGGGACTTGGCGCCAGGGTAGATGTGACCAGTCTTGGAGGGCTTCTTGGCAAGGCACTTGACGGAGTCGATGTAAGCGCCCTTCTCTTTGGTGCTCAGCGTTCGCCTATACCAGGGGCATTAGTCAGATTTAAGCAAAATGCCAGGTGCAGTAGAGTATGGTGTAGACGAACCATTCCTTGCGAACTATGGGGTTCTTGCAGCTGTTGCTGGGAGCAGCAGCTCCGACAACAGCCTCGACTGCGATCGCAGCCGCAAACAGGAGGGACGACAGATGCATGTTGGTGGTGACTAAGTGTTTGGACACTGAGAGCGGGATGGAAGACCAGACTAAAAGCGTCGATCACAAAGCCAAGGCTTGACCTTTGTTCGAGGTAGAGCGACTTGACGAGGAATGATGGCTTGTATGCAGATCATGGAAAACTAAAAGAAGAATTCGAGGACACCTCACGGTATACATAGTCGAGCCATTAACCCTGAATCGCTCCTTAGACCCTTAACCAGCGCTGGTCAGTGCCCTGTGAGTCCCCCACAACCCGCGAGGGCTTAGATTGGGCAACTACGACGTGCAAGAGTATAGTCGAGGAATCTCATGGCAGGCATAGCTAGGCAATGAATCAGATCGTCAGGGGATACACAGTAAGGCAAGCTGATGGAGCGTCGAGGGTGGCGACGCCAGAGGCAAGGGGGGTAGCCCTGGTTGACAACTGACTGGGTCTTGACACATCGGAAGGGCACTGGAAAATATGCAGAATCCACAGATTTAGCCAGATTGATCGGCACCAAGGAGCCGCTGCTGCTTAGCGGGAGACAAAAAAGGGCATGTTTGCTATGTTGGTTGTTGGTGGCTTGAATAGCAATCATTGCTTTCATGACTAGACTCGTTTTGAAGAGTCTTCGGTCCCCTAGGCAGGCCTTGCGCCCACCGTTGCATGCGGGCTTTCTTTGGGGCTGAGGAGCTATTCCCCATACTGACAATTGTTTGTTTCTGCCATGGAGCAGAGGTTTCGGTATGTGGCAGGACAGTGCCGAAGTAACGTCTGAACAGAGTTTTTTGGGGGGGCTTCTAAATCTTATCATGCACCCCGCAAGACTATGATCATCATCATTCGCCCGGTCGCGGCTGAATTGGGATCAGGGCCCCAACAAATGATAATCGAGTTTCACTGCGCGCTATAACCCACCATACAACTACATGCCCTGGAAGAGTAAACGCTGGTATAAAATGGAGCCAGCCCGTCAGACCTAGCTAAGCTAGACCATGGTAGCTGGCCACGGAATAATCCGAAATGTATAGTAGGAATTACTGGTCATGATCAACAATCACAGTAGCATCCTACTCATGCTCTAATTTTCCATCAGTCATCCTCATCTCTTGTATAGCTCGATGGCGATATCAGATAAGAGCCCGCCTCCTAACCCAGCTCGACATGTGGGGACTCACAAGGTTACGTTGTGTACACTCGCGCAGCTGCTGATCCGCGATGGGGCCTACGGGCTGGGAGGAGAAGCTCAAACCCGCCCCGGGCCCGTGAGAGAGGGAGAAAACATGCGAAAGCGGGCATCGACGGGCCCGAGTCCGATATTGCCGTACAGGACGAAACCGACGAAGGCGCACCCTCGCACCAGGGGTCGTCCGCTTCGCCCTTCCCGTCCCCAGCTAGGTCGGGGGAGACTGCATCGTCGCCCCGGCCGACGCCATTCATCAAGCTTGAAATGACCCGCAACGCCCATTCGCGGAGTCCTTTGACTAACATAGCGTTAGACCGCCAACTAAGGTTTGTTCATCGAGCCACTTCGCCTTAGGTGCGAGTTGGCCTTGTTTTGCATATGCATCCTAACTAATCTTGGTCGTTTTAACCCCGGGCGGGTCGACAAGTCCCGGGGCTAGCATCAACACACTACACCTCTGTAATAATCGTAATAACCACAGGTGTGGCAGCGCAAGGGGAATAGGGCTCTGATCCGAAATTTATGCGGCCGGCCAAATTGTAGTCGGGAAAGACGTCGTGAAGCATTCCACGGAGAACAGCCCAGCCTAGATCTGGCCACGAGTTCGTTCGTCCTGGGTTGCGGCACTTGGCCCACTCAAGTTCGCTCACTGGTAGAACGTCTTAAATAGAATACAGAGCTGACTGGCTTACTGCTTGGTCAAGGTGGTGCGTGGACCCTGAATCCCCACCAGACGAGCGTCATAAACAAGGTCCCCCCTTCTCTGCGACCCTGACATGCAACAAACTCAATAGTCGCCTGAGCGCTAGCTACCGTGTCTGCCCGGTTGGACGACTACCTAGGAGACGGAAGCCCTGAAAAGGGTGGGCTTGATTGCCTCTTGCCGATAGTTATTCCCCGAGCGCTTTGTCGGGTCAACAACAGGACTTTCTCTTCACGGTTTGGACTCGTGTGAAGATCCGGCAGCCAAGAAGCCGAAGCACATGGCGTCCCGGGAACTTAAGGTAGACGGGAAGGGAGAGAGGGAAAAAAGAAAGAAACAGGCACGTATCGGGTTGCCGATCGTATCTGCCATCAGAGCCAACCGCATATGCAGCTTGCAAATCTTGCGGTGTAGGCTGAGTGAGGGGCTGTGGAGAAATACGACACGTCATCCAAGCGCCCACATCTTCCTGCCCATGCGTGTATTGACGACGTCTTTTTTTCTTCTTTTTTCACTGTTATCTTTCCCACGACACAGCTGACTGACTCTTCGTAGATCAATTCCGCACGGAGCAATCCATCTGCATTGCCTAGCGTTCGGTCGAGGGATGGTAACCCCAACCTAGAACCATGACAAGTCATCAAATCATACGGGTCTTGAAGGATCGGACCTAGGGTGCTAGTCTACATGATAGTATACTTCCTCATCGAAGCCGCCGTCCCCCAACTTGTTGGTGCTCGTTTCTCGACTACTGTAACCATTTCAGCTGTGGTCCAACAATCCCTGGCCGCCAGCCTGCAAGCGAAGCGTACATTAGCATGTCTGACATTCCGCCCCGAATTGCTGATCCAAGTCCGACGAAACCATACTATTTCGTTTTTTCCATGTCATCGCAATCGCCAAGGCTGCATACCCTGGTCTTCCTTATTCAGCCGCCACGGTCGATTCGATTTCCCTTCTCCACAACTGATGTTTACTCGGTAGCTCGAGTCCGTCGACGGCGAGAAGAAGGAGGCGGGATGCCATCAGAACGGGAACCAACCGGATTTGCTCCCTCGAGCAAGGCTTTCAGCCGTCCTGCCCCCGCCCTCACCTTTCTTTCTTCGCGCCAAGACGGCCTATCAAAAGAGTAAGACGCCATGCACTGAATCGCCCAGGACCGACCTTCCGGCTTGCCAATTTCAACTTAAGTCTGGCTCTTTTGGCACTCCCATCGCCCGTCCATATTGCGTTTGCCAATCTGTGGGCCTGGAGATTGCGGCCGCCCTATGATTTTTGCCAATTTTCTACGGTAATCGCTATTTCCGAATCCCTTTACTTGCATCGGCCGCTGAGTAAACGGCACCATCGAGACGCCAAACCCCCAGCATCAAGCTGAGGCGAACTGGCTGGCTCCTCACGCGCCACAGCCATCAGTGAATTCTACTAGAACTCCCTTCCACGGCTACAGAGTAGTGCCTTTTTGTCAAAAGATCTCAAACGTGGCAGGACGAACGGCGAACATTCTAATTTTCGGGTTCCTCGGGTCCCTCCCCCCCTCTTCTCCCCTTCTCGCACGGTCGTAAGATTTAGCAACGCGGGTGGCAGGGGTGCTGTGACCGATCTTCCCCGCGAATCTGCTGCAAAGTGATGATCAGTATAGAGATGATCTTCTCCACCACCTCGGCTATCATCAATTCCATAATCATGTTTGTTCCACCTACTCAAACACATTCTTTGGGTTCATATTTTGAACACCAGCGTTGCTTGATTCTACAATTAATCTCCTCCGTACGCAGCAACCTCTTTTTTTCCATAGGCACCAGCATCCCTCAATCTCCCTCTGTCATTTCACCTGAAGACTACATGACCGTCGTATTTGACGAGTCAGACCTCTGCGTCGTGAGACTTGGCCAACATCCTGTCATGTCCACAGGCTTCTCGTACACCACATGCGTGGACCCTCCCTCCGCTGATCCCTACATGGTTGAGAACTCCTGCATTGAAGTCCCCATCTCGGATCCCGGTTACGTCGACCATATCGACGAAGTCTTTTCTTTCCGCCATCGATCTTGGCACGCCACCACAATCAGAAACGAGGTTGTCTCTTTTTTAAGTACTAAACTCCCTCTATCCGTCGCGGGTAAGCCCATGGCGTCAACAAGCCACCACGCTCTAATCTGCGCTACCCGTCTCGCCTATACGGAGTCAATCTCTTAAACCAAAATCGCGCAACAGCGAAACCGCTCCGGCGCCCGGGTTTGTTTCCCGCGGGCTGTCAACCTATTAAAGCGGAAGTATACTTAGATATTGTAGTGTCTCTAACACGTCCACCCCAGTCCCTTAGGCCCAGGGTCACAAACTCGCACGTATGCCGTTGGGCTACGGGAGTTCTTAGAGCGACCCCCCCCCCCCCCCCCCGTTGCGGCCGCTTCTGTTTCCATTAGTGATTGTGCTTGCCCTGTTTGATCTAAACGGTTTCCCAATATTCAGGATCTCTCCAAGACTTCCCTTCGCGCGTATTATAATACTAGTCTTTCACGCACCTCCTTGCGAGTTCTGCTCTTTTTTCGGATCTTTACGAGAATCCCCTCTCTACCGACTATTCAATGAAGTTGTGCAAAGTGAGTGTGCAAACCCATTTCCCCAGAGGTGCGAAGGCGAACCCATCCCTCTCCCTTTTTTTTTCGGCCACATCACCAGGTACATCCGCGACACTATTCAAAGACGAGCCAAACATGGCGGGCGGACCATCACCACCTGCATCGGACGGGCCACCTCTACAGTCACAAGGGCCACTGCTCCGGAATCTCAATATCGCTCTCATAATCCTTACGACCATTATTGTCGTCAGTCAACTCAAGGTTAGGATTTTCATGACCAAGGCCCTGGGTATCGATGACCTCTTCGCCGCCATCTCCTTCGTGAGTCAAACCCATTATCTCCTTTAGAGGCACCCACAACTGACCATTCCATCTCATAGTCAGGTTCTTGCGGTCGCACTATCTGCCATGGAGATTGTGTTAGTAGGTTATGGGTCCGGGGTTCCCATGGATACACTCAAGCCGGAGCAGATTGTCAAGTTCCTCTCAGTACTATACACACCAGGCACTTTAGTAGTTCTCTTAGGTACTAACCAAACAACCAAACGTTACCCATCAACCAGCTTCTCTTCTTCGTAGGCTGTGGAATGGTTCTATTTCTATTCTGACTTTTCTTCCTCGCCTAAGCAAAGATCGTATGTTCCAAAATCTCGAATCGGCCATTCACACTGGCACTAGTCTAACCTACCATCAGGAATTTTCCTACGTTAGGTATGGGGAACTGGCGTGGTTATTGTTACTATTACTCTAACAGCATTTTTCTTCTTTCTAACGGAATGTAAGCCGATCGGGTAAGTTCATCATGGCTGCAACTGCTGTTGTCAACGGCAAAGCTAACCAGATTGCAGTGATCTCTTTGGCGTCACGAAGCCAAACCGCAAATGCATCAGCAAGACAACGGAAGCTTACATGATGCGGTCTCACTCTATTATTGGCATTCTGGCCGATGTTGCTCTCTTCGCCCTTCCTGTCTGGGTCATTCAGCAAAAGATGACGTTTGGTGGCTCCAAAGCCTTCAAAGTCATTCTAGTATTCTGCGTCGGTCTATTTGCTATCGTCACAGGTATTGTTCGGTTTGGCTTCAATGTCACAACCAACTTTGCCGAAAATACGTTGGTCCCCTCCTGCGCCATATCATTTTCCAATCCCTCAGACTAACCTGCCTCAATAGTACCTACAAGATGATTCGCGTCAGTCCTTGGACCGTCCTTGAAGTCCACGTTGGGCTTTGGTGCGGATGCTTCCCTTTCCTTCAGCCCTTCCTCCGCCTCGTCTCCTACAAGATCGGCCTCCGCAGCCGTCTGGAAAGCACAATCAACAAGAAGTCTTCGCGATCCGGAAACACTGGTCAATCTCAAGCTCAGGAGTGGCCTACTGCTGGTGGATATATCAAGCAGAACAGTGCTCTCGACAGGGATAGTGATGGTACTAGTAGCAGAGGCATAGTTGGAGGCGGGGACTCAACAGAAATTGTGGAAATGGGCGATGTTTCCAAAGACAAGGGCATCGTCATGTGTACCTACAGAAGTGCAAGTGAGGGTGGAGGAAGGTGTGCAAGTCAAGGACGTCAAAACTACGTGACATGTGGTCTAAGCGTGCAGCATCAATTGGCTCGCAAAGGAAAGCTCGTGATGCCTTACTTCTATTTATATGTATTATGCCATAGGCAAAGTGTTTATGGCATGATACCAAAAGATAGCTGTTGAAGATACCCAGAACCATGATGTACAACCAAAACCCCATTTATTGTATGATATGTCATGTACATATCGAGGCGCTCGCCACCTCGTCTTGAGTGAGTTCAAAGTGTTTAAAACGAAGGGTTTTGTCAAGCCTACACCAACGAGGCCCCATCCCTTGTCACAAGTGCATATAAGACCAATTATAGTAATCCAACCATACCTTAATGCATTCTTTTCCATCTCAGTCATTCATATTCGGCTCAGAATTTCTCAACCTCTTCTTCCAGCTATTCGGCGACCCAAATACCTCACCAGAGCCCATCGCTGCTGACCATCTCCTTGGCAGGCTGAATTATAGACTTGAGTTCCGATCTCCCAGCAGCTGTGTGTTCCAACGATGGAATGAGACTCGTTCGTATAAATAGGGGGCTCGAGGGCTTCGAGGCCGGCTTGGGACTTGCCGGTAGACCAGGGGAGCCAGCAGGCAATTCGGGAGGGCTCGCTGAGCTTCTCAAACCCCTAGGGGATGTAGGTGAATTTTTCGTTCGGATATCGGGGTCGTATCTGTGGTGCACGGCGTGGCCGTTGAAGTGTTGGATAGACGGAGGTTGACCTTCACGCCTAATTCCACCAGGCGTTGTCCCCGCCCAAGCGTCACCAAATATCGGTCCAGGATGGAAGATTGTAAGTATAGCACCGGAAAGAAGAGGCACAGTACCACCAACAATCATAAAAGCTGGTTGGTTCTGAAAGAGTGGTCCGGAGACGCCACCAGCAAGCTCGACAATCCTATAGATGGAATAGGCGACGAGGAGGGCAACAGCAACCTCCATGCCTATATTTGCCGTCAGACAACCCTCCATAATAGCACATGTGATAACATACCCATGACCAACCTCCAGAATCTCGAGGAGGTGTAAACTTGACAGTGCCTTGTATCAATGCTAGCACGGCGGGTTCTTAGTCCCAGCGTGAAGCAGAAATGCAATGCGCTACATGCCAGCAAAAAGACAGCTTGAATTGAAGACCCGGCCGCGGCGATCCTAGCTCCAGAGGTGCGCTGTTGATTGTTAGTCGCCGGTATCACATTTACTCATCCATTAGAATACATACACTGACATTGCTGGACTCGAATGCAATAAAAACGATACCAACAAGCTGGATAACCAAGGCCACGGTAATCAGGCCGAAAAATACAAATCCTGTCACCAACGACTTGAACGGGCTAATCAAGTCTCCGTATATTCCGAGAACATGGGTTAAGATGATGAAGATGGCGGCACTAATAAAAGTCGGACCTAGGACGGTTCCCAGGAGACAGAGAAAGAAAAATGCCTGATCATCTCTTGCTGAGTGGAGTAGGATCCTACCTACAAATCCCAACACTTCAGCAAGAAGGCCTGTAGTCAAAGTAACAGAGAACAAAGGCGTGCATGATATAATGCCCAAGTAGGGTACCACAACGGACAGGATGGCAAAGGCCGCCAGCAAGACGGCATTTCCACCTACGTTTAAGTCATAGGAGTAGAAACCATCGATAGCCGGACAAGTCGAACCACAGTCGCCTGTCATCATGGGTTGTCGACGAGTGGTCGCTCAGTCATGGTAGTAGCTTGACAATCGAAACAAGAGAGACAGTGGGCGGGAGGCGGGAGGCTGCCTACCCCCCCATACATATAGAAAGACCAACTACGGGGCGCATATGGGGCAAAAGAAAGCCCGCCAACGTGCCCGTGGACAGGTATGCATGTGAGGTTCTGCAGATATGGGGCACTTGTGAAATGGGGGGTGCCGGAGGGATCACCAACGCAATGACCGCCAAGGACCACCTCCCCCATGCAAAAGGACATGGCCTCCTATTATGAACACTCACATTAGGTGCCACAAAATATAGGGCTGAGAGTTGAAACAGTAAACAATTTTTCATGTACAGCGAACTACGCATCGCCAGCAAACGATAAAGAGCAACCTTTTTTAGGGGGGGAAATCGTACAAACACAAAGCAAAAAGCACAAGAAGGCAGAAGTGATAATTCAGGGCGCTACAAAAAGAATGGGTAAGGAGGGGGGGAGGCGGTTCGAAGAGGGAGGCTTATGATCCAGCATCCTAGTCCAGCCGAGGAAGACGGTTACACGGTATACGTCCTCCAAGGTCCCGTGGGTGGTATCTGAGTGGCTGCAGGGCATCCAACAGGAACTTTATGCTCGAGTCAAACCAGGATGGGCAGGAAGGGCGAAATGGCAATCACTCGGCCGTAGGAGCAATCTCTGAAAGGCAGTTTAGTTAGCGAGTATGATACCGGCAGCACCAATCACAAAGGCGTCCGACCGGGGATGGACCGGGGATGGCGGCAGTTCGTACCGCGTGGAATCATCGTCCAAGTGACTCGGGCCGTGAAATGGGAGTTGCAAAACAGCCTGTGGTTGGTTGACGAGCGCGATGGCCAAGTGTAATGGAGGGTAGATGGCATCGTCGGCGCAGGCCCCCTCCTCAGGGAATGACGCGACTGGCTCAGAGTGTCTCAATAGTGACCGGGCCTCAGAAATCATGGCATGATCTAGCGCCGCATGCGCGAGGGGCGTCTGGATCCATGGTTCTCAAGGGCCGGGGCACAGTTGTGTACGAGGCCCCTGCTTGTAGATTTCATTGACCAGCATTGTGTCCATGTATATGCAGTTGGTCGAGCACATAGTCGCACACAACTTGGGAGACAAGGGAAGCAAACGGTGGATGGGCGGGTCCGACGAGGACGATCTCGGCCCTTGTCCCTTTGCAGTGGCCTAATGCCGATTCGGCCTGTTCTGCCACTCGGAGCGATGGGAGACAGGTCCAAAGCCGACCCCAGGTTGGGGGCTGAAGCATTTTCGTTGGCGCTGAACAGTGGAGAAGGGTGGGCGCTGTGTGCTCTGTCACCAACACGTCGCATCACTTGTCTGCAGGCACCTACCTACCGGGGGGTCCATATTAAACATCCCCCAGCAGACAGAAGTACACAACCAGTGCCTCACTCAGCCAAGCAGTGCTCATGGGTCAATATTTAGCAACAGGTCGGCCTAAACGAGGATTCACTATACATATCAAGACAGATTCGGCATGTGGTATATGTGGTGCGTGTGGGCCCCTGGAGCACAGGCGAGTGCGGGCAAGCAACGACCACGTCAAAGTCAGGGTTCATTTGGAAAAGACTGCGGTACATTCCGTCTTCTTTGTTGGCTGGAAAACAGACAATGTCCATTGGCAATGCGAGAATCAGGCCAGGTATGATAACGATTCCGGTTTGTTTCATTTGGCCCTCTTGCTCCGCTTAGCGAAACGGACAAAGAATAACACATCAGTCTTTGTGCCGCAGTTCTCCTGGCCTCGCCCAGCACTAGCCACACATTCTTAAGCTTACTCGACAAGCCTCTTTTATCAGCCACACAGCTCCCACTCTGAGCGCCCGAGCCTCCCCTCCATCCAACTTGGTATGACATCAAAGCCGGCGCCTCACCCCGCAGCACACGACTATTCGACCGCCACACAGGGGCTTTGATCGGGGCTGAGCGCAAGGTGACGCAACTTCAATCCCCGGGCATCCGATCCTCAGCGAGCAACACCTGCAGACGGCGACGTTGCCAGACGGGCGGAGCAAACGCATCAAACAGCTTGGGATCGCCTCCCCCAAATATATCGGCCTGGGAACCCCCGCCCAATGACTGCAGGATTCGGCGCATAGAACCAACGCCCAGCGAGAGCCCAACCTACCGGTTATTGCCGCACCCCCACAGGTGCAAACCATCTTCAACGCCTTGCATCGTCTCATACCCTCCAGTACCCCTCCCTCCTCTCAATGCGCGGGCTGCTGTGACCCTGTTCGCTGCTATTCACCCACCATGTCCCTCCGCATAGCGCTGGACAACCAGCCTGAGTTTTACACCAACCTTGACTTCATCCAGGGTCGCGTCATCCTGGGTCTCAACCGACCCGAGCAGATCGGAAGTATCGTCGTAAAGCTCGAGGGTGAGTCGGCCACGGCTCTACAAGCGCCCAACACATACGAGTCCGACCACGGCAAACTGGCTCCAGGTCAGCGTCCCCCCGGCAGCATCGCCAGCGAGAACCACAAGATCCTCTACAAGCTCCAACAGGTCTTTCCAGACGAATATTATTCCAGCTCTTCTAACCCCTACGGCTCGTATCCGCTACAGCCGGGCGAACACGAGTTCCCCTTTAAATTCAAACTCCCTATCAACAATGCATGCAGTGATGGCATGGCCATGGCCCAGATTGGGGGCGTCGCGAACCCCGGCGGCTTCGGCGGCGGAGGTCTCTTTGGCATCGGTGGCGTACGAGTGATGGACGGCAGCAAGCAGCTCTATCTCCAGCATGTTACCAAAACGCTTCCCCCGTCATTGACCGGCTACCCTATGGAGGCTGAGATCCGCTATTATATCAAAGTCACCATCCAACGTCCAGGCCTCCTCAAGGAAAATTGGCGTTACCAAATCGGTCTCAAGTTCTTGCCCATCGAGTCACCAAGGCCCAAGAAGACGACCCAGGAAGCCTTTGCCCGTCGCCCTTTTGCTTTCCAACTCCGCAGCCCACACCCAGAAAAATCACACAGTTCTCTCTTTGGCCGGAAGAGCGATGAGAAGTCAGATTCCACCTCGGCCACAGATGCAGATCACGACCCAGCACCGTCAGTGGAGATATCGGCCCGGATTCCCCACCCAGCTCTACTCACTTGCAATCAGCCCGTCCCCCTACGGTTGATAGCAAAGAAGCTTGCCAATAATCCTGATGAGGTCTACCTCATATCCTTCCAGATGGAGCTTTTGGGGTTCACCGAAGTCCGGGCTCAAAATCTCCACAACCGGAAAACCAATCGTTGGGTGGTGGCTTCAAACAACAATATTTGTATTCCTCTCACGACGTCGCCCACAGATCCAGTTGGCAAAGAAATTGTTATCCCCGATGACATTTGGAAAAATATACCACTGCCTAATACCGTTGCACCGTCATTCGTCACCTGCAATTTGTCTCGGCATTATGAACTCGAGATCAAGCTAGGAGTGTCATGGGGAAAACCCAAGAAGGGATCCAACCAACCTCAGGTCATTTACTTGCCTCTTCACTTTGCCCAGGTGGAAGTGTTTTCTGGCATCACCCCGCCAGCCGAGCTCGTTGAAGCCGTCAGGACAAACCGACCTGGGCGAGCAACCTTTGACAATCCACCGCCCCGACTTCCACCCAGGCCCACTTCCGGGTCGGGCTCTCCGGCATCCAGGCCACCACAGCAACCACAGCATGGTCAACAGCAGCCATCTCAACCACCGCCACATGATCCTCTATACCCACCTCAGCTCGGCCCAGGCCAGGCCGCTCCACCCTACGATGACGCTCCACCCAGCTATAGCGAGGCCGTCGCCGAAAACCTATCAGGGCCCTTCGACGGGACGCAGACCCGTCCGGCGTATAGCGGCGTCACAAACGAAAACGCGCCCAGCTCTATGCCACCTGAAAAGCACTAAGTGCTGTATTCTGCAGCGTTCTCTGCGATCTTCCTTATTTTATTATTCTTTATATTCATGTTTGATGATGAGACGTTTGCCCCGCCTTGTAAGAAAGATGTGGGCAAATACGGCTTTGTGTAAAGTGGGATACTGTTGATAGAGTGCTTGAGTACCATTTCTAGCCGTACACATTACAATGATTTATGAAAATTTCAGAGTTTCTGCGGAGTTTTGATAGAGCAAGGGTGGCGGGACCTAATTCAACATAGTCAGTTGAGGGTAAGGACTGTATCTAGTCTATTCAGACTACCTTGACCCTCTGGGTTGAAGTTTCAAGGGTGTTGTAGTAGTGATATTTGATATTTCCTCAAGTATGGCACAATTCTCGTCCGGTATGTTTTTGTAGTTTGCCTCCATTATGTTGAGCGATCTTATCTTTTGTATTGGTAAACTCCTCCCGAATATAATGGCATTGAACTTTCGCACATAATTTTACAACGTTGTACACCCACTCAATTGTATAGAAAGAGACAAAGATGGGCATATGAATACAAAACCATGCGGTCACACATATAACTCCTAGCATTATATATATATTTACCAAAAAAAAATTAAAATTTGGCATGTCATCAATAACCAAAATGAAACCCACAATTGATGCACCTACCCTAAACTACATACTAGCTTAACTCAGCCACAACGCCATTTTTCATCCGAACAGTCTTCAGTGACGTCACCAACGACGAATCGTCAAATATTGAACCGCCGCATCGCAAACCGTTCAATTGAGTCAAAATTTACCACCGACGCCCATGCATCCACGAGAAAGCGATGGGACTATGGCTAGTATGTTTTAGGTGTCCGGGAACTTCGGCTCCCAGGCTGCTGACTTCCTCTGTCGCAAATACTGCCCAACAGCCCCGGGGAGCTCGAGCTCGATCCTCTCGAGGCTTCTCAACTACATGTCCGCCATGTTATGATGGAGACCCGCGTATACGGGCCTTGGGGAGGGAGATATCTGATGACTTTGCAGTCATTAGAGATAAATATGGTTCGCCCAGGCCCTCGTGTCCCCCCCCTCGGCCTGTACTTGTTTGTGTGCTAATGAGCTTTCCTGAAGAATCACCACGACATCCTATTGTCCTCGCACACGGCCTTTTCGGCTTCTCTGAGCTAAAACTTGGCTTCCTTCCACCTGTTCATTACTGGCACGGTATCAAAGAAGCGCTCGTTGCGCAAGGCGCTACAGTCCTCACACCGACAGTTCCCCCTTCCAGTTCCATCGCCGACCGCGCCGCTGCCCTGCGCACTGCCATCGCTGCTTGCGCACCCGCCCCAGAGGCTGTCAATATCATCGCCCACAGCATGGGAGGGCTCGATGTCCGATACATGTTGGCCCACATGGCACCGTTGCCAGTGCCCGTAGCCTCGCTCGTGACTGTCGCGACGCCGCATCGTGGGAGCTCCTTCGCCGACCACGTCCTGAACGAGACTACCGCCACTCCAATTCACCTACCAAAACTATATGGAACATTGAAGCGGGCGGGTTTTGGCACCGAGGCGTTTGCGCAGCTGACGCGGCAATACATGAGGGATGAATTCAATACGGCAACGCCCGACAACCCTAATGTGCGGTACTTTTCGTACGGTGCAGCATTCGCGCAAACGCCGCCGGTGCTGAGCCCCTTCCGGCACTCGTACGGCGTCGTGGCTGAGGCCGAAGGGCCCAACGACGGACTGGTGAGCGTCGAGAGCAGTCAGTGGGGGGCGTACAAAGGCACGCTGATTGGCGTCAGCCACCTTGACTTGATCAATTGGTCTAACCGCCTGGGATGGACGGTACGGGAGTGGATGGGGATGAAGCGAACGTTTAATGCGATAGCGTTCTATCTTGACGTGGCAGACATGCTGGCCAAGGAGGGCCTATGATATTATACCCCAAATGATAAACTGCCATGACGTAAAACTTAAACATCAACCATAAATGTTCTGAATTGTGTCTTTAGTAATCGAGTAAATGATCGACAATGTCTTATGATTGACGTGTTAATTTTATTAGCGAACTTTGGACAAGGGAGAGAGCCTGCGCGGGATGAGTGTGGGGATCGACGGCTCGAACATGTTTCAACTATTCAACTCAAAGGAATGGGCGAGGCTTCAGTGTACGACACTCAATTGGTCATTGAGATAAGCATGGTTTGGCGAACACTCAGCAGCCTCAATGGGACACGATGGGATAAAGATGCACGGGCGATTGATTGATGGGGAACGATGGCTTGCTTCAAGCAGGTAGGTATCAGTAGTATTAGAATATAGAATACAGCCACCTGTCCACGAACACGTCGACGAGAGCCCGTCCTCCAGCACAATGCCCAAGTAGATCCAGGTATGTACAGAGTGTTGCTCAACGCACACCCGTTGTGAGTTGACGGGGGCGGCAAGCGTTTAGCGTTGATGGGGACAAAGTCGAAATGACTGGATTTCGGGATCACAGTCGGTCACCCGGCGCGTCGTAGAAGGTACCTTGTGTCGTAACACCACTTCTCCCAGCGAATAGTCGGCGATTTTCCTGACTCTCCTGGGTCACCCCTCCTCACCCCCGACCCCTGGCAACCAGAGCACCACCGCCTTAGACGACGGACTGCTTGGCCTCCCTGCTCTTGGAGATCTTCTTGTGGACGAAGAGAGCTGTGAGAAAGATGCCGACTGAGGGTTATAGTTAGCGATAAGCTCAATGGATGCTGAGGTTGACACCGTCGTGGTATGAAGGGACGGTTGTTGGGCTGAACTTACCAACACCAACAATGCAGAAGACGACCATGGGACCGACGTTCTTAGAGGCCCAGTTGCTGCGCTTGGCGAGCTGAACAGCCTCACGGGCGATGATGGAGTTGATGGCGGCCATTGTGTCGAGAGTGGAGATTGCTGCGGAGGCAGAAGGCGAGATGTTAGCTAAGTGAACAAGAGCGAACGTAGCAAGATTTAAATGCGAAAACGAAAATGAAGATTGACGGGGGTTCGAAATGAATGCAATTGGAGCAGTCGAAAGCTAAGTAATTCCAGGGCGATGATGGGGTGTGGCTGTGAGCTAGGGGCGACATGGAGGCAAGTGCGTGGGGACTGGGGCGGCCGAGGGAGAAGACGAATGTCTAATAAGACAACTCTTGGCGGCGTCATGGGCGGGCGAAAAGCCTTTGATAATGCGGTGCAGGTACGAGGCAGTAGCCACCAGGAACCAGAAACAAGCTCCTTTCCCCCTTCGTTCTCTGAGCGGGCGATGCGAACCGGTTCTTCGTCAGAATCGTCGCCGATGGTGATGATTGACCGTGTAATGAGCCCATTGGAGGAAGAGACGAAGGCGGACGACGATGCCAGACCGAGAATGGGGTAGAAGCAGCAATAGAAGTCGCAGCGACGATAATAACAACAGCAATAGCAATAGTATGGGCTTACCTTTGAAAGCTTGGAGGGTGATGAAGAAGAAGCAGTAAGGGAATCTAGTCGCGAAGGCGGGCTTTGGCGAGCTTTTGTTGATCAGCTACTCCGGCACCAAAGGTCGCAAAAAGTGGAGACGACGAGCGTCACGCCTCAAAAAAGCTTGGAGGAGGAAGAGGATCCAGTCACAGCGTGACTGGGGCTAGGCCAGGGCGAGCAAGAGCAAAGCACCTACCATCAGGAAATCACTTGGCAAGCGGTACTGGACTGTACTCCGTACGAATACCATCGGTCAGGGTTTCTATTGGAGGAGAGGGGGGAGGGGTGCAACAGGGAAGGGTGGCGGGATTAATCAATATCTTAGCAATTGTGGTACTTGTACTGTATGGAGCCCTGGGCCCCGTCGAGGAGACATGTAAAGTATGTTTGTACGATGGAGTAGCCGCGGGAACAGAAGACGCATGGATGAGTGGATTTGTGTTGATTGTTTTGAGTAAAAAGCGAATGAAGCTCTTGTTGATACGTAGAGCAAGGAGGGAAGGGCAGCCCCGAATTAGGCCAAGCCTAAAGATCAATTGATGTCTCACTGCGCCGCTGCCATGGCTGTCAAAGGCTAAGAATATTGTCATCTGTAAATTGACATGACGACACTTCTGGTATTAGCCCGAAGAGGTACCAAGAACCTCCAAAGCCAGTGCTCGACCAGAGAGGTGTGTGCGCGAAACGTATGCGTACGTGCGTACGAGCGAGGGATATTATTATTATTGCTCGCTCTCACGTATGGCCGAGGTGACGACCGACATGATGGCCAAACGGATTCGATGGGCCCCCTCCCCCCAAAGCGAAACATGCACCGCGGGACAGGCGAGTCGTGGACTTGAGACCAACGAGCGGGAATAAATGAAGAAGAAAAAAGACTTGAGTCCGATCCATGTAATCGCTCACTCCTGCTCTCACGGTTGTAAAGGGAGGGAAGGAAGGAAAGAAAAAAAAGACGATGGCTGGGCGTTGGAGGTACTGGCTACCAACAATTTACTTGGATCTGCAAGCGTGGAGCGTTGCCAAGGAGGTTGGAAAGCCACAACGTAGGACGTGATAGTTCACGGGCTCGTGCCAGCTTTGGTCAATTGCTTGTACAATGCCTTCAATCAATGAGAGTTGAGCTCATGGCATCCCGCGTTCAGAGCAATTGATGAACAAGCCTTGTGTGTAACAGTGTAACAGCTCGGAACACGGCAGAGGCCTGGGTGCGGTGAGATGACCCATGTGGGGTGAGATGACCCATGTGGGGAAAGCCTTGCTGATTGAGCAGCCGTTTTCTGGCCATGCCCTCCCTACCCATTGCGTTGCCTGCGCTGGCCAGAAACATTTCCACTGTTTACAAAACATGCGAATGAAGTGTATGTTTGTGAGCAGGTGACCACGCCGGCCCATGTGTGTAGAGCCATTTCCATGCACTGTAATTCATGTGCAGCTCAAACCTGCAACCTGGAGCTGCTGTGGAGGAATCGTCATTTGTGCCAGGTACACCTGGCTGGTCCTGGCTGCTATGACTGGGGCTGCGACGGTTTGGGTCGGTGTCATGGCGTCGGCTGGGCCAGCCCAGGCGTTTGCGCGAATTTTGGTCCGTCCAGAGTGAGATTGCGGTAGGGGCACCAGGATGGGACCGCCGCCTCGCCCTTGACCTCGCCGTCGGCGTTTTTGCTATCAGTGGAAAGCAGCTTCACCCATTTCTCTCACGTTTGCTTGCCTGTTCGTTCACCTCACTCGCCTGCTTGCTCCACCTGGTTGTTGGTATCATTTCACTGAATGTCCCAACTCTCTCTCCGCGGTTAGCACATTGCCAGGAGGACATCATGGCAAGTGCCCATAGCTCATCGTAGCTCATGGGAAAAGCAACCCCAAGCAGATATTGTGATATACACGGTCCGGCAGGCATCAATTGACTGCCAATCGCCCCTAATTGTCGGGTTGAATACGTATTATACTCACATAAGTCTGCGGAGAAAATCTAGACTTCTTGGCAAAGCTTTTTTTTTTCTCACTCTCGCTTTCTCTGGCTCTCTTGCTTCCTTCGCTATCGAGTTCGGCCGACTCCATCCAACCTCCACCCTTGCCCAAGGCTCTTACAGTGTGGACCAACACTGTGCATGCTACCTCGCAATGTCCGAGGTCAAACCAACATTCGCGTTCTCACACCCATCTCACTCACGCCCATGCCCATCCATTTCCCACGCGAAACCAATGCCGGGAAGAAACGCGCTTCATCCGTTTCCGGTCTACCCATCGTTCCCCGGGCCCGCCGATAGGAGGGTCGTCGCAACCGTCGTCATGAACAACAAAGGCCTCACCTATTCTCCTACACAAAGCACAAGCCGCACTAGCACCCCGGCTACAGCAGGACCTGCAACGACCTGCATCCCATGTGGGTACTCAGACCCAGCGGGACCTGGGGAGAGAAGTATCGAATCTAGGCTGACCACTGACAGCGCCTGCATTGGCCCAATTCAATGTCCCCCTCTCCACTCTTAGTCCGATGCTGCAGGTATCATGATTCCGTCCGCTATCCGCCCCATCCCAGGTCTTCTTCAGCAGTCGGTCACCATCATCAAGGGTCAGGACCAGGGAGTCTGTGCTGGTCCTAGAACACTTGGGTCCATGTCATGTCGATTCCACGCTTGAGAGATAGCTCCATTTAGGCAAGGCTTCATTTCTAACATGCCGACTTCCTCCCGGGAAGCTCTCGCCTTTTACCTATCGCACCCGCTCTCGCTCTGCTGGCCTCGCCGACTAGTCCGCGGCAGCCGCTTCGCTTATGACCTCATAGGATACTCGCGCAAGGAAGAAAAAGAAAGAAAGAAAAACCCACCTTTCCGGTGCCCTGCTGGTGCGTCGTGAGGGTGTCCGGCTACTCCCACTCTGCTCCCGATCCGCGGACAATTTTTTTTTCTCCGTAGCAATCACGTAACGTTAGAATACGACTGTTACTAAATAGGTGATCCTGGTACAGAGTATTGGCTTTACAATCAACTCTTAATCAATAACACGACGATTTAGGCCCCTCCGCATTTATTGGAGTTTATTTCCCTTGATCCATTGATGTATCTATCGCCTGTGGCGGTTGGTGCTGCCAAAATGTCTCTGCATCTACTCGTGGCTTAACGAGTGAATATATTACACGCTCCAATGCAGCCTCTCCGGTCGTTGCCGGTACAGTAGCCTGTCAGTGGGATGCCGTCCCATCCGTCGTGAGCCAGGTGGGCTTCCAGAACAAGCTTGCAGCGCCGCGGGCGATAGAGCCAAGCCAGGGACGAACAGCAGTAAAAGTATGGGGTACTTCGTTAGTGAGTTCGCAAAGACGCCAATTGAGCTACTGGCTTGCCACACACTGGGCGTTCCAGCCAAAGCCAAAAGCTGCGAGAGGACGGAATCCACTTGATCAGAGCACACATACTGTATTGACTGCCTGGCTTGGATGTGGATGGGACGCGGAATCTTTGGCCGGCTGCGATCCGTTGTCCAGCACATAAAAAAGCTGGAGAGTGGGGGGGTCGAGTCCCTGCCCCATGTCGTGTTCCCCTGTTGCCCGTCCAGTTCAGCAGTGACATGGACCAGTGCCATCGTCTCGGCTACTACAATTGGCGACATGAGGGTGATCAATCTGCTTCAGCCTTTCGCACATCTACAATACGAAAGCGTACCAGCCCTTGCCCGAGAGGCCCCTGCACCTCAGCTGGTCTCGCAGGGGCCCACGAGGCATTTGGTAGACGTTCACGAGACATTTGGTCGGTGAACCTGCGTTGGGGTACGTAATTAACACGACAAGAGCGATTGGCTGAACGCCCCTGGGATAAACGGAGATTTACAATACGTCAATCAGTCAGTTGTCTTTAAGGTACCCGCAGCCCAGCTATCCATGCCATGCGCTCGTTGCTGGTCTTGTGCATGTGGCTTTTTTCTCATCTTGCTCTGTTGATCCGTTGCTAGCTAGTTACCGCTTGTAGCTAGCAATAGCATCACCCTCGTCGCCACCGCTGGAAGCTACCTTTACTTTCCTAAGCGACTAAAAACCGTCGCGATGAGGAAGTGTTGGATCGTTGGACTCGTCTCTTCTGTTGACTAGAGAAATATGGTCTGAGCTCTGGTGATTTTGTCCCATGAATCACGATAAACCCCCATAGACGGATTTGTCTTGTATTTTAGTCTTGGATTGCGACATGGTGTTTCCGTCAATGGCACATTCTGGGAAGTAAATACAATATCATTGCGACTTTTCCAAACCTCATTTATTTAAAGAGTTGCCACTGCCATGAAGAATCATTGCTTTCTTTGTAGCGCACCGCAAGGGGTCCAGCCACATAATAATCACACATTCCGTGATCTGATGACTGTGATACCGATGTGTTACTTACACCATGTTATATTAGTTGATTGGTATTTGTTTGGTTCATCAACAGTAGCAAACTCTTGTTCGCGGTTCTCATTTCCCTATGGCTAGAATGCTGGATGAGAAAGGGCGAACGGCGACCAAGGCTGCTTTATTCAAATCAAGGTTGAATCCGTAAAGATAATCGAAAATCCTGCCGCGTGCTCCAAAGAGTGTCATTGTCAAGCCAGTACTAGAACATCTCTTCGTGCTGAGCAAATTGTCAATGTATCTGTATGAGCTTACAAGCACAAGCTATCCTCAGCTCCATTGTGGGCATGGTGTGTACTAAAGCAGGCATATGGGTCTTTTCTGCAAGTTCGTTGCTTGAATCACCTAAATTTAACCCCCGAGAACTGCATTTATCCACCGAGTCATATTTGTCTCGTCCTGGAGCTTGGCTTTCGGACACTAATCTGACTAGCCATTGGGGTTGTGTGGACCGGCGAGTTGCTGGAGATGCTTGACGAACGTGAGAATGAATGTATCCGGACATCCCGGCCTCTAATGAAGAAAAGAACTTGGCATTCGCCGGGCTGAGAGGAACGCGTGCCGGCATCCGGGACTCTCGGCACATTGTCAAGACATGCAATGGGACAGATAACACCACAATAATGAAATGGGGACTGTAATATCTTGCTAAATTCATGTCGATGCCGGGTTGGGCACTATTGATTTCCAGAGTCTAGTTGCTAAAAATTCTCTTTAGAAATTTCCTAGAAAATATTTTCCTAGGAGAAATTCTCTAGAAATTCTTATTTTAAAATCTTAAGAAATTCTTTTTAAGATTTTTATAAAAATTTTAATATTTTTTAAATTTAATAAATAGTTTTTATTATAAAGTAATTTTCTTAGTTTTCCCTTTAATAAAATCTAATATATTTTTTTAATTTATTAAAATTAAAATAATAATTAATATTATTAGCTAGTAATAGTTATTAATAGTAAGGTATTTTTAATAAGATAAAAAAATAAGAGATAAGAATTTCTATAGAAATTCCCTAGGTATATTTAATATATATTTTTAGGGTTAAAATTTTATAGGAATTTCTAGGGTAAACTTAATATAGAAAATATTAGGGGTTTTTTATAATAATTATAAAGCTTTCTTTAATAGAAATATAATATAATAAAAAGATAGCTTTTTTAATAATTAAAATTAGTATATTTTATTATATTTATAAGTATATTTATAAGTAATATTAATTAAAATATTTATATTAGAATATTATTTTATTTATATTTAGTTCAAATATAAGTAGGAGGCTTAACCAGGCAATTCTAGGAGCGGATACAATTAGTATTTAAACAACTAATTTTATTTATAAAGATAATATCTTTTTTAAATTTAATTTTATATATTAATATATATATTAAGAGATTTAAGCTATTAATATTTAATTTTATATAATAAATAAAGATTATTTTAATAAGAAAATTAAGCTTTTATTATATTAAAATATTATATATTTTAAGATTAAAATTAAGCTTATTCTTTAAAAATATAAGCTATTTAAAATAAAAAGCTTTAATAATAATAATAATATTAAATTTTTTATTTAATAATAAAATATATTAAAATAAATATTAAAATATTACTTATTTATATAAAAAAGATTTAATTTTAATAATTATTAAAATTAATTTATAGAGAATATAAATAATAATAATAAGTAATTTAATAATTTAATATAAATAATTAAATATAAAATAAAATAACTATAAATAAAAAGAATTAATAAAAAAAGGAAAATTCTATTAAAATCTATAAATTACTATAAAAATATAATAAAACCTTATTTACTATAAAGGTAAATTTATACTAAAAATAGATTATTATATATATATATATTTTTTTTTAAAAAAAAACCCTTTTAATTGCTTAACTTAACCTATAAATAGGATATCTATTATAAATAAAGGCTAGTATTATCTATCACAGAGAATCGGAGATTATATAGGTCTATTAATAAGATAAGGATAGACCCTATACTAGTACTAATTAGGACTAAGTAAAATATAGAATCTACCTTTCCTATTATAGCTAAAGGTATATATATATATTACCTTTTTCTTAATATTTTCCCTTAAGGTAAGCTAAGGTAAAATTACAAAGAAATAGATATTTTCTATTAAGGGAATAATAAGGTTCTTTAGCTAAAGTATTACTATAATTTAATTATAATTTCCCTAGGAAAAGGAATAGATATTATATTATAAGGATCTTAATTTCTTTATAATTTCCCCTTATTTTCTTTAGTAAAAAGATATAGGAGGAATTAGAATATAATTATAGAAATATAAAAAAAAGGTAAAAAATAAAATAAGAATAAAGGATTAAGTATTAAAAGAGATTAAATATTTAATATATTATTTAATCTCTAGTTTATAAGCCTTTATTTAATTAATTAAGAGCATATAAAGTACCTTATTATTACCCCTTATTTTAGAGCTTATAAGATTAATTGCAATAAATAGTAATAATTACTTATTACTTTTCTTTACTCTTCCTAGAAGTCCCTCTATAAATCTAGATCTTTACCTTAGGAGTAGATTATTATTATTACTATAAAATAATCTAAAGATTTAATTTCTTTTTATAGAAAAGGACTTAGAGGAATTATACCTTAAAAGGCAAAACTAAAAGATAAAATAATTAGTAATTAGCTTCTTAGCTTAATAAGGGCAAGAGTACCTATACCTAGCTAAGGTTACTAAAGTATTTTACTATAAATATACTAATAGTACCCTTAGGCTAATAAGTATAATAGCTTAGTACTATTAAGTATTAAATAAGTGGAAATACTCTCCTAAGTTTATTTGACTATATAATAATTTATACTCCTAAGTAATAATAATAAACTAGGACCTAGAAAAAGGTACTTATTAAGTCTAGTTATAGAGAGAAGACCCCTTATCCCTTGCTAGGGGACTAGGAGGTTTTCTAGTTAGTCCTAAAAGACTTATAATAATCTTATAAGGGCTATAAATCCTAAGATATATTCCTAATTTAAGCCTAAACTAGAGATACTTTACTAGTATATAAATAATCCTATTAAGAAATAGTAATTTCTTAGTAAATACCTTTATTATCTAAGATAAGATAGTAGAACCCCTAGGAGACTCCTTTATAGCCCTTGCTAATATAGTAGGTAATAAGGACCTAGTAAGCCTTACTCCTTTTATATAACTAAGTACTAAAAGAGAGAATTAAACTATTACTATTACTAGTAATCCACTGGGTAAAAACCTTCCCTTAGGTAATATACTAGAAGGGAACCCTCCTCCTAAAAATCTACTAAAAGGAAATCTTCTAATAAATAATTTACTAGAAGGTAATTTACTAAACCCTCTAACTAATAGAGATAATTAGCTTATTATATCTAAATTCCTATAAAGAAATAACCTAATAATCTAAGATTAACTAAGGGTAGCCCTAGATATTATTCTATAGAATAATAGTAATAATTATCCTAGGATAGCCTAGTTTTATATTAAGGAGGTAGGAAAGTTCTATCTAATTACTAATAATAAAGTTATTTTCTATAACTTTATTAAGGAAAATAATATAATAATATAGATAACTATAGATAGATTTATAGATATATTAAAACTTTATACTAGCTAAGATATAAAGTATAAGTATATACTTTCCTCTAAAATACTATTACTATTCAAAGAAAGGGCTAATATATAATATAAATCCTTAGATAAAGAAACTAAAGTAGAACTAAGAAACTATAATAACCTAGACCTATAGGCTAAGATACTATATAAGAAATTCTCCCTTTGCCTAGAAATTGCCTAGTAAGTCTTCGAAGAATTATATTATATTCTCTATAAGATAAGATAAAAATAGTCCTTTCTTAATTAGCTAGCTATCTTTAAAGAAAGGGCTTTGAAAGTATATCTCTCTATAGAGGACTTACTATAGAAAGTATATAGAAAATTGGACCCCTAACTAGCTATTATCTTTCTATATTCTATAAAAGATAAGACCTTGGAATAATAGTAGGATAGGTATAAAAATAAGATGCCTATAGTATAAGCTAAGATAATTATCGGGTTATAGAAGAATATAGGAAAAAGGCCTAATAGAAAAGCCTAATCTAAGGGAAATAAGGGTACTATTTAAAATAAAGCTATTAAGCTATCTAGCTATAATAGCTCCCCTTATTATAATAAGTTTTTTTCTAAAAATACTAATTTATCTAATAACTTAGGATACTAAAGTAATAGAAATATGAATTTTAATTGACTACCTAGGGATTAATAATTAGCTATTTAGCAAGAGGGCTAATATAATTAGAATAATTAAAACCTAGTACCCTAAACTAGGTAATCTTAATATTAATACTAACTAAGCATAGAAACCTTAAGTAGGAACTTAGTATCTTTTGGAGGAAATCTTCTATGGCTGCCTAGGAGTAGATAATAGCTAATATTAACCTATCCTCTATATAATAATATACCCTCTAATAATAAAGGATAAATCTTAATAAATTTATAAGCTTATAACCTTATAATTAAATAAAAATCTAATAAAGATAATAGAATATATCTTACTTAAGAAATATTAGGGTAATTTAAATCCCTTTAGAATAAAGGGAATAATAAAACTAAGGACTTAATTAATAATAAATAAAAGAAAGATAGTAAAAATAAAGATAATTAGGCTAAAGAGGATAATTTCTTTGGACTAATTAATAAAATAATTACAAAGAAATTAATAACTAAAAATACCCTTTTAATCTTAGATCTTACTAAGGTTTTATTAATATATTACTTAGATAAGATTAGGGAATTTAAAAGAACCTTAGCTAAATTACTTATTAAAATCCTAGAAATTAAATCCCTAGATAATAAAATAGATCCTTATATACTTACTTCTTATAATTATATAAAAATATAAGTAGTAAAATACAAGGACTATAAATAGCTTAAGGAAGTATACTTTAATACTAAGGTAGCTTATTATCTAGTTAAAGAATCTATACTAGAGTATATAATAGATATAAAAATAAATTAATTTATTATTAGAACTCTTTAAGGGGTTAGAACCTAGAAGGTAGAAAGATGGTCTAATTTTACTATTTACTTATTGGGAATCTAAGATAAGGATCTTATTATAATAAGGTTATTAATTAAAGCTTAGGTAGTTAATAATCTATTTATTCTTTTATTATTAGGTATAGATTGGTTAATAAAGAATAAGGCTAATATCCTTTTGTCTATTAATAAAGTTAGGATAGGAGGAACCAAAGGAATATTATTCCTTAGTATTCTATATAAATAATCTCTACCTAAGGAAATTAAGATTAAGGCAAAAGATAATTATATTATATTTGTATATAGTAGAAGGTATATTATAGCCTAAGCTATATAGTATAAAGAAAAATAGGACTATTTTTTCTCCCCCTAAGGAAAAGGGCCTATAGTTGCTTTTACTTGGGGAGTAGATAGAATATTTATTATAAATTATATTTGGTAAGATATAAAGGTTAGAAAGGGGCAAATGCTTAGTATTATTACTTTCCTTTTGTTAGACTTATCTATTAAAGAGATAGACTGGGAACTTCTCTGGGAAATATCTAAGGATTATACCTTTTTTGCTAAAGACCTTAAGAGATTATCCCTTTTTAATAATAAGGAGGAAGATGATTAGAAATTAAAGGTAAATATTTAGTAATAAGAAGTAGATTAAAGTACTAAACTAGGATTAGCTAGACCTAAGGATATACCTAGTTATATTATAAGTAGTAGTGCTTACCTAGTGGATTATTTACTAGGTTTAGTAGACTAATTATAGGAACTAATAGAGGAATATAAGGATTTATAGGAAGATATATCCTTAATTAAGGTAATAACTAAAGACTAAATATATATTCTTCTTATTAAGACCTGGTATAAGAAAAAACTAGGCTTAAAACTATATCCCTTAAGCCTAAAAAGTAAATAGTTTTTTAATAAAATATTTAATAGCTTTTATAAATAGGATTAAATGGAATAGGTAAATAAACCTATACCTTTTACTAGTTTAGTATTTATAGTCTGGAAATTAGTAAATAGCAAGGAAAAAGGAAGAGTAATAGTAGACCTATATACCCTTAATATGGTAATTATACTAGATATATACCCCTTGCTTTTGCAAAAGGATATAATATAATACCTTAGAGGTAAGAACTAGTTTACTATAATAAATACTTAAAGCTTCTTTTATTAGTTCTTAGTATACTAAGAATATTATAACTACTTTATAATAGTTAGCTATTAAGGATTAGAATGCTTAAAGATAGCCCTTATAGGGTTCTAGAATTTACTAGTATATATTTAATACTTTATAGATAGGGTCCTCTAATTATACTAAGATTATACCTAAGCCTTTATTAATAATATTATTATCTTCTTTAAGATATAGAAAGGGTATCTAAGATATATATATATAGTATTTAATATGTTCTTAGAACTAGGTATTACCTTATCTTTGGAAAAATCCTTTATAGGATTCTTATTAATTAAGCTTCTTGGGTTCTATATAAATAGACTGGGATTTACTAATATAAAATCTTAAGTATTTATACTAAGTAGTATTCTTTTCCTTAGTAACCTTAAAAACCTAGAAAAATAGATTAGTATAGTAGGATAGCTATACTATCTAGTAAAGAACTTTACTAAATATATTAACCCTTTATAGAAAAAGAAAATAAAGATATTAGCAGAAGGATATAAGAGTAATAGACTAAGAACCGGTCTATAATACGCATTATATACTAGTAAGGCTACCTTTGACCTAATTAATAAGGAAAAATCATATTTTAAAGATATATAGGATATAGTAATTAGCCCTATGGTACTATTCTACTTTAATCTAGATTAAATTATCTTTCTAGAAGTAGACTTCTTAGGAGGAGGAATAGGAGTAGTATTATATTACCTAGATAAAACCTACTTATAGGATAGCTAGTTAGTTCTTATAGCTAATATAAAGTAATTAATATTTTATATTAGCTAAACCTTAAGAGATACTAAAAAGAGGTACTAGCTAATGGAATTGGAAATATCTAGACTTATATAGGCCTGTAGAAAACTAAGAACTTAGCTATACTTAACTGAAGGTAAACCTATCTATATACTAATTAATTATATAGTACTATATTCTATAGTTAACCTTAAGTTTACTTTTACCCTAAATACTAAAAGCAATAAGAGGTTAGTAGTTATATTATAATACCTTAGTTAGTACCCACTATATATATAATATATCCTAGGAATTACTAACTATATAGTAGATAGCCTCTTTAGGCTATTAATAGATATTATGAAAGAAGAAGCCTAGCTTGAAGGAGAACTAGATTAACTCTGGGAAGAAGAATATAAAGAAGATATATGCTTATATTACATGGAATCCTTAGCAGAATCCAAATTCTTAGATAAGATTAAAAAGGAGTATTATAAATACCCTAGATAGATTAAAATATTAGACTAATTAGGAGACTAAAATGTCCTAAAAGGATTATTATTTAAAAGAATAAATAGTCTATTGTACTTAGTAGAACCTAGTAATTAATAAAGACTTTGTCTTCCTAAAGGTACTACTAAAGATATTATAAAGGAGGTCTATTTGCGGAAATTTTACTAAGGTTATACTTAGATCTATATAGAGATAGTTGCTAGCTATATAGTAAATAATCTTAGCCCCCTTATCTAGAAATATATAGATAAATATAATATTTATAATAGGAATAAATCTAGCTACTAATGTCTATTAGGTAATTTAATGCTTATATAATTACCCCTAATATCTTTCTATACTATAGCAATAGATTTTATTATTAATTTACCTCTAATCCCCTTAACTAATAAGCTATAGCATAACCTAGCCTAATTATATTTTAATACTTTTATAATAGTAATATATAAATACTTAAAAATATGCCTATTAATCCCTAGTAATTCTAAATATATTGCTAAGGACTAGGCTTAAGCCCTTTATTAGGAATTACTAAGGAATAACTAAGGTATCCCTAAATAAATTATTTTGGATAGGGATTAAAAGTTTACCTTGGAACTATAGACTAAGCTATGGAAATGCCTAGGTATAAAACTAATATTCTTTATTGTATATTACCTATAGATAGATAGACTATTTAAATAATATAATTAGATAGTAAAAGTGGTATTATGCTATTTTATAGTGGATTACCTAATTATTTTCTAGGTAAAGGTATTAATACCCTTATAGTTTAGCCTTAATAACTTTTACTTAGATATTATTAAAATATCCCCTAGTAAAATAGTGATTAGTTAAAGAATAAATAATAGGCTAAGATATATTAGAGCTGCTAATAATCTACTTAACTGGTAAATACTCTATAACTAAGCCTGCTTTTCTATTGCCTAGTTATAAGTAGCTATAAAGGAAAGATATAATAAGAAATATTGCCTAGTGGAATTTAAGGTAGGAGACTAAGTTTAGCTAGAACTAATTAATAATAGTTATTTTGTTATGGATAACTAAGTTCCTAAACTTAAGAAAAAATATATAGATTTATATTAAGTACTAGAAAGAATAGGCTATTTAGTATATAAATTGGAAATAAAGGATAATATAAATGTCTACTTAGTTATTTTGGTGGCTTATTTTTCCTAGGTTACTTTCCTAGAATACTATCTAGGCCTAGTTAATATAGAGAAAATATAATTAGGGTAATAGAGGGATAAATACTAATACTAGGAGCTAGATAAAATATTAGATTATTATATAATTAAAAGAGGAGGCTATAAAATATATAAATATATTATTATATAGAAAGAATATCCTAGTAATTTTAATATTTAGATTAATTAGGAAGTAATTAATACTATTAAAAGTATTATTAAGTTTTATAAAAAACTCTATAAATATAAAGAATTAATAAATTAATTAAAATAAAATAATAAAGGATTATTATTATCTCCCTAAGCTAAGGAAAAAGGACCTAATATCTAGCCTAATAATAAGAAAAGTACCTCTATAATAATTAATAAACTAGTAAAAAGAGGCAGGGGATAGCTAAGAAAGGAACCCTAACCAGTAAATAAGCACTTAATAAAAAGAAATAAAACCAGCAAGGAAACTCTAAATTATAAGGAAGAATTAGGAGAACCAATACCAAATAGGAGGGTTACCTGCTAGATAAGGCAATAATAAAACTAATAGAAGGAACAAGGGGCGCTGAATATTATCCCTAGGATGGCCCTATTGCCTATAAGGAAATAATACCTTATTATACATTTCCCCTTAGTTTTATTAATCTCTTATTATTAATTAATAAGATAAATACTAGCTATATTACCTAAGACATAGCTTAGGCTATACTTATTAAAGGATATGTCCAAAACCTAAGGGGAAATTAGGGCTATATTAGGGCACTATCTAGGCACTATGATAGCCCTAGCTTTGGAAACGTTAGGGCAACTAAGCTAAGCTAATATTAGGTAAATATAGTTATATGCCCTAATTAGTTGCCCTAGGAACCTAAGTAAATAATAATATTTCATCCATTTTTCACTTTATAAGGACTAATCTTAGCTATTAATATTATTTCCCTTATAATTCTCTTGGTTATACCTAACTTAGGACTATTCTATATTCTTCCCTTTTCTAATAAGCATTTATCTAAAGATCTTAGTTATTATATTACTTTTTATAAACTATTAAAGTTATATTAATAAAAGCTTAACTTTTCTAGATACTAATAGGCATTAGAACTTTATAGTAATAAAAATAGTATTCTTATTAATAGAAAAAGCAAATACTTCTTATACTGGATATATAACTTCCTAGCTTTATATTAATTATACTAATAATATATAGGAAATATTAGATTTAATCCTATAAATAGCTATATTAATAAGGAATACTAGATCTACTATTATTATATATCTAATAATCTATATTTATTAAATAGCTAGCTTATATATTACCTTACTACTAAAAATACCTTTTCTATACTCTAAGTTACTCCTTAGCAAAATAACTATACCTTCCCTATCTTATATTTAGTATAAGAATAGGACCCTAATATTAAAATAGCCTTATTTATCAAAGAAGTTAATACTTTCTTTAATAAAGATAGTATTGCTACTATAACCTTATATACTATAACTACTAATATACCTACCTATAACTAGTTTAGAAGGTATATCTCTACCCCTTAATATACTTGCTGCTTTATTGCTACCAGAGCTATGCCCTTAATTAGCTAGTAATATATATATTTTGAGATTTATAAAGATTAAGTGGAGGAGGACCTCTTGCTAGCCCTTTGCTATATAAGTAGTAAGAGATAGCTAGACCCTACTAACCTAGCTAGAATTATTATAGGTATAGTGGAATTACTTAGTATTTTAGCTAAGTCCCTTTAAAAGCTCTGTAAAGGTACTTAGGAAAATTTCCTATGTACTTAGGAAGGTATAATAGTAATTTATGATATTATAGGTAGATTTGCTTAAGCTAAGAAGTTCCTAGATTGGACCTATACTTAATATCTAGAGAATAAAGATATCTAAGATATTATAGGCTTAGTCTTATAAGGTGCTATACCTATTATTCCCTAATAAGAAGTAAATAATATTCCTATTTTATTTTGTTTAAGTTTAATTTTATTTATATTAGCCTAGGCCCTGGAGAATTTGCTCTTTATTATAGCTATTACTAGAAAGTATAAGATGGATAGTATTTTTATGCTTATACCTAAATATATTATTATAATACTACTAAGGGTCTAAGAAGTTCTTATTATAGATATTAGAGTATATTCTATGGTTATTAATTATATTATAGAGACTAAAGGAGATAAGTTCTAATATATTTAAGTAGTGGTTGTTTATAATAAATATGCTACCTTGGGTAATAAGGAATATATAGGCTTTATTATATATTTCTATATTTAATGTTAGAAAAATATTTACCTAAATATCTTTCTTTTGTATGCCTTATAGCTTATTAGCATTAGTTAGTTTATAATCCTATATTTTAATTATAATATTTATATTCCTAATAAGGAAGATGACTGTATAATTAACTTGGTTAATGCTTTTTGTAAGTATGCCTTAATATACTAAGCTAATATCCTAGGGCCCTTTCTTTGTGCTAAGATAGTTACCTTTAATGCCTATGGCTAGGCTAATGTATGATTAATTGAATGATTTATTGAATAATGTTTGGCTTGCCTTAGTGATGGAGAATATGCTTTATAACCTATTGCTCTATGGAGTATTATTAGCTTATAAGTAGGTATTTATTAGGCTATTTATCCTATGAGTGGATAACTTATTATTTTTGTGGGTAATGAATTGGGTGCCTTGGAATGGAGTGATATTGATGGGAATGTTATATTGGCTATGGAAGCTTCCTCTCCTTTAGTTTGATTATTAGTTATTCTTAGTAAGCTGCCTTTGGGTCTTGCTTTATTAGGAGGAAACCTTGCTAATTAAGTATGATTATTATAGTCTATAATATTATAATTGGTAATCTAATCTTACTTTAAAGAGCATTGGAAGGATATAGATTTCTACCTCTTCTTAATAGTAATTTATTATTATTATAATTATTTATACTTTTACACTTTATTCTCTTCTTTATATTAGTTATATATAAAAACTATTTCTTACTTTTAGTACCTATATATTACCTTAATTTTATTAGTTTACTAAGTATACCCTAATAATCTCTACTCTTTACTTATTACCCTTATTTTTAGAGTTATATTTAACTTTCTTTAGTAGCTCTTACTCCTAAGGCTATAAATAGCCTTATAATTATCCTATTAATAGCTCTTACCTTTAGGTATAGCTTAATATTAAACCAAAGGTTAATTTACTATTATTACTTAGTATATACCCTTTATATAAAAAGGGCTAGCCCTAGCTTGCTCCTTAGTATATATTAGATAGCTAAAAAGAATCCTTAATTTATAATCTTCCTTCTCCTTATCTACTTATTACTATATATCTATATTATTCTATCCTTAAATACCTTATTCCTCCTTTACCCATAGGAAGTAATATAGTATAACTAGTATACCTAGTTATAACTATAAACTTAGATCTATATATTCTAGCATAAGCTGCGATTTTGCCTGATAATCCTATAGCCCTAGAAATCCTAATTTTAACTAAATCCCTAGTAATATCTAATCTTATTATAATTAGCTAAAGGATTATCTATATAAATAATAATAAGGGTATTATTATTTTTTTATTATAGGGATTTTATTATAAATAAAGGCTAGTATTATCTACCATAGAAAATCAAAGATTATATAGATCTATTAATAAAATAAGAATAGACCCTATACTAATACTAATTAGGACTAGGTAGAATATAGAATCCATCTTTCCTATTATAGCTAAAGATATATATATATATTATCTTTTTCCTAATATTTCCCTTTAAGGTAAGCTAAGGTAAAATTATAAAGAAATAGATACTTTCTATTAAGGGGATAGTAAGATCCTTTAGCTAAAATATTACTATAATTTAATTATAATTTCCCTAGAAAAAGGAATAAATATTATATTATAAGGACCTTAATTTTCCTGCGATTTTCCCTTACTTTCTTTAGTAGAAAGATATAGGGGGAATTAGAATATAATTATAGAAATATAAAAGGAAGGTAAAGGATAGGATAAGAATAGAGGATTAAGTATTAAGAGAAATTAGATATTTAATATATTGTTTAATCTCTAGTTTATAAGCCTTTGTTTAAATCAGTTAAGGGCATATAGAGTGCCCTATTATTACCCCTTATTTCAGAGCTTGCGAGGTTGATTGTAATAATATCTCTTTATATAGCATTTTTTTGCTTATTTTACAAGGAGTAGTAGGATGGATTATTATATATTTATATAAATAATTACTAAGATATTAATAAAATATTATTTAGTGTAATATATTTTTTTTATTTCATTGAATTACTTTGTTTTTATAGTTACAACTGGCCCTAAGTGTAGTGTCCTGCCTGCTCCGAACAGAAAAAGCTACAATGTCGAGCTGAGACCTCTATAGCTTCTCACAATGACCAGTTAGTTTGGACATCAAATAAACTTCCGTGTTTCCCTCTGAACTTAGGCAGTGTTGCCGAGGTTCTCAACTGGAAGGTCAAGCAGAGATATGGAAGGGCGGCGAGGGACTGGCGCGTTTAAGTAGGGCATCGCCTGACTGAGGGAATAAACATCAAACCCGAAATCGACACCAGATGTTTCAAAAATGCTAGACAATACCCTAGAGGGGGGTTGAAAGTTTACCCTCACCCGCTTGAGATTTGGAAATCGCGTTGAGTCGTGTTGTTTGAGGTGAGCGAGACCGAAGAGCCCCTCCTCGAGTCGTACGTGTCCGCTGGCACCGTTGATAGAGAACGACACAATTGATGGAGGAAGGAGTCTTATTAGGGATTCAGAATCAGGAGCAACACCTGGTTCCACTAAAGACTCATCATATATTGCTGTGGATGTGAGGAATAAATGCTGCAGGGCATCAAATTCGTTTAGACTGGGCTCTAAGCTCATCCCTCGAATGTGATATCCTTGGGCAAATAAATCGAGATGAAGTGACCTGAGCGTTCCATGATGGCCATGTAAATGCTTTACTATGTCGGAAGGCTGAAAATGATCATTGGGTAAGCCGTGTATATCCGTGTCCCAAGGTTTGTCGGCCTCGTACGCAAAGCTGTAAAGACTGCCGGTGCAAGCCGAGAGAAGATCTTTAAGTTCAGGCTCAGAAAATACACCTTTGGAAACACGAAGTATCTTCAAGTAGGGTAGGGCAGTGAATGCATGCTTGGGAACATAGGAGTGGACATTGAGCTCTTCTAACCCTGTGGCTAGTTGGACCCAAGACATATCCCTTATTCCAATATCGGCCCTCTTGAGTGGCATGTTTGATACATTTAGTGCTTCTAGGGCTTGAGCGAGGATTCTCCCGTAGAACCACTCATCTTCTCCCTGTATACCGAACTGCTGCAGATTTGGAAGTTGGGCCAATAACATGGCCGTGACCTCTGAGGCCAGCCTGGACCTCCCCCCTTTGTTGCTCTCCGACCACGGATTCATCAATGGATTGAGGCCTAGCTTAGACTTGAACATTTCGGGAGCATCTTCCGGGCTTAGGAAATTCTCAAAAAACACGTCGAACCAGGGCATGTAATCACGAGCACAGTCCCTTCGACGAGACTCCCAAGCTTCTCGCAAGTCGATTCCTAGTGAGTGGGCGGATTCCAGGAGAACCGTCTGGGCCTCATCAGTGCCAAATGTATGTAGAAGATACGGAGAGATGTAAGCCGTTTGGACTAGCTCTGCGAGATCAGGACGTGATGCCAGGGTTCGCATGAAGGAGGTGAGGCGACCCTGGAACCGATAATGGTGGGAGAAACATGAATTACCGTAACCCAGGATGAACTCGTGGTAGAGAACGGGCTGAGCAATATCCCGTAGCTGCCTGCACACAAGAGAGAGAGAGAATAGTGCGTGGCGGTCGAGGGAATACCATGACTTGGCAGACCGTTGCTGGCTTCTCCGCCGCGGCTGCAGCGGTGTGTCCCATGACTTAGTGTGCTCGCCCTGGCAATGGAGGCAGAACTGGCCAAGAATTTGGAGAATTATCTCAATGGGAAGGGTTAGTAGTGAGCCGGGTGCCATATTTATCAAGTGAAACGGGTTTTCTTGTTTCCTTTAAAGCGAGTGAATGTCGTGTGTGTATGTCGTCAGTGAAGCCAGCGGGCATTGTGCGGAAACACGTTCCCTCCTCACAGCCTTGCAGCCGCGCCAAGCACACCAACCCGGGTTTGGAGGTTTGTTTCGGAGGTGTGCCAATCATGCTCAAGCATCTTTGGGGCAGCCTAAGTATTAACCCATCATGAAGCGGCAAGCCATGAAGTAACAGCTCGCAAAGTCCGAGAGTAGTATATTAGTCAGACAATTCGGGCTGCACATCTGGTGTATCCTCGGGCCTACGGTGGCATGACTAATTACAGCACAACCTGTATTTCTGAGGAGCTCTGACGTCGTCATTATCACTAGCTCTGAAGGGCCCCCCACTGTCATAATCAACACCATTTCAATACGGCTGCTTCCCCTTCTTAACAACAGAGCATCCTGCAATATCCCATTCCTAGAAGACCATGGCGTCTTCCTGGTTTCATAATCTACGTCGCCTAAACCGACACAATGTCGAAACTCTTCGTGCTCAGCCGTGGGCCGAAATCTCGGGCTCACTTGGGGATCTGGGCACCTTGCTCCCGCTGATGATTGCGCTTGCAGCACAGGGCTCTATCGATCTTGGCAGCACACTCGTCTTTTCAGGTCTATTTAATATACTTACGGGGGTCTTCTATGGCATCCCGCTGCCTGTGCAGCCTATGAAGGTTCGTCGACAAGAAAAGTCACCCCGCTTTCCAAGATCTGGATGATCCACACTCAAGGAAAGACTCTTGTCGTGAAAGCTAACGTTTCTCCTTGGAAACCCCTAGGCTATTGCCGCTGCCGCCATATCAGAACATGGGAATTCATCCATGGGCGCCGTGACGGCTGCAGGCCAGTGGGTAGGCGCCGCTGTACTATTCATGAGTGTGACGGGCCTTTTGCGGGTTGTCGTGAATTTTGTCCCCGTGCCAGTCGTACGCGGCATCCAGATTGGCGCAGGGCTCTCTCTCATCATCGGGGCAGGTTCATCAATGCTTAAGCCTTTACACTGGGCCCAGCCAGCTCTCGATAACCGTATTTGGGCCATCGCTGCTTTTCTCGTCCTCATCGGCACACAAAAACTACCTCGCTTTCCATATGCCCTGCTCTTCTTCATTATCGCTCTAGTGTTCGCCTTCATCCAGGTGCTCATTTCGCACAATAGCGCGCCATGGTTCCATGTATGGCACCCACACTTCAACATTCCCAACTGGACCGGCCATAGTTTCAATGCCCTGTGGATGGCCATCGGCCAGCTCCCTTTGACCACGCTGAACTCCATCATCGCCGTGAGCGCATTGTCTCAGGATCTTCTCCCTACTGTCCCCACGCCTTCTGTGACCTCTATTGGTATCAGTGTCGGCCTGATGAATCTGTCAGCGACCTGGTTTGGGGGAATGCCCATGTGCCATGGAGCTGGCGGCCTGGCTGCCCAGTATCGATTTGGTGCCCGCAGCGGCGGTAGCATCATTATACTCGGGACTTTCAAGGTCTTGCTTGGGCTAATTTTCGGCGAAACTCTTGTGGATCTATTGGGGCACTATCCGAAGAGTCTTCTGGGTATTATGGTCTTGGCTGCCGGTCTAGAGCTTGCTAAAGTTGGACAAAGTCTCAATCAAGGAGCACCCGACTTGGTGTCAACCGCGGAAGGGCAAGATTATGATCCTTCGAGTGGAAGGATTCAATATCGAAAAATTTCAGATGGAGAGCAGATGGAGCGATGGACAGTGATGATGACAACGGTTGCCGGTTTGCTGGCCTTCCACAACGACGCGGTAGGTTTTTTAGCAGGCATGTTATGCTATGGGGCCTACCGATTGTCTGACTACATTGCGGCATTAAGGTCACGTAGAGGAAGGTTCCCAGCCGAGCGTGATTCGCTCCTTCGACGAGCTTAGCCGTTTGATTTGTGTGCACCTCAGGGCTTAGTAACTACCTAGGTAACCAGGTCTGCTTTATTGACTTCTTTCATATCAGCAAGCGCAAGAATGACATCAAGCACACTAGATAGACTCCTCTTAGGACCCTCATATCGCGATCCTAGATTAATAAAACGAAACCCATTAATAGAGGGAAAGCCCCGCCCAAACTACGAGAATTAATTTCACTTGTTTAGCCCCTCTCGGTCGTAATTTTTGGCACACTGTCTGACATGTAATATGACATGGCAATGGTATAGTGTGCCTACCAAGTACAATAGTTGAAGTGCACGGGCATCCCCCCCCCCCCCCGTATTTGTTGTGGAATTGCGGATATCGAAAAAAAAACATGATTAAAAAAGAGAATTGATTCGTCCTAGCATGACAGTGCCCCTTGAGATTTAGAGTGAAAACGGTCCACATGGTGAGGATTTTCAGGGACGGGAAGCGCGGGAACTAGAATCATTAGGAGGGATGAGATGATGCCCCATGAGATAACTATGATGAAGGGTAAATGAAATGCCAAAAGTCTACCGACTCCACTAAAAAAAAAAAAAAAGCCGTAAAATAATATTCCAAGTAGCTTACAATAAGATTATATCTTAAATAAAAACTAAAATATTGTTCCATCTTGCACTATTTGCTTACATTGTTTCTTATGATGGGCGGTGTTTTGCAAGGTGTTGTCAGACTTCTGGCATGACATTTTATGCAGCCAAAGGTAGTCAGCGAAATGGTTAGTTTCCCAGGAAGAGATCGTTTGTAGGGAGAATACGAGTGATTGACCGTGGGTAGCGGTGTTTACCATCCGGGTAAGGTCCAGTTAGTGAAGGGGTGCCCAAAACAGAGAAGGGTGCTTATTTAGGTCTGGCTCTAACCCATGTCGCACGCAGTGCTTGGGTTACAAGAGAGGAACATGCATGAGCATGAGAACACCGAAAAGCAATAATCCAAGTAGGAAGAAAAAAAAATCCCCATTTGTTGTTGGACGAGTGTGGATTTATCTCCCAAAGGGCCAAATAAGTACTAGCGGCGCAACGACAAAAAGAGGGACTCGGCGTGAACTGAAGGGAAGGAGGCACTGAGTGCTGTACTTCCCTGGGCTGGTTCCCTGCAGCAGACCAATCACGGCGCGCAGGCACCCCTCTCTGGGCCCATGCCCGACGTCGCGGCTCACTGTATGACTGAGGCTAAGGCCAAAGAGCGAAAGCCTCGTCGCTGACTCTGCCTTTTATTTTCCGCTCCAAATCCTGGGACACCCTCAGCAACGGCCAACGGCGCCATCGTCAACCCCCCAGCCCTGGATTCCTCCGACCCCGAGGGCGAGCGACGAAGGAGCTGTCAGCAGGTTCAGCGATGACTTCGTCCACTGCCACTGCTCCGCCGCCTTCAGGCCCCAATCCCAATGGCTTTGGCCTGCACCCGGAGCCTGCGCATCCCCATACGCCGACCCCAAGGCCTGCGACCGAGACCGAGACCGCGACCAGCACAACCACCATGTCGTCCACCGGCGCCTCATCTGGCTCTGCTCCGACAGCTACCGTCCATACGAGCCAGATTCGGCACCCATCACAGTCGTTTTCTGCGCCCGCGACGCTTTCGCACTCGGCACCTGTGCCTGCATCACAAACCGCGACTCCGACCGCTTCCGCATCCACATCCGCGTCGACTTCTGCACCTGCAGCCGCATCAACAACAACAACAACAACAACAACAACAACAACAACGCACTCGGCCCCAACAACAACGCCAGCTCCGAACCAACAACAACCCGCGCTTCTACCACCATCAACACCACCGCCGTCGTCTCGTGCCGCCGTCGCTCTCATGGCGACCGACAGCGACGCCGCCGTTGCCGCTCAGCAGCAACCGCAAGCGGGGGCGTCCGATGCTCAACCTGCAGGAACTGCCGACGGCACCCCCTCAGCCGATCATCCAATGCCTGATGCCCCTACCGTTGGTGGCCCCGATGCGACACCACGGCCAGCCAAGGTTTATGCCCAGACCCGGGGAACGCCCATGCAGCAGCTTCCAGTCCAGTCTGACGCTGTCATGGCCACTGACCATTACACCCCATCAACTCCCTTCACCCCGGCCGCTATGCCTAGCCTCGATCAACACGCCTACATGATGATGGCTTTGGCAACCATGTCTGGAGCAGCCAGCGCAATGTCACCGCCTCCCACTGTTACACCATCCCAGGTCACTCTACCCAACCCCATGGACGAGGCTTTCCATGGGCTTGGGCCCACCAACACGATCCGCCAGACTGGTGCCGAAAAGGCTCTTGAATCCTTTGCGCGCATAGAATTCGCCGATAGTGTATTCCAGATGACCACCTACGCCGTCATCATTGGACGAGATCAACGCGCCCTGGAACAGGCACGCCGAGATGAAAAGCGTGCAGAGGAACACAGGCGCCGTGTTGAAGAGAATGCCAGCAAAGGCTTGCCACCACCCTCGCCTATCGCCTATGAGAGAGGGAAATTCAGTAAATCTTATGTCAGTGAGGAAGGCGGAATGCTAGGCCCTGAATCAGACAACGGAGGAAACGAGCGGCCAACGAAGAGACGTAAAACCAGTACCCAGGGCTCGTCGCAGCACGACAACGAGGAAGCGCAACAACAAGCACAAGAAAACATGATTTCTAATAGGCAGTATGTGTCCCACACCCCCGGCGCCGCTGCTGTTGACTTGACATCGTTGCGTCCTTCGCCTTGGCACGTTCCCATCATTACTATCCATTCGCCTGGCCCCAATATTGCCAGCAAGACGAAGGCTATCTCAAGAGAGCATCTAAAAATCGCATATAACCAAAAGGAGGGAGTGTTTGAGGCAATTCCATTGCACAAGAACGGTTTCTTCTGTGAAGACGTTCACTACAAGAGTGAAAAGGTTGTGTTGAAATGTGGTGATCGCCTTCAAATCAAAGATGTTGATTTTCGATTTTTGATCAATGGTGTAGAGCGAGGGTGCACCGGTGCTGAAGACGAAGAAGAACCTACACCAGCGCCAAAGAAGCGTACTCATGGTGGGAAGGAGATGAGCTTTGACTTCGAGTCATCACACGGTAATGGCGAGGTACATGACACAAGTGACGAACTCTCAGAAGTGGCCAGCCCGCCCGAACTATCCGACTTTGGAGAGTGTGAAGGCGATGCTGATGCCGATGCCGATGCCGATGCCGATGTCGATATCGATGTCGATGCCGATGCCGATGCTGACGTTGACATTGATGGCGAGGGAGAGGAAGAGGAAGATGAGGCTGAGGAATCAGAATTGGTCGAAACCGTGGAAGCAGAAGCAGAACTGGAGAAGCCTACGCCAGAAATAGATGCCCCGGTCGGGCGAGGGCTCATGGCTGAGCCACAAGCACTAATGCCCCAGATGCCCAAAAAGAGGGGTCCTGGAAGGCCACCAAAGAATGGAATTATGTCGAAACGAGAACAACGCCTGCTCAAGAAACAGCAGCAGGAGATGGCCAAGAAGACCCTACCCCAGGTACCTCCAGTCGAACCGCCAGTCAAGCGCAAGGTCGGGCGGCCTAGAAAACACCCGCTACCTGACAACGGGAGTGAACGTCCGGAAAAGCGGAAGTACAAGCCTCGGAAACCAAAGGGCGAAGACGGTGCAGAAGGATCAGACGCTGAGCGACGTGCTAGAGAGAAGAAGGAAAAAAAGGCACGGCCGAAGTCGCCTCCGTTGGAGCTCAAGATCGAGGACTACACTGAGGAGCAGCTTCAGAAGCCCAACAAAAACTATGGTGTGCTTATTGATGAGACACTCACCGCGGCAGGGCCCGATGGCCTCACGCTCAAGCAGATCTACAAGCGTATCTGCCAACGCTATCCTTGGTTCTATTTCCACACTGAAACCAAGGGTTGGGAAAGCAGTGTACGGCATAACCTTATTGGAAACGAAGCATTTAGAAAGGATGAAACAACAAATCTATGGTCGCGCGTTCCCGGTGTTGAATTAGACGCCGGCAAGAAACGCAAAGCCTCGTCTCCAGATCGTGGACTGGCGGCTGCTCAAGCATACGGTCAATACCCATATCCATATAATGCTGCACAACACATCCCCCCTGGCGCCCCTGGCTACCACCCCCCAGGCCAACCACCCCCAGTATACCAGGTTCCAGGATACAATACTCAGCAAGCTCAGCCAGGGCGGCCGGTGCAGCCTTACGGGGCGTCTGCATCGCCTCCCAGTCAGCCTGCTCCAGCTCTGGCAGCATCTCAACCACCAGCGCCAGCGCAATTGCCAGGCTATGGGCCTCCCCCAGCTCCCGCTCGGCCACAGCTAGGAGGTGCTCAACCCGGCACATATAGCTCACCATACGCCAGGCCACCGCCTCCTACAAATCCTCCAGTCAAGACCGAGGATGGCCAGACACCCTCAGCAGCACCACTTGCTCAGCAGCCACCCATCGCAGCAGTCGCGGCAGCAGCAAAGACTATCCCCAGATCCGCGCCAGTATCGCAACACGCTGCCACAACCCCCGCCCCAATCGCTGCTCCCAATCGACCAGCTGCCGCCACCGCCTCCGCCACACCCACAGCTGCTACACCGGCCCGGCCGGTTATCGACCCCCGTCTCCTACACGCAGTTGTAGGTCTCAAGAATGGGCTTGTTGAAAACCTCAAAAAGGCCCGTAATCCCAAGGCTGAGGCTATTGTCATGTCGGCTCTCAATCGCTGTGTCGGGCTCAAGAAGGAGGCCACAGAGAATGAAAAAATGGAGAGTATTTGCATCAAAGGTATTCGTCAAGTCGTTGAAGGATTTGCCAAAAACAAGAGCCCTACACCCGGTGCCACCCCATCATCATTGGAAATGCCGCCTATATTTGAAGCCAAAGTCCTCGCATCCCTCACCGGCTTCAAAGACGTTTCGATCAAGGCTCTCAAAGCGAAGCTCGGTGAAGCCAAGGCTGAGGCTGTCACCCTCTCTGCCATCGACCGAGTTCTCGGACTGGCTGATGCCAGCATTGTGCCCTCGCCCGCAGAAGGCGAGCCTTCTATTGGCAACTTTGAGGGCGTTGAGCAACATCTGATGAAGTCTATTCGTCAGCTTTTGACCGGCATGAACCAGAAGGTCCAAGGCGCCGGAGCTTAGAGAATATGCCATGTCCACATTCAAGTGAGAGATATGGGTCGAGCGTTGTTTGAGAATGCAAAATGGGAATGTAAATGAGGTTTTGTTGACGAATATTGTGCTTTTAATTTTGGAGGCGTTTTTTTAATGGTATAATGATGAGTATGACTGGGAAGTGTGATGGATCGATTAGCTTTCAATGATCGGTCCCTTGCTAAGAATGGGAAACAAAACAAACTGCCATGTTTTGTTTGTCGACGTGGCAGTTAATTTAGCCCGGTGGAGGCGGGCGAAACTCTTGGGACAGTTCATTCCTCTTCTTTTTCAACTGACATCATGAGATACCTCTAGAGCAAGCGGACTTCTATCCAAACGTATCATTTATATCTGTACTCTCCTCTCTTATCTGTGCTGCACGTTATATCCGCATCTCCCATGCCATATCCCATATAAGTATCATCTACCTACCAGCATTCACAAACGTAAAGCACATAGCAACATGGAATGAAAGCCAACTTGTGGAGGGATTTTTTTTCATCATATTAAGCACTCAGTAAAATGTTGACGCTAATGTTTATCCCGCCCACCAGAACTCGTCCATCTTATCCGTAATAACATTCCAAACTAGAAAAGGACTGAAAGACCTTCGTCTTCCGTCATCGTCTTGGCACGTCATTGTTTCGTTGTGAGCAGCATTTCGAACACTCTTCAGGTTTGGTCCCGGTTCTCTCGCCTTGCTTAATCATTGCCAAGACAGATCATCCATCCTTTGCCCATTCCTCCCAGGGCCTAACAGGTGTAGGTATCGTATATAGAGCAAGCTTGAAAGATGAAAAAAAGAAAGGAAAAGAAAAGAAAGAAGACTAAGACGTCATCAAAGAAGGCAACAAATCCCAAGCGCCATTTCTCACCGTGAAGACAACATGAAATCCTCCACAGCATCACTTCTCCATCTTTTCCCATTTTGCATGAACACTAAATAATTCCCTTGAGTCCCTCCCCGATAAAAATACCATGAAGAACATTATGTACTCAGTGGCGTAAGAGTTTTGTCTTTGTCGCCCGGTTCGTTATTCGCCTTAACATCGTCGAGCTTCAATCTGTCCATCCCAGAAACACCACTGTCAGCCTCATCGAACGAGATGCCGAGACCATTGGTGTCCTTCTTTTCCAAGCTCGATTTACCCTCAGCGCCTTCTTCTAGGTTCATCAAGGCGGGAGGGCGGTGGCGCATTTGTTTCGCTTTAGCTAGCGAAATTGTCTTTTGTTGATAAGTTGTAGTGATTGGCTTAGTGTCGTCGCGATCAATAGTCGCCTTCATCACGGCAGCCATCCACAAGCGTCCCTGCTTCAGATTTGGCACGGCAAAATAATGAACTGTTGGCTTAGTAAAGTTGACAGCTCTTGAAAGACCAGTTCTAGGGGGGACAAGCTTAAAGATGAATACGGAAGCATCTCCCTTCTCAGTATCGTCATCACCATCCTGGTTCATGGGCATGCCTTGGCCACCTACAACACCAGTGAGAGTCGCATGGAGACCTGTGAGTTTCTCATTGTCGGCAGGTAGCACCCGGTGGAACGAGATGTCAATAAGTCCTTTCTCTTGGTCATCGTCTTCGGAGTAATAATAGGCCAAGCGTCTTCCCTTCAAGACAAAAAAGCGTGGTTTCCATGTCGTCATAAGATTCGAGCTCTTCTTCTTCATCCATCCACTGTAATCCGCATCTTTCATGGCTTCCTTGGGGCTGATCTTCAGAAGGCCGCGGGTATAGGCACTTGTTTCCTTCTTGCTCTTTTTACGGCTATTCTTGCTGGCTTGGGTGGTGGTAGTGCTAGGGCTCTTGGTGGCATCTGGAGAGTCAAGGTCAAAACTAGGACCGCCAGAAGGCGTCGTGGATCCGGTACGCGCCGGTGATTCGACAATCATCTCCCGGCTAGACGAATCGACAGGAGTCCCAGTCTTGGAACGATCGAGATTATCTGAAATAGCACGCATGCCTGAGATTGGCTTATTCACAACTGAAGAAAGCCAGTCCGCATTGAATCCTTTGTCCTTTGCAGAGCCCAGTGAGCGCGTTGCACTGACGGATGTATCAAGCTTAGTAACAGTAGGTGATGGAGCTTCGCCAGCCTGTGGCATACCCCTGATCGATTCGGTCGTGGCAGATGATGCAGTCCTTCTGTGGGGGCCAAGGCCATAGTACTTCTGGGCAGCTGAAGAGAGGCCACCTTCAGTCAACGAGCCAACGCTGCCAAACCTAGACTGTCTGGAAATGGCAGTAGCGCTACGGACCCGTTGTTCGTCGGCGTAGCTCGACTTCCTCGATTCTGCACCACTGTCGCGCTTTCGAAGGAAGTTCCGCTTCCTACCATCAACTTCCGTTCCAGAGAAATACCCCCGGTCAAGCTCAACAGCAGAGTCTTGCATTTCTGCCTTTGGAGGGCTTAGTAGATCTTGAAGACCAGTGGATGACAAAGGTCTTGGCGAAGCACCTCCAAGTGTCCAGTTCCGGTCAAATGATGGCTGCTTCTTATGCACCCCATCAAGACCAGCAGGTGTGCTTAAATTACTGTGCTTAGGGGGTGTTCCGATTGTAATAGCGGTTCCGGGAAGTTGGAACTCGGTAGAAGAATGGCGACGCGATTGATTCAAGTCCCTGATTGACGCAGCAGATGGTCTTTTGAGGTGGCTCGGACGAGTCGGGCTTCCTTGAGCTATGGGAGTGAGTGACTTAGTTGAGGGTTTAGGGGCGTGAGAAAGAGAAAGTCGCCTGGTCTGAACCGAATTTGGGCGATTTGTTAGTGTGTTTGTTCGACTCCTAGTTCGTCTACCCTCCTCACCCCCAGCGTCGCTTCCATATGTCAGTGTTGTTCGCCGCGTTTCCAGTCCTGTACCGTTGACTTCGTCCTGAAGAGACTTGATTTTCTGCCAGGTCTTCAGCCGACGACCAACTGAGCCCAGGTCGAATGCCTTAATAAACAAAGAGCTTTGGTCCATCCCCAAGAGCACTTCTCCTGAAATTTCTTGGTCCCTAAAAACTTCACAGTGTTGTTTCTCCACTCCTGAAGTGAAGAGGTATTCAGCAACTTGATCAGGGTTCCATGATTCTACCTCGGAGCGAGAATGCTCTCCTTCTTCCTCCTCGTCTGTTTCTTCTCCGTGTATGTAAGATGCACGATGATCGAGAGCTGCGCTGCTATATTCACTTCCAGAGTCATTGGCAGCTGCTCGAAGCCCACCATTGCTAGCGGGCGATCGCAGATCAGTGATATGCTCATTGATCACATTTAACGTTTCGTGAAGGACCGGGCTATCTCGACTCTGGTTAGAGAGCTGGCCGAGTAAAGGGATAGATGGCGGTTCGGCGGGTGTGACGATGGTGTCAGGCTTGGCCGATTTTAGTGGCAAAGTCACTGGATCGAGACCTGATTCTGATGCGGTCGTGATCTGGGGCTTTACGGCATGGTCGTCTTTCGGGGTTGCGTTAGCGGAGCCTATCGCTTGAGAATCTTGCGCAGGCGCTGCGCTGCTAGGTTTTGATGCGAACGAGCTCGTTGGGATGTTTTTGGGAGCAGGTCGGGTGTAGACTAGTCGATATTAGCTATGCCTCTAGATCAGGAGATAGCAGGAAGGGACAAACCTTCTGGGAAGAGGCCATTGTTGTTGTTCACAAGGTGACGACCCAGAAACCATCCGTCACCAAACTCATCATCTCTCTCGAGGAGCTCGACTCGATCTCCCTTTGCTAGGCTCAATTCGTCTGAACTCCGGGCCTGGAAATCATCTGTACCGGTGGAATCCGCACGTTAGAACACTCGATATGACGAGATAGGACAGGCAAGGGTGAGCGAGGGGATGAGTGCTCCAGGGAGCTCAACAATATGACTTACGTATCACGACCAGTATATCACCCATATCAGGGCGAGGCTGGCCATCTTTCGTGGCCATGGTGCTATGGTCACGGAAAACGCTGGCAGCTTAGGAGAGGTGTTGCAAGTTGAGACAATGGAACCGACGGAGGAACGGGTGAAGTTGGGCCAAAGTCGACGGCGTGGTTGAAGAATCGGTAGAGGGGCGGCGCGGTCGGCAGAATTGGGGAATTTGTCAGGCGGAGTCAAGGGCGGAGGGGTGGAAAATCAACCAAGGGAGGACGGTATTGAAAGATGAGATGAATGAGAGCCATCCGCCAGGCCCAGGTGGGAAGGCTCCGCTTGAGGTGTTGGGCAGACCTTGAACACTGAAATGGCTGGAGGGAGGGAGATAATGGGAGTCGCGCAAGCGGATGCTGAAGATGCCAGGTGCGGCCGAGGTGGAGATGGTTGTGTTTGGAGCCTGTGAGCTTCGACGCAGTGGGAGAGGGAGTTAGCAAGGCGTGCGTGGGTATGGGCGTGCGCGAGCTGGCTGGGTGTGTGACTGTACACCAGACGGGCGTGTGCGCGGGCTGGTGATAGTGCCCGGATTGTCGCCTGGGATCTCGGCGTCGGTGCCGGTCTTCGAGCAGTGAAGTGAATTTTGTTGCCCAAGTGCTGGCGGACTGATACGCTGCACTAACCGTGCACTGCAGGTGTGCTCTTGGTGCAGTGGTGCCGTAAGAAATGTGGTGGTGCGTTATGTGGACTTGCTTGACTTTGGGTTGTCATATAGCGCGATGTCCCATGCAGTGTTGGGTGGAGTTTGACTTAGGAATGGGGCAAGGCCAGAGAGGGGTGGTCCCGGGCAAGGGTGAAATGCGAAATGCAAATGAGGGCCCTAGCGTGGACGGCTGCGATTGGTGCGACGCGGCCTTTGCGCCCTGGAAGATCCTAAAGGGTCAATGGTCAATGGGTGCTCTTATTATGAAAGTGGTTTGTTGTTTGGGCGTTTTCGGCCGGCAAGGCGGTAGCAGGGGAAGCAGCTACAAGCGCAGACTCGAGCCAGGGAACTTCCCGTTGGCGAATTCGTATTATCAGGGAAAAGCGCGTGTCGCTGCAGGGCCTAACGGCTTCCCATGACGAGATGGTCTGTCGTTGAATCTGGTTGCAGCCCTAAACGAGCACCGTACATTCATACCACATAAGTCTCCTCCACTCCTGGATGGTGCCAGGATTGAGTGATGCGGCCAACCTCGGAGTGCTATTTTCGGAGGGTGTGCCAACTCAGGTGGTCAGGGGTTTAGAAAGGGAGAACGAATAAGAACCAGGACGAGAGCGACCAGGTTAATGCCAATGACAAGACACGATGGCTTACCGGAACTTGATTGTGGGCCGGCAGTTGTCAAAGGCTGAAATGCACGAAGGAAAAGTAAGTGGACTGGGTGGATTGGTTTAATGCGTGAAGAGAGGGACGAACGATGTCCACACGATGTTGAATCAAGAGAGGGAAATCATGGGAAACAGAGGAAGCGCATGAGTGTGACGCAACAGACGGGGCTCAGAGATGAGGGGATCTGTGGGGTTGGCTCTTTCCTCGTCACGCAGGGGTAACTTTCCAGCGGCGTGGAAAGACGGTGGTGATTTGGGCATGAAGCAGCGTCAACAGAGTTTGCTGTATAGACTATAAACCGTTCCTCTTGGAGGGCTGAATGCTGAATGAGCAAGCATGGCGGAGCGAGCAGGCAAAAAGTACATTGGTAGGCGGTATCGCCTCTTTTGAGAGATCTTCACAGGGCAGGGAGGTACCTGGATAACCGAGCAGCAGACGGATGTAAGGGCAGGTGCGAGGGTACAGCGCTTACTTTGCCTCCCTGCTTGTTTGTGCATTGTTTTATTACTACCCGTCCTTTACTCCTCTGTGCGTGGTGGGCACACTGGCCTTGGGTGGGAAAACACAGTTGCATTCTCCAAACACGGCTGTGGTTGTCCGTAGTACATGTCCATCGTCCCTGTCCATTGCCGTACCTCCCCTATGTACCTTCGGATAGCTAGCCCATCTCGGGGCGTCAAATTGGGCCGGAAGAAACACTCACATATCACCACCCCCCTCTATGTACTACAATGTCTGGGCGGCGGAAGGCCAGGGTAGCTAAGGGTTTGCACCTATCCCGGCTAGGTATGGTCAAACAGTCCCTTTGGAGCATGGCCAAAACTTCTACGTACATCCAACGTCCAAGCTCTGCAATAGCATTGTGGATGGGGAGGAGCATGGATTTTTCTTCTTTTTCTTTTCGGCATGAGCTTGATGTTGCCCAACGCTGGGTCGGTCTCGTCAACTGCGTCAGACAGCCCGTCGAAGCCGGAATGATGGCGGCGCGCTTGGTATTGGGAGGGGTGCCGTTGAAACCTGGCAAGCCAGGGCTGCCAGTGAGCAGGCTGAAAGGAATAGGAAGCCAGGCGCACGGTGTACTGGTTGGTGCGGTGGATACATGGGTCCAGAGCAAATAGCGGCCATGGAGCCTGCATTTTACGTATATCCTCGCTCAACTTCAACGATTGAGAATTAGTCTTTATACCAACTAGACGGATTCAGATGGCCTCGCCTCCCTTGAACAACAATCAACTGGACGTTCTTGGCCGTGCTTACCTGAGGCAGTCAGGTATTTCGCGATCGCGCCTTGAGCGACTCGGCTATGTAATCTACCGGCCCCGCTCTATGTCTCAAAAGGTTACGTTTTCCTTTCTTTTGTGGATGGCAATTTTCTCTAAGTGATGGATGCTGACGCCGTCAGCCGTATGTATGCATGCTGTCGCACAGAAGGAAAATCATGCCTAGCCCTTGTGTTGCGCATGATTTTACGATGGCGGTGTGTCCATGGCTCCAACTTTTGGGGTTTGCACGTTACTTAGCCCTTCCCATTCCTTCCCTCTCAACTCTGCTTATAATCAAGTTAGCGAACTTTAGGGTAGGAATAGAGGCTTATCTAGTGGCATTAGGCGTGTTCGGGAAGAATGAGAAACAGAGGGTTTGCCTCTAGTGTCTATGATCTTGTCATGAATTCTAATCCCGCTGGTAATTTTGTTTCCGTTTGGTCTCTTCATATCATCTTGGGGCAACGAACACCCCAGTTGTGGTTTTCATGCCTTTCCGGCCTGGTACTAGTAGGCGAGATTTATAGACAGGGAATAGATGGTGGTGCAATCTCAGACAGTGGTAAAGGAGACTGGAAAAGCGTCAAGGGGGAGAGGCTTGGCCGACAAAATAATACAGATGGAATAAATATGACTACTCACAAGTTTACTGCCCGTTACCCTAAACACCTTTACATCTCCATGCCTGCATGCAATTCTTTTCCAGCTGGGCGACCTGCATCACCGTAAGCGACTCCACCCCCAGACGAAGCCGACAGCACCAACCAGACCAGGGCCTACCAACCAGTTGAAGTCGCGCGCGCAACCAACAACGGCGACTTGAACAGTCTACTCGAAGATCAAAAGGCCGCTGGCCTGTTGTTGGTTCCGGCAGCGCCGTTACTTCCGATCCGACCTTAACCCTCCACGTTTTCTTCATCCGTCGCGCCGCCATCATCACAGCCGTTGTTCTTTCCAAAGGCGCTTTCGTTTTCGCGGATCATCTGGCCGCCGCCATCGCCAAATGCAGATCTGCCCGCACTTGCATCGACACGTTCAATCCTAACTCTCCGCCGACAAGTTCTTCTCGCCCGCCAAACCGAACTCCCTTCGCCCTCCCGACCCATCACTCTCCTCGCATCATCGTTGGCGTCACTACCAACCCATACACACATCTGCTCCTCCCAAACCTAACTTATTACTCACCCACAACCCGATCAGCTTGGTGCGCACAAAGTTTGTGGTAACCGCAAACGCTATCACCCAGGCCTTCCATCTGGAAACTGCCAGACAAACAATGACCAGCCCGCTGGTCCTCGGCTTCAGAAAACGAAGACGCTGAGCATGATTGCGCATTTCCAAATGGTATTTCCCCACCTCCGCGCCACCATTCAAATACCCTTGTGTGCTGCCTCCATAGTAGTTGCGAATAATGAACTGACTGGATTATTTGATCAGAACATATACCAGCGTCATCGACCCGTGAAATGCCACAGTCGCTCGACCAGCCCCAGCCATGGGCTCCGACCCAACAAGCAGCGCATGTTGCCAGCTCGAATCGAACACTCAACACCTTCCTCGGCGGTCGACATCACTCTTGGATGACAGATGCGCACCCGACTCTCAATCTCTCCAGACCTCAAGATAATGCCACTCGAAAACGAAGCAGACCGCTGAACGATTCGACGACAGATGGGAATGAATTGCGTCGCGAAAGTTTGCCTACAAATCAATCTCCAGGTCAATCAGCCACGATAGATTATTCGAGGTAATGCCCAAGAAGTCCCAGTTGCCCGCATCGCAAACTATCCCCCTAAAATGCCCACCTATCTACTCACGAACAGTGGCGTCGACTTCAGTCGCCCAGTCGAATATCACGCCTTGATCGAAACATTTTCCGAAAAGACACTAACTTGTACAATAGACATCAAACTGTTCTACCTTCTCCGGCTTTAACAGATGAGCCAAGTCCAATCGTTTCAAGCCAGATGGATAGTCCGAATCGTGGTGGCAATGGATTTTCTGATACCGTAGGTATCCAACAACCAGTTGCTGTCGGCCACTTCCAGGGAGGTGGTATCCCTCCAACATCGACCTCTTCGGATCCGAGAACCCCAACTGTCGTATCTCCTCAGACAACCAACAATATAGTTACGCCTGCTGCGTCTAACGTGCGATCGCAATTGACGACTTCGGCTCCCATGTCCATTTCCATACAGCCGGTACCACCCCCCCCCTCCGCGCTGCCTCCAGGGTCAACTATGTCTTCTCCACAAATCAACCAGAGGAATGTCAGTGCAGAGTCCAGGCAATTTGGGATGGATCCTAAGCGCAGACGCCTCCAACATCAGGATGAACCAGGAGAAGGAACTAATCGCCACTTGCATGTAGTTGCCTCTCGCATTCTGCAATGCACAAACGAAAACTCGGCCAATCCTGCCGAAATAGCCCGGTATAGAGTTCTTCAAGATGCATGTGAGATTCGAGACATGCACTACATCGCTCTTCACCAAGCCTTCTGTTGCTGGTCGCTTGACAAGCCTGGCGTTCACTCAGCCCTTGCTCCTTATCTGAGCTCTGAAATTATTGACCATGGGTTTGCCCATGTGGAATCATTCCTTAGGCAAAACGTCCTCATCTCTCATGCTCACCTCGTATGGTTTGCTAGCTTTCCTACACCTGGACTTGAAATTTGCCGCCCTCAACAGAACCCACTTGCCGGCTGGATTTCCCGATTTCTTTTGAACCTGTCCAATTTTTGGGACCAGATGCTGTCAACAGTTCACACGCGGCGATATCCATTGCTTGCCTATGAGATCATTGCAAACTTGTGCTGTAACTCCCGTACATTACAACCCATCATTTTTACCATGAGCTACAGAGTTCTGGGCGCCAACGACATATCATGGGGAAGTGTATTGAACAATACTTTCTTCAAGGACCAACAGAGTGAAGCTCAAATGTCCGGTACCCAGCATACGGCTGAAGCACGCCATGCAGTTCGAACTGGCTTTGCGAATTATTATCAGCGTGTTATGAACGAAATCCGAAAACAGCAGTTTAGCCAGAGTAAGTTGTGCAACATACCCAGACGGGGAACATTGCTGACATTAGATGTGTCTAGATTCTGTTCCGTCGCCCACAATGCACGATCTCGTATCAACTCCCCAGCAAGGTGCCAGGCGTTCGCTTGGTCACCCTGCCCCAATACCACCTCGACAGCTGATACATCCTTCACAACAAGCTCAAGTACCCCGTCGTAGAGTTACAGGACCAGCAATGTTAAGCAGCACGAATACCCAAATGAACTTTGACGCCCAGAACCCAAGTTTACCCAACAGGATGCACATGGTACAGTCTCCTACAGTGGACCATGTTCCACAACCTTCTTCCACTCTATCATTGGAACGTTCACAGCCCGTTGTTCAAGGGCTGCCAGACACAGTTCCGCCTCAACAACGCACAGCTCCACTGCTACCTGTGCCACAACCTCAACGCCTTACCTCAAATTCAAATACCCCAGCACTGGATGGTCAAGGGAGGCCACGGCCACTCCATCGTCAATCATCGCAACCAATACTGCCTTCTGCGAGGGGCACAGTTCCGGCGCCACAGAGTCCAGGGCTACAGTATCCTCCCCACATGTCGTATTCAGGCCCCCCCGCTTCTTCCCAGTTACAAGTAAATCCTAGCCAACCGCAGCAACATTGGCCTCGACACCTCCAACTGGTTGCCAATGGCCAGGTCGCTCAGGCTGGGCCCGTCCCTCCCCAACACCAACTTCAAACAGATGCTCCTATTGGAATTGCAACTACAAGTCCTGCGGCCCCATCTCGCCCCGTTATGCGTCACCAAGGGCTCATAACGCCCGTGGGAGAGATTCCAATTCATGAAAGACCCATGAGCCCCCATGGCCAGGGTTCGTTACAAATTGGCCTTCACATGGTTGGTTCACGAAGTCCACGGCGAGCTCCTGCCGAAGCCGTGCAGACCCGCTATTATCAGTACACGAAGCAGCTGGTAATAAAACCTGTCGAGTGTTTGCCACAGATGACCTTGCAAACCTTGTCTTTTCATGTTCCAGAAACTTGTATGGCTAAACTATCCCGGAAGAACGTGTCAACAGGATTGCCATTCTGCTACTACTTTGAAGGCGCCCACCGATACCGGTTGCGTATGTGTGCGAAACCCGAGCAGGAGAAGGACCTGAAAATAAGTGACTGGGTGGTATCCGCTTGCAGCTGGCCTCAGCATATCTTCATCAGCCTGAATGGTAGTGCGATGGGGTTGCGTCGGAAACAACATTTTCAAAAGGACCTTCCTCTTGAATTGACGGATGGTTTGATTGCTGGTCTGAACACTGTCACAATAAGTTTCCCTGCAGTCCCTCAAAATTACAAGCGTGGACAAAAGTTCTTCGTCGCGATTGAATTGGTGGAGACGAACAGCCATGATTTTCTCAGGAGCACGATCGAAAATACTCAGTGTGTCAATGCGGCCGAGTCGAAATCTAAGATCCACAAGCGTTTGCGCCCGTCAGACTCAGACGACCTAATTATCCAGGATGACTTATTGAGAGTGTCTTTGGCAGACCCGTTTAGTTCCAATATGTTTGAAATCCCAGCACGAGGCAAGAACTGCCAACATCTTGAGTGTTTTGACCTGGAGATATGGCTTCAGACACGACCCAGAAAACCAACCCAAAAGGGAGGAGGGGGGTTTGTTAAGGGAACTGAGCCGTCCACGGTAGATGACTGGAGATGCCCCATATGTGATGGCGATGCTCGTCCTCCGAGCCTCCGAATCGACGAATATTTCGTCCAGGTCCGTAACGAATTGCTGGCTAGGGGGGAAAATGAGGTTAAGACCATCACTGTCACCTCTGATGGGAGGTGGGCTGCTGTGGAGGAACCTGATGATACGGAAGAAGACACTCCTGCGCCCTCCAGGGCCAACACTACCAGTGGAGATATTGGCACGTCAAAAACTACTTCAACGGCCAATGTCATTGAGATACTTGATGATTAATGAAGCTACAGAACCATGGCGGAGGAAAGCCACCACGAAGAGTAAATTGAGAATGGCATTTTGCGGCGTTTCAAGGATTTGCATTTGTGCTGGGTTTGGGAATAACGAGATTTAAGAACGGATACCACAATGGGTTGCTTTAACTGGCGTTTGAATTCGAAAGAGATATATGGAGACGACCTAAAGAATAACTTGGGAATGGTATTGTCAATCAGATTGACTTGAGTGGTTCGCCCACTGAATCGTCTGTCTGATTTAGCCGTGGGATAGATTCGGCGAAGATAAATCCAAGAACCCTAGTTGGGTGGAGAATGTGTGTTATGAGGAAACCCGGGTTGCACATTGAACCAAGCATTTCCTCCCTTCTTTCTGATTTGGAGGCCAGTGATGTATGTATAACAAGCCATGCATGCATGCCTGTACATATTATTTCCCACCAACCGTTTTGCATGTGCCGGTATTTGTACTACGTTGCCAGATTAGTGTTAGCTGTGGTGAGGAATGTATGGGTATGGCCGCAGGTCATGTGCGCTTTAAGGTGCCCGCTATCTCGGCCTAAGTACAGAACAAAAGAGCGAAATTAACCCGAAGCTAGACCTAGGAACTCACTCATTATGCATGGGACAGCAACAAATCCTTTCTTAGACCAAAGCACGGTGTACATTTAACGAGGAAACCCAACGTCAAGATATCTGCAAAAGGTGAGTATCTGATGCGCTGAAACCGAGAGAGATAAGGCAAGGGTATTTATGATGGGCCTTAGATGTGAGAAGTTGAGCATCGAGTGCGCGGGACAGACAACCAAAAGTATGAGGAGGGGCAGGCAGATTAAGCCGACAACTCGGTGAGGCTGAAAAAAAACACACAACCAAGGCCAAATATGTTAATCATCAGTTTTTAGAGGAGATATATCGGAACAATCCATATTATTGCAGCCTAGTAAGCATCAACACTTTCACGAGGTTGAGAGGCAACACACGCCTGTTGCCCTAGACCCTGTTTCAATTGACATGGCAGGAAAGAAAGCTCAAGATGTTACAAACTCCCAAAGCTCCCACCAAAGATCATGCAACAAAAAAGGTACCTCAGAAACTCTTTCGCTTCTAGGGCTATTGTCGAATCAAGTTACCCAAATTATCGCCATATTTAAAGCTAGGTATATGCCTACTTTCCCCTTTATTATGATCAAGGACGAAGAAAATCCCTATACAATCCATACCGAGAGACCATTTTTATTGAGTGCCATGATGTTAGTTGCCACTCCGCTATCAGTGTCTCGGATTGTAAAGATGAAGCGAAACGTTCTCGCGTATCTCAGTCAACAAGTCTTCGTTGAAGAAAAGAAGACGCTAGATATACTGCAAGGGATTTTGGTTTGCGTTGCATGGTGAGTATCTGTGATTTATTATTAATCGCCCAGCTATATGAATACATGAGATGTCTCTGTGTGTGTAGGTCTCATACTTGCCAAATCGGTGATGGACAAGTTGCAAACTTGATGCATCTAGCTTTGGGGTATGCTCATAATCTTGGTATTATGAAAGCCCCTAAATCGTCCGACTTGAAAGTCTCCACAAATGATTCAGTAGAGGCAGGATATATTGATGCAGGAGAAAAGAAGCATTCAGTAGACGAACAACGGATACTGCTGGGATGCTACTGCGTTCTCTCAATGTTGGTTCACAACCTTGTCGTGCCCTTCAAAGTATTCAACAATATTTGACACTGCATGCAAGAACCTCGGATCAAGCTTCTAAACGCAATCATGTCGATGGCCTATACCCTAAAATATACCATGCTGCCCTCTCGGCAACGAGTGCATCACCACATGATCTTCTCCTTGGCAGACTTGTTCGCATGGTTCAGATCGGCGAGGGTTTGGCAAAGGAACTCGGAGAGCCCCAATGAGCTGGATAAAGTCCGCTCCTATTCTTTTCTTTTAGAGGGCAGCGGGCGCAGATTTCGCACTAAGCTAGATCGTCTCGCCGAAGCCAATGCCCATCCGGAGCTTGTCGAACACCAGTCACTTTTTGGCCTATATCACTATTATTTTATTGTGCGGCTGTATAAACCTGCCATAACTGCTTCTATCAGACCGGAAGACGGAGTGCCGCCATCCAGATACCGTTCACTGTGTCTGAGTAAATGCCTTACTGCTGCCAAATCTATCATCGAGCTTCTTCTTGCACAGCCAGCGGACGCATCCTGTTACCGTTCGATAATAACGTCCGGCCAAGCCTCGTTTGTGATGTTCATTACGGCGCGGTTGCTTCTGATTGATACCCCGGACTGAGACGTTGCTTGGGCACGGCAGACACGATGGCTTCAAGAGTGGTTCAATACCCGTCTCAAAGGGCAACAGATGAATGTAGCGTGGCCATTGGGAAGATCTTCCAACGGGGGAGATGAGGTACATGACAGATATGAGGAGAGGGGGCTCTCTTGGTCGATGGGGTTACTGGGTGACATGGCACTTTGATTCCATGAACGCATGATAGACAAGCTTTATGCGATATGTTGGTCAAATTATTGGGTATCTAAGCGTTGATTAGAGTGTTCCAAACAAAAGAAAGGAAAAGCAGACGGAAAGGAAACCCAAACGCCATCATTCGTAGTCATGTTATGCCTTGCCCATCATCGGACCCGAGAAAAGGCGCTCGTATCACTAAAATCCATCTTCGCTAGAGGACAATAAGCCAATGTCCGCAAATGAATCCAGGTCGCTCCCCTCTGAGGAGTCGTCCTCGTCGAGGTTCCCATCCACAAAATCATGCCAACATCGAGGATCGCTCAAATCAACTCGCTTGAGCCGGTTTGCCCATACCTGCTTCAAGGAGCCATCGTCGTTGTATGGTTCTTGTCTCGTCCAAGAGGTCCAAACGGCGATGGCGCTGGACGCCTTGGAGCTTCTCACATTGAACCACTCGACGTGTTTTTTGCCACACCCCGGACAGCTGGGCTCGCGCACGCGTTCGTTCCGCAGCGTGGCATGTACAAGCCTCTCGACCTTGACGTACAGGTCGGCGCGGAAGTCGACCAAGACTTTGGGTTTGTATCCACACTTGTTTTCCCATGATATCATACGCTTGTTCAAATCCTTGGTGTGACCAATTTTGAGGTAAGGAGAGCGGTCGTGGTAGTTGTTGGGGAATGTATACATGTAAATGCTACCATCTGAGGACTGTTCTGTTTCAAGCAGGTCACGAGAGATGATATCCTTGATGCGTCGGTTGATTGCCACGGTGGAGAGGGAGTTCCCGAATTTTTCAAACTTGTGCTGTGTCGGCTGTCTTGACATGAAAGGGTTTGGGGGCTTTGGTTTTGTGTTCTTGGAATTGGCAGAGATTCCAGCGTGAATACCCTCTTCGCTCTTGATCGATGTGTCCAAAACACCGGCTTCGGTCTTGACTTGCGGGCTCAGCGCCGCTGTAGTGCTTTTCTTGGGCAGACCTGCTAGTGTAGGGATGTTTTCATCGCCCTCAAGCTTAACACTGGGTCCTAGTAATCTCATCTTGACTTCCCAAGTCTTGAACCAGGCAGGGCTTTGTTTGCCACGGTGTATTGAGCACATGATTAGCTCCGAGACCTCTCCGAGGAGCGTACCGGAGGACTCGAAGCACTCGCATTTGATGATTTGGTCTAATAAGGAAGACATGTGGGTGGAACTCTTTAGACTGACGTGCTTTTTGCACCTTTCATTTTTCTGTGTTTGGCCATGGCAGTTAAAACTCGAGCCTGGGTCGACGCCCAACAGTTGGCGGAGAGTAAATGGCTGCGTGGGCCAGAGAGGAAGCGCATTGGGCGAGAGCATCATGGAAATTCGTACTGAGAGAACTAATTGCAGAAGATACAGATGAGGAGATGAGGGTTTTTGTGCCAACAATAATATAGTCTTGAGAGAAAGAGGCCCAGGACATATTTAATGCCCCCCAAGAAGCATACGCTCCTGGGGAGCAGTCTATCGTGGCTAATCCAGAGGCATCCTGCACTGCACAGCCTTGCTGGCGTACATTTCAACCCTTGCTCCGGCTCGCAAGTGGCCCTGGCCGTTATTCTGGCCGGATGGGGATGAGAGGGGTCAGGTGGGTGGAATCGCTTACACCAGTGCTCTGTGTCCCAGCATATTAATCGTCGTGATCATAAAACTAACCTAGAGCTATTGCACATGGGCGATTCAAAGACAGACCTTGATCTGTTATCCCTATGAGACGACGCTGTAGTATTCCCATCTACGGCCAAAGCCTGCATTTGTTCTGTGCGGCGAGAGAGGGCTAAGCGCTGGCAGGCAGTTGGCCTCCCTGGCTGCAGCCCTTGTTGGCTTCAATTTTATAGGACTGTTGGGCGAGGACAAACCAGGGCTGGGCCGCCCGCTTGCATCGGACCGCAGGCCTGGAAGGGCTTGGGAGTTTCAGGCGAGGCCTTCTCGGGCAGTGCTTGTAGCGTGATTCTTGTCAAATGGGAGACCGGCCATATGGTCTGCCTCACTATAGTTACACTTTTCTATGCAGCCCAATCAGATCAAAAGAGGGGTGAAGTATAGGTGTTAAACTCCTGGCGTCCCATGATCTCAAGGGTGGAGTGCGAGTGGAGTATTGTTGGTTGAGTAAAGATTTGAAGGCGGAATGAATATAGTGAACTAACAGGTGTTGGTCCAAAACTCCATAATATTCTACTTACCCAAAGAGGACTGCAGAAAAAATCAACTTGAGAAAAAACGTAGGAAAAAAAATAAAAAAAGGCCTGAAGCGTCTGGGTTTGTTGCCATCATCACATTTGAGAAGACTATATTATATGCTCAAAATTTAGAATGCAGGGTAAGGATAAATGCGTCACTAGCTTAGCACTTTTTATCACCATATGTCTATAGTGACACTTTGAAATCTGTGTTAATACCCACAGGGAAAAAGTAGAAGAAAAAAAAGCACCAACCAAATACTGTTATAAATTCGATTTTTTTTTGGAAGTAACAAACCTCCCCCATAGACAAGCGTTGAATGCAAATTTTGCGGATTCGCGAAGAAGGTCAAGCCAGCGCCAGACGCCATGTACATACAGGAAACTTCACTACCTAGATCGCCAAGGCCTTGATCGCCATGTCCCTAGCACCCTCAAATGTCTTGTTACCACCAATGAAACCGGCAGCGTGAACAAATACACCTCCAGGAATGGATGTTATCGTGTCCAGTTCCCCATCCCGGAAGCCCCTCCAGGCCTCGGGTAACGGCTTTCGGCTGACAAAGGAGTCCTTGCTCTCAGGCACACATTGAATACGCCACTTGGCACCAGGCTCAGGCTTTTCGGGATATAGCACGTACAGAACCGAGGGGGTGCCGTCCTCAAGTATGTACAGGTGGTCCTTCCACGGCGCCGACTGACCCTCGAGCACAAGAATACGGCCCTCCTCATCATATTGCTGACGTTTGGCAAATGCCTCCTGCACAATGGTGCGGGCGGGCAGCCAGGCGGCGGCATAGTTGTCTAGTTCGCGATCGAACTCCTCGCCAATGCGATGGCTGGCCTCGAGGAACTTGGCATCCTCGGCTGCCTGAGCCTCCGCTTTGTCGGTGGGAACGGGGTCATTCCACTTGGGGTTCAGACGGCCAACAATGGCACCAAGGCCAAAGCCGCCCTCGGTATAGTTCTTCTCGATACCGGCGGATGCAATGGCCTTAGGGTCATAGACGCTGATGCCGTTGTCGTGGGCGTCAAGGGCCTCGACAAAGTTCTCATACAGGCGGCGGTAGAGCAATTCGACATCGGCGTGGCCCTCGGCGAGACCCAGGCGCTGAGCAATGATGGCACGGCCAAAGTGTAGGAAGACGAGGCCTGCGCTGGATAGCTTGGTGGGACGCCCGGGGAAAGTGGTTGCGAAGCCGCGCTGGTGATGGTCGAATCGACGACGATCGGCATTGTACTCACCACCAACGTCGACGACGGTGTGGCAGGTGTCGAGGACGGCCGGGTCGCGGGTGCGAACGAGCCCAGAGTCGGCGTAGGTGGGCAGCAGGCGGAGCATGTGGACGGCGAGGGCCTCATCAGCGTGGAAGTGGCCGCTGTGGGTGCCAATCAATGGGCCGGAGCCCGTCATCTTGAGGCGCTTGGATGCAGATTCGGCCATGGTTGTGACGAAACGACGAAACATGTACGAATGACGAGGTTTGGAAATGGACGAGCTTGGGAGAGGGGAGTTAGGGGAGGAGTGGTGGGGGAGCTTTAGCTTGCGAGAACTTTTTTTTGGGCGATTTGAAAAATGTCCCACCTTATTAGCCAGATCTGCTCTCGAAGTGGGTGCACCGCCGATTTCTTTCAGAACCTCCATATTGTCACCAACAGCCGTCTTCATATATTCCTTCAAAATGCAGCGCATAAATCTCTAATTTAGACTTGAAATTAGAAAATTGCCCTCAAGATACTTAAATCGTCTATTGACACCGCCAGCCTATTGACCCCTCATTATTATCACGTTTCACCTTTTCTATTTGTTTCTTGGATAGAACAAGGCTCACTAAGCTGTTACCTGAACAAATCACACTGAACCTCAACCTTGGAAAACAATCCAACAGCCGTAACGCTAGCTTATATAGAGAAAGTTATACCTAACTCCAAAAATTCAACGCTGTTTAAATCTTGGCCTTGGAACCTCCGTAGTTGGGTTTGATCGGGATCCGAGGATGATTTCCAGCAAGCCTGAGGCCTGTGACCCGCTCAAGCTCATCAACCGCCTCGAACGCTCTGCCTAGATTTACCTTTATCGTCTTAAACCCTTGATTGCGAGCCTCTTTAAGGTTCTCGCCAATGTCGTCTAGGAACATGATATCCTGAGGCTGTATGCCTTGGCTCCAACCCAGCCGCTGGCCTCGAGGGCTGTTGGCATGGTCCCTTGCGTACCTGTTGACTCCAGCGAGTGCAAACTGATACATCTTTGGGTCGGGTTTTCGAATACCGACATGGGCAGATGAGATCAGGACGTCGAATTTTTTTCGTACTGGATCGTCCCGGATATCTTTGACGTGGAGCCGGTGACCCGGAGGAAATATCACGGTATTGCTTAGCGCTGCGATAAGATACTGTCCACTTTCTTCTAGTTTTTGTAGAGCTGGAAGCATCCAAGGATCCGGATGATTTGAAGCCGTCATCATCTCTTCAAACAGCCACTTCGCATTTATAGATGGAACTGGCGGTATCTCTTCAGGGAGATGTGGATTTTTCAACTGTTCGCGCTTGTAGAATGCCTCCCAGCGAGCGATATCGTGCAGATCTTTGCTGAAGCCCTCAAAAAAGGCATCGTCCATATTGATCTCTCCCCTTTCAATTTTGTGCCAATAGCCGGTGGGCGAAGTCTTTGAGATTGAATAATTGACCCATCCAGGCGGAATTTCTTTGCGGAGCTCATAGTCCAGTATCGCCTGGAATGGAGACACAACCTACCCGGGTGTTAGTATGCTACTGACTAGTAGCCCATAAAATGCGAAAAGCACAACGTAGGTTGCCCGGGACCTTGTTAAAAAAAATAAAAAATAGCACGGTTGGTTAATATGGGGTATGTTACTTACACAGACACCGCCAATGTCAAAAAGGAGCACCTTTGGGTTACTTAGTTTTGACATGATTGATTGTATCGCGCAAAAATGGATCAGATGAAAATATTAAGATGTCCTTTTTTTTCCTTCCTGGTTGAGTTTACTTGGACTGAAGATGGGATTTGAAGAAGATGGGGTAGCATAATTCGAGATCCCACCTCCACGCATTGCTAGATCCGAGTAACCTCGGCACGTTTCCCCCACAATTTGTTGGCAGATGCATGTCCACTCTAGAGGGGCAAAAAAAAAAAACCAAAGGCGGCGATATGATAAGATAACAGACACCCAAAAACTTATCTTATCTCGCGCACAGAATTCTCTTTACTCGTCCCCAACCCGTGCAAACGCTAGTGGATAAGCGATCTTAGGGCTGGTCTACTTCAAAACCCCCCACCATAATTCTCACACAGATTCCTCACCAACTTTCAACTGCATCAACAAGCCGTCGTTGGCCACATCCGTCAAAATGGTAAGCTGAGGCCTATCGTAGGAGAGCCCTTTTTGGGCTTCCCTGATTTCCTTTCTTGACAGAAATGTCAATTGCTCGTTGAGAGTCACCGCAAGTTGCTTCGGACGGAGGACGAGCAAATCTGAAGCGCAAATTGCTGACTCGGGGATGTGTGACAGGTTTTCCACAAGTTGGTGAAGAACAGCGCTTACTACAGGTGAGTTGCGAGACCACAATTATTTCTCTCGTATCCCTTGTAATTGATGATGCTAACGAGAAAACCACTACAGCCGCTACCAGACCAAGTACAAGCGCAGACGTCAGGGCAAGACCGACTACTACGCCCGCAAGCGCCTCATCACCCAGGCCAAGAACAAGTACAATGCTCCCAAGTACCGCCTGGTCGTCCGCTTCACCAACAAGGACATCATCTGCCAGATCGTGAGCTCTGAGATCTCTGGTGACAAGGTCTTTGTCTCCGCCTACGCCCACGAGCTCCGTGCCTACGGTATCGAGCACGGTCTTACCAACTGGGCTGCTGCCTACGCCACCGGTCTCCTCATTGCCCGCCGTGCCCTCAAGAAGCTCGGTCTCGATGAGGACTTCGCCGGTGTCGAGGAGGCCGACGGTGAGTTCACCCTCACCGAGGCTGCTGAGACCGACGACGGCGAGCGCCGACCCTTCAAGGCCTTCCTTGATGTTGGTCTTGCCCGTACCTCCACTGGTGCCCGTGTCTTCGGTGCCCTGAAGGGCGCTTCCGACGGTGGTATCTTCGTCCCCCACTCCGAGAAGCGATTCCCCGGCTACGACATGGAGACCAAGGAGCTCGATGCCGATGTTCTCCGCAGCTACATTTACGGTGGCCACGTCGCTGAGTACATGGAGACTCTGGCCGACGATGATGAGGAGCGATTCCGCAGCCAGTTCCAGAAGTACGTCGATGATGACGTCGAGGCTGATGGTCTTGAGGACCTGTACACCGAGGCCCACAAGGCTATCCGTGAGGACCCCTTCAAGAAGTACGAGAGCGATGCTCCCAAGAAGACCAAGGAGGAGTGGAAGGAGATTTCCAAGAAGTTCCGCTCTGTCAAGCTCACCAAGGCCGAGAAGGAGGCCGGTGTGAAGCAGCGCATCCAGGCTCTCCTGGACGAGGAGTAAAAAGTGTTTGTGGACATTTGAGGATTGTTACCTTGGCATTGGGTTTGGAGTTTCAAGGAAAGGAAAGGTCCGTAACTCAGGGTCATGCGATGCGAATGAAAGAAAAAGATACCTTCCAATCAAAGTCCATAGCTGTGGTGAACGTGTCTCATTGTACCCCAAATGTCGACCCTCCTGTGCTGTGGTGAAGACTAGTCCCACCCCACCTCCAGACTAATAGAGCGACCTTGTTGTGTGCTTGTTCTAGGTTGTAGGACTTAATTATTGTACCAAGGTCACCTTTCCGCATGGAGATATGCCTTGAGGAACTTCAAGGTCTAACGTAAGGAAGGGATGGCTCAATGGCCCACCCTGTCAATGGTCTTTATCCCTGATTTGGGAATTTAATCACGTGCTGCCCACCTTTTGCTTCACAGCAGCCAATAATCCGTTGAATCTGACGAGTTATGCCAAGTTAGGGATAAAGACCATTGGCAGGGGGGAGACCATTGAGCCATCCCCTACGTTATCTCCTTCCGCTCAAAATTGGACAAAATCACGGGATTTAGCACCTGACAGATCATGTAAGAGCTATAAATAGCCCCTAGGATATCTTATTGGTGATTAGTCTACGTTTTATGGACCCCGCTGTCATGGCTCGAAGCAGTTGTGCGCTAAGCACAACTGCGGAGAGCTGTGTGCAGCGGATTCCTCAGCTCTTATATAAAAAAAATATTACTCAGAAGTGACTCAAGGCTTATCTGCGCAAAAAGGGAGCTTAATACCCCGGCGGACGTTGCCTTCCACATATTATTCTGAAGTACCGGCCCGAGGTATGTTGAAAATCCGTTCCGATATTGCGACAGGAACATGATGCGCCCGGGATTTCGGGAAATAAAAAAGCCGGTCAAATGCTAGGGCAGTGGACAGGTTTTCATTCTACAAATTATTACGAGGGTAAGGGCACGTGTGGGAATTTGGGGGATATGTTTTTCCTTTAGGTACTTAAAGTGGGTACTATCGTGACCAGAGCCTGGAACTTGGAATGGGAAATGCACATGGGCAAGAAATATGGCGATTATTCATTGTGGAGATAGGCGATGACCCTTGATCAGGGGATATGTGAATCAGGCGAGGGAGTGAACCGGATGATGTGGGTTCGAAAGAGGGCGGGATTGCCCGGGACGGATAGAAACCCCACGATGAGTTTGTGAGCCGGATTGCCATACTATTCTGGTGGGTTATGGTTCATAGTTGGACTCGGGTTTCCGTGCGTTGCCTGCCTTACCTCACTAGCTCACCTCACCTCGCCTCACCTCACCTCACTCTCTGATCTCACCTCACATCCCAGTCCAGCTCGCTTCAAAGGCAGGCGCAGACCATCTTTGGCAGTTCGGCCCCGTAGCCTGAGCAGGGCTGGGCTCCCGAATCAGACAATGCGGCGGGTGGGCTAGTGACGAAGTTTGGTCCCGTTGTTACTTGCTTCCCATCGCCTGTCGCTATCCCTGCACTGTGACCCTGCCCGCTTGACCACACTATTGTGCGTGCTGTCCTGATAGGCATGGTTCTTGGGGTTTGTGCGTTTCCTGTGGGTGGGCGGTCAGTGGTGGAAGGCAGCCGAGAGCAGTTCGGCGAAACCTAGCGAAAGGCCTGGACCTGTGAGGTTGGAACCCCGTCTTCTGGGTGACGGAGCCATTGGCTGATGACACTAGGTTGGCGGCGGTATGGTAAGCAAACGGGGCCAGCAAGCATTGACCTAAGCCACCAGAAGCGTCTCGGCAGTGATAGTGGTACTTGTTTTCCATTTGTGATACCGGCATGGCTGCCGCCTTGGGCTGGCTCTTCCCAAGCGATGGCGCACACGTCCGCCCGCCGCACACAAACAAACAAACACATTCCGCCAAAAAGAGGGGGCGAGATAAGAATTAAGCCATGCTGGGAGGAGGCCCTGGCGATGAGGACATTGTCTTTCCGACTGACCTTGCATATCTAGCTATACAAAGTTAGTACTGCATTTTGCTTCTTCTGTACCTTGCTTGGCAAACTAAGGACAGGGTGTGACGTTTTTTCAGTGGGCTCGTTTTTTAGCACGTCAGGTGTGTGTGCACTGTGGAGTACGAACGGAATCGTCTGGACTCTATATTGCGGGTGCGACGTTGGAATAGAGCTGCTAAGAAGACTTATGAAATGTGTTGCAATAGTCCTCTTTATTATTATTATTTTTCTCGGATGCCCCTAGCGATATCGCCGGTGCTTGTCTTAGACACGTCTAAGACTGTCTTAGAAGGCGATTAGAAGGGTTGGCGGTGATGAGGTGCACCATGACAAAGCTTCATGCCGCCTCATCTCAAATCTCTCCTTGGCAGGGCTGTCATCCAGGGTTCCATCACAACTAATTCCCACGCCGTGGGCTGCTCGGCACCGCCGATTGTACTACCTGATACCGCCCGCAGCGCATGTGCATTTCTCCAGGAGCTGCTGTGTCGCCCAGGGGTAGACGATTTGTACAACTCACGAAAATGCGTGCGGATCGAGCGCAAGGTCAGGTCGATCCGATGCCCGCCGCCTAGAGCTATGTCTACCCGGGCTGCCATCTAGCATTGGCATCAAGTTGGCGATCCCTGGTGGCAGTGACATCCTCCTTCGCCTCCTCCCATGCTGCAGAGAGACACAGTTCTTCCAAGGGAGGCATGTAAGCCGCCGTCCGGTACATACATGGCCCATACTCAATACTCGGCGAGCCACGAGGCTCATCCAACACCCTTTTCAGAGGGGCGTGTCGCCCATTCCGTCAATTCCGAGTTATTGCCAACCTATCCCATACGATGTCGCCGGACCCCTCCACGGATCCTATGCCCATCCCGGCTTGATCATCATCACTTCCTTGGTCAGCAGAAAAAAACAGGCCGCATCCAAAAAGACCTCCACACACATGCGCGCGGCGCACACATAGACACAATGGAAAGATGTACTATTCAATGCGACCCCGACTTCATCGGCTCGAGTTTAAACTACCCCGCTGCTAAAATGAACCTACTTATCCCTCCCCCCCCTCACCCTTCATGGTCCGGGCTGAGAGACCAGCTGCTGTTGAGAGCCGGGTAGAGTGCGCGTGCACCAGACTTTTATCCACTGCAAACGCTTAATGCCAGTGCTAATAGGGTACCTTGGCCTCTGATGCTCTCCGCAGAGTACAAGTCACAACACACCCATTCCGGGACCTAGCGCCCTACCTGTCCCAGTAGTCCCTTAACCCATCCTTGCGGAGTAAAGCCCACTGCCGCCATCCCGCGACTTGGTTGGCCACCCACGCCACACCCCATCTCCATATACGTCGCTCCATCTATCGCCCACCTCGCACTTTCTCTTCCTCCTCCTTCTGACCTGATCTATCATATACATTACTGCCAATATATCCCTTGAAACACCGTGCCGACATAGCTGTCGCCGTTGCCTCGAGCCCAGCATCAGCATGGAGCAGGTCCACGGCGTCGACGTGAGCTGGATGACCCATGGCGCTCCTAAAGGCATGTGTACTCGCCACCCGCCTACACTATCGCCAGACTCCATTGCATTGCATCATCGCTGGCGACCTCCCCCTTGGGACTTCCCCAACTGACACCTTCTGCAGAAAAAAACCCTAGAAATTCACCACCATCAATGTCTACACCTACCCTTCCTCGTCAAATACCCGGCGCATCGGCGAGGGCGCCGGCATCGGCCTCAATTGAGCATACTTCAAACGGTCAATCCACACCTCACAACGGCTCGACTCCCCAGCGAAGAACATCACGATCCGGTTCGATAGACAAGCAATCACCTGCAGGCACACCGCCCACCCAGCGACGCAATTCTTGGTTTTCCAACATTTCGGCAAAGTTCTCGTCTAGTGTGCCTCCCACCAGCTCAGCCTCGCAGGCCCAGGCGCTGCCGTCGCCTACCCAGGAAGATCCCCCGCCACCCAAGATCACGCCAACCAAGAATGCTGTCCTCCAGCATGCAACAAAACATGAGGGAAACGGCCCCTATACCCCTGCGCCCCCGAGAAACAATCAGGCAGGCTTCTTGGGTGTTTTTCGCCGATTATCATCGTCTTCTGGCGCATTGGGACATGCTGGGAAACAGGGACATGGCTTAGTAGATCGTGTGGTTCTGAATGTGGATCACGAGCGCGAACGCTGTCCTATTTCGGAGCTTCATGGCTCTAAGTTAAGACGAGTGACTTTCTGTGTTGACGTTGAGATTGCGCCAATGCCCAGATATAGCGAAAGCGATTCTGGTAATTGCAAGCCTGTCGATGTAACCCAGAAGAAAAAGTTTACGGAAAAGGGCGAAGGAGAGGCGCTTAAAACACCCAAGGCCATAGATGAACAGAACGAGACGAATGGCGTCGCCAAGCCTTCTGGGGAGTTAAATGAAAAGGTAGGAGTCACCAACGACGAAGTTAACAAGGACCACAGCCCGGATGGTGCTGCAGCTCCAGCCCCGGAGAATACCAAAAAGAAAGAGAAGAAGAAGAAGAACGAGGAGGAGCGCAAGGCTCGAAAAGAAAAGAAGAGAAAACTCGCAGAGGCCAACGGGTCTATCCCTATGGAGATTCACTATGACAGCAGCGATTCTTCATCAAATACACACTCGGGCGCTGGAACTCCCAAGACGACATCCTACCCAACGACCAACCCAGTGCGCATCTACCGGCGATGTTGCCAGTTGCGCGAGACGCCCATTCTTAAGAAGATTACCGAACAACTTACCGATGGCTCCAACTATTCCTCCTCGACCGGCATGGTCAATAAGCTGAACCTGACGGACTATTGGCTGCAGCTACCCGACCTTGTAACCCTGGGTGATTTCCTGGCCGTGGTGCCTGTGCGCGAAGTTCTTTTGGAAAACAGTGGCCTCACTGACGAAGGCCTGCGGGTTATTCTCGCAGGTCTCCTTGCAGTAAAAAGGCCCAACCTCAAGAAGAGAAAACCGAAGCACGAATGCGATGAACAGGGCGGCGTGGTTGAGCGGGTGGTGTTAAAAAACAACAAACTTGGCCCTGACGGGTGGAAGCACCTATCCCTTTTCATTTACCTGTGTAGGTCGCTCAAGTTTCTGGATCTTTCTCAAATCCAGTTTCCTCGCCAGCCTCAGACAAAACACAAGGGCTTGCTATCCAACAGGGCCCAAATACCCCGCAGCATTTCAGATATCATTTCCAAAGCATTCGGGGAGCGACTGGGCGGGTCAACATTGGAACTTGTCAACCTAGGCGAGACTGGAGTGAGCATGGCGCAACTGGGCGCCATAATCGATGGGTTAATACAGTGCGGAGTGAGCCGGCTTGGCCTAGCTCACAACAAGATTGACGACGAAGGAATTCAACATGTTGTCAAGTATGTTGCTACTGGCAAATGCGAGGGCATTGACTTAGGCGGCAACGATCTTCGTGATCATATGGAGGCACTCGCCTCCGCAATTCGGGAAGACTCGCTACTATGGGCGATCGGACTAGCCAGTTGCAACCTGGCGCCTTCGTCGCTTTGCAAGATACTACCTACATTCGTCAAGCTTGGAGACCTCCGATTCATCGATCTATCGCAGAACCCTGATCTGTTTCAGTCAACGCCTAGTGCTGTTGGCTTGCTGAGGAGGTATGTTGAATTATGAAATTTGGCGAGTTGAATTTTCATAGCTGACTCTGTTAGATACCTGCCGAAGATGCCTGCATTAAAACGAATCCATCTCGAGAATGTTCAGATGTCGTCAGAGCAGGCCATTGCGTTAGTGGAAGTCCTCCCCGAGATCCACCAACTTGCCCACATCAATCTCCTCGGAAATGCCGAGTTGGTCAAGCTGGCTGACGCGCGGGCGGAAGAAGCCCAGGAAGAAGCGTGTGCCCTATACGCATCTCTCCTTGCGGCAGCCCGTGTGTCTAAGAGTCTCATCTGCGTCGACATTGAAGTGCCCAGTGAGCGCTCAGGTGAGATCGTCAAGGCCATGGCCAAGCACGTAGTGGCATACTGCCTAAGGAACATGGAAAGATTCCAGGACGCTGATATGAGCGCTGCGATAGCCGCGGCCAGTGCGGATAATCACGTTGAAGGATCGGATGCCTCCAAGGGAGTATCTTACCCCGATGTCCTCGCCCACTTAGTCGGCCACGATGTCCTTGATCCGAACGACTCATCCGATGACGTGAGCTCTGCCCCAGACGAAGACTATGTGATTGGAGGCACTGGCGTTGTAAAGGCACTGGCATGCTGCCTGAAGAATCGCGGCGACGAGTCTCGCAGACAATCAGGCGAGTTCATCCGTGATGTTGAGAATGGAGTGTCAAGCCCAACAGTCAGATTGGCGAGCGGAGGTAAGGCCAAGGATACGTCAAAGCATCTCCTTGCTGGTGCCCGCAAGATCCGGCAGCGGATCCAGCCTGCCCTGAACAAAGCGAGGGCCAACCCAGGCGATGAACAAAACTTGCGTAAGCTTGTGTTCCTAGATGAGACATTGCAGGGTATTATCAAGCGCTTCGAAGACGAGTACCCTGATACCCGGGAGCCACCACACAATGCTACAAAGCCTACGGCGCCCAAAGAGCAGATAGAGGAGCAGCCAGTGGCAGCTGCCCCTGTTGAGGATTCGACCATGGGGTTGTCAGATCCCGAGGATGATATGGAGCTTATCGTGATCAAGCCATTGTCGAGGTCAAACTCGAGATTATCCAAGACGATTGCAGAAGAAGAAGGGCGTATCTTGCGTGCTGGCCACAGGTTCCGGACGGGCTTCTTCAAGCAGGAGCAGATTGACTTGCTCAACACCATCAGCGATATTGAATCGGATCCGAAGCATGTGCGTCTCCTTGAGGAGCTGGCTGAAGATATTGGTGGGGAAATTCTGGAGAAGGCCAAGGAGAAGGGACCCGTGCGGGCATTCAAGGAGCATCGGGAGCTTGCGCTCAAGGGCATGGCCGAGAGTGATCCGGAACACTGGGAGCGGTTTGTGGAAGCTCAGCACAAGGCCCAAGCCAACATTACGGTCCCCGCAGCTGTCAAGGCTGCGGAAGTGCAGCCGGCAGATGAAAGCGCTATTTCCGATTAGATGGGCCGGCGAGGTGCGGGACACGACGGGGAGAGCGAGCGGAAGAGGGGGATACATTTACGGGAACACTTTTGGGAAGGGAGAAAGGAGCGAAAACAAAGCTGGCAGTGTATTATCATGATATTTGTGAGGATGAGATGGGAAGGGTTTTGTTTCCAGAAGGAAAATTCACACTCGCATAGCCACGGCGCTCGTTACGATTATCTTTACATGGAGTTATATGATTGAGGATTGTTTTTAAACGCGGAATGGCAAATGGCACTAGCAGTAGAGCAGTGGGTGAAGACAAGATATATCATGCCGGTGCGGTGCCGGGGGAATGAGAGGGCATGGGCATTGGTGACGTCCTGATTTAGCAACAACTAGACTTTTCCCGATGATGTGCAGATCTCAGGAGCGGACTGATTTTTTCTTGTTCCTTTTTCTTCGACGGCGAGCGAAATGAAGCAAGCGTGTTTGGCATGTACACTGCGTAGTGCGGCGGATCTATTTTTGTCGTGTCGTAGGGTGGAGAGAAGCTAGCAGCTGCAAGCAATATGGACGGGTGTGGGACGGGTGTGGGATAGATGAGGCGTGATGTCTGTGTCCATGCACAGGGCAGGGTGGGCTGCTTGTCTGGGCTACAGTAGGGTACCGTGGTAACCCCCTTTCTCCGGTAATGGGGAGATTGTCATATTATGTCAGTATGGGATTGTGGTAAGATGATGTGGACGGTGGGCGGATGTCAAAGGTTCGGACGATTGGGGGTTGAGGGGGATGAGGGGGAGGGATGAATGAGTTTCGTGTTTTTTCGATTCTGGGGCGGCGGGCGGAGAGGAGAAACCAAAGTCATGCCTCTCTAAACATCAGGGCCAGGGAATAAATGCCACTATTTTGTACTGCTAGTTTTCCTTTTTTTTCCTTTTTTTTTTTTGCGAGGGTCTGAGTTAGTTTGTTTGTCCATATGGAGCCTCTTCGCCATGGTGACGCGCTGTGCCTTTGATGGCCTGGAAGGTTGTGATATTGTAGCCTTTTTTGGCCGCCGCCTCTTAAATGCCAATGTCCCTTAATACAGGAGCCCTGGTCCCAATCACACTCACCTGCAACAAGATGCGCCTACTCTCGGACCCTGGGTGGGTCTGGTGCTTGGCGCGTTAACCCGCTTGGGACTAGTGCTGCGAGGGGCTGTCGCAGGTCCGATCTCTTTTGGAAGGCTTCTCGAACATCTGGAGCTTCAACTTCAGTCTTTCCGACCTGTCATGCTTGCTATGCCTGTTCGGTCTATTCCCACCCTTGATCCTGTCCGATTTTGGCTTCCTTCTTTGTTTCCTCCTGTCTTCAGACCTGGGGGGGGGGGTTTATATGTTTTTTTTACTTCTTGTGACACGGCTGAACACTGTCGTCCCATGATGAAACACGCTTAATCGAGAAATGGCTGATGCCCGTCACCTCGACAGCACTGCCACCCATTCACTCGTCGTCTCTCCTGCTGCCCCCGCTCCCCGCTGTGGAATATGATAAGACGACAGCGGCCGTGTGCTCGACATATATGGAGATTGATTAACTATATGAAGCAGGGAAATTTTTAATCGCTCGCGCCCCGGCGATTGAGCCCAGGCTCGCTGCAGGGCTCACTTCCATGCATGGATTGCCAGGCGTCAAACGGGCTTGTCTGTTCGTCCCGGCGCCGGTGGATGGCCAACCTATCCCTCGGCCATCCTCAGCCCATCGGCCTCTAGACGGACGCGGGCTAGGTTCTCACCGTCGCTCACGTCGCGCACTTAGTAGTGGTGTCGATGCGCTGGCACTGCGACCAACTTCACCCCGCATCGCCAATTCAGGCGCTCTTCACCTGTCAACTCCATCTAGGCCTGATTATTACGGTCTGTTAAGACAAGGATTGTAGCTGATGCGTTTTCAATTCCTGGCTGGCTGAGGGTTTTTCTTTTCTTTTTTTTCTCTTGCGTCCTTGAGTGTGCGTACCTCTCTGGCGTCGTCTGCCTTGCTTCTGTTGCTGCCACCAGCCGCTTCTTGTATTCTGTCAAACGTCGACTAGCAAGCCCGCAGTTAATTACGTGCATACTTAAGCATGCCCAGTCATTACCTGCACCTGGGCGCTCCACGGCAAACCCTCTGGTTGGCGCGTTGCAACGCAGTCCCAACGTATTTATGTCAGAGCTACCATGCCTGTGGTGATCTCGAAACAGGGGCCCCCAACGGCATATCCGCCGACCCCCGTCCGATGAGTGGCCCAAGTGGGCACCAGTGCTTGGATCAGTTTTATGCGGATGCTTGCCTAGACTGCAAACCCTGCGCCGGGATCCCTCGCCCCGGGCCAGGACGAGCGTTATCATGGGCCCGTCACCCCTCCTCTTCTCTCGGAAGGCTACGCTCTATGCATTTGCTTTGCTTTGCTGGGCTGACACTCTTTCTTTCGCTCTTTCATTCATTCATTCTTTTCTTATCCATTCCCTCGTTACCCTTTGCTCATACGCTCTTTTCCCCCCTCCACCCATTCTCTTCTCCCCTTGTCCATAGGGCTGGCCGGGCTTCTATCAGAGGTCATTTCTACCTTGTCTTGACATCTCTTATCCATTCCTCCTTAATCCTGGCGACCATTCGTTTCTCCCATACCAATCATTGAGGCAGTGTTGTAGCATCCAGCTCTTTGGCCCCTGGCCTTTCATTTCTATTTGTTCCTCAATCTCAAGCCCCTCGGAACAAATCACACCTCAATAACCTCACAATGGAGGGCAACTTCCCCCACCCCCCTCCCCCTCCTCTGTCGTCGTACCGCAACTGGGAAAAGAATGGAATCAGCAGGAGCAGAACCATTGACAGGTAAGCCGGCAATGAAACGTCAAGTGTTGTGATTTCTGAGGTTGCAAGTACTTACATGACACCTCCTGTAGTATCAGCGAGGAGCCCGGAAACCCAGGGACGGGACCATCACGGCCCAGGACCCGGGGCATGACAAACATGACAAACTCCTCCTCGGGTCGACAGACGCAACGATGGCCATTTCACAGCGTCAGCAACTCTCGATCCTCCATCCGTTACCAGTCTTCTCTTCCACACTCCCGGAACAATTCTTTTACTCGCCGAGCCGCTGGCAGCATCGCTCACACCGTTTCGACTGTTCTCGGTAGCGACGTCATCCCCGACTATGTTGTCCACTTCCTTCGCGGCGAGACTCCAGAGTCTCTTGCCCAGAAGCGGGGTGTGACCCTTCCCGGGACTCCCAACACTACCAACTTTCACGGCCACACTTGTGCCTACGACTCTCCCAGAAACAGCCACTTCTTCGACCACCCTAGGGCGGACACTCCGCGAGCTGAGATGGAAAAGATGTTCAGGGATCGAAGAGAGCCAAATGTGGCCCAACGGCTGACGGTCGGCTGGAGGGGAGGCGTGACGCTAAATGTCATTCTTGCCTTTCTCTTATTTGTGGCCGCCGTCCTATGCCTCGGCTATGCGGGTGCTAGAGGAAAGATTTCAGCCAGAGGCTCGACCATAGTGGGGGGAAAGCTGAAGCAAGTTCAGGGCGCGGAGTGGGGAGTTCACGCGGTGGTGAATGTATTTGCTCTCATTCTCATCGCCGGTGCAAACTATGTGGTTCAGATCCTCAGCAGTCCCACTCGCGCTGAGGTGGATGCTGCTCATGCGAGCTTCAGGTGGCTTGAGATTGGAATCCCATCTCTGCGCAACTTTGGTCTTGTCTCGCGCGCGAGGGCTTCGCTGTCTGTGGTGTTCATCATTTTCGCGCTCACTTCTCAACTAATGTGCGTTTCAACGTAGCTAACCCCCAGAAGTTTCCGACGGCTAATTCTTTTTTTTTTTATAAAATAGCTATAATTCTCTAATTTTTACCACCCAAACGGCTTCTGCTACTAATATCGCCTTTGTTTCGACAACATTTGTCAACTCTGGCTCGATCAGCCCAAACACTAATCTTCACGGCATGTCTCAATCTGACTTCTCCAGCTTACAGACAAAGGCCAAGGCCGACAGCCTGACACGACTCACAACCGAGGAGTGTATCTCCACATTTGACAACGCATTCCAGACTGACTACAGCGCTGTTCTCCTCATCTCCAAGTCTGGTACGAATGCGATTGAGACTGCCAAGTCTGGAACTCTAGTTTCTGCTTTTTTAAACGACATCAACAAGAAGAGCGATTCCATCAACTACTGTCTTGCTGAAAAGGCTGACGACCCAGACCTCTCTCTCTCTCTCTGTGGTCCTCTCCTCGGAGTCATGGCATTCCTCAACTTGATGTTTGTTATGGCTTTGGCCATTGTCATGGCTCTTGCCATCAGCCGCCGCGATTTCAACCCGCTAGTCACGATCGGCGATGCGCTTGCGTCATTCCTTGAGGATCCTGATCCGACAACGCAGGATGCATGCATGTTGACCAAGAAGGCGGTTAAGAAGGGTTCTTGGGGCCAGCGCGAGGCAAAGATTTGGGCTCCCGGGTCGGTTCGCTGGTTCATCACCCCGTCCATCCTGCGGTGGGCTGTCTGGCTTTTGACCTTTCTGACGCCTCTGGGACTAGCTGCAACTGCTTTGGCCATGTCGATAATGTCTGGCGTGAAGAACCCCCTGTCCATATTTGGTGAGGCCACAGTTGTGTATCAGCTGCCCAATGGTCCCAGAATAGGCCTTGCCATTGTTGCTGCCATGCCCCAGCTACTCCTCGGCGTGCTTTACTTTTCGACCAACACCCTCCTCACCCTCTTCTACCTCTCAAATGAACTGTCCATGTTTGTATCGCCGGGCCGGCTCGTCCCCCTGCGAATTTCCTCGGGAAGACCTTTTGGTGCTCAGACCACTTCTCTGTACCTTACTCTGCCCCGTCCTCTGTCCTGGATTCTCTTCTTCCTCATTGCAGGCATGGCGTTCCTCCTGAGCCAGGGTGTCACTCTCATGGCCATCGACCGCAGCGACGGAACCAGCTACTCGGGCATCGGATTTAGCCCATTGCCTCTGCTTCTGTTGATTGTGGTCCTCGTGATTATGGGTCTCTTCATCCTGGGCCTGTCATTCCGACAGGCAGATCGTCGGGGTGGCTTGGACGATGGTTTGCCGGCCGGTAACCCACTAACGCTCCCGGGCGGGTCCTGCTCGGCAGTCATCAGCTCCAAGTGCCACCGTTTGCCGCAGGAGTATGGCGTGGAGGCTCTGGCGGTTCGGTGGGGTGTTGTCCGGGATGGAGCCCCCGGCCACGCAACCTTCTCGTCACGACCTGTCCTTGAGGTGTCGGCTGGACATCTCTATGCCTAGAGCATACCGGCTTTATCTTGCAGAGTGGCTGGATGATGTCGGCTCTTGCATATATAATTCTTACGCTCATTTATCAACAATTCTTGGATTTATATATATATGAATATCTTAGAGTAGGAGTGGACAAGGCTTAGATGGTGTTTTCGGGTATATTGGATCATTGGGATTGGACCTCGAATGCAGATGCTGAAAAAGGCACGCAACAGGCGGCCTGGATTGATGCTTATGGCAGCACGATTGGATTTATATGGTGTTTTATTGGTATACCCCACCGCTCCTGGGAGAGTAAAAATGTTCATTTAGTTTCAAAAGATGAAAAGTAAGATCGAAGCAAGTTAACAGTCCCTTATTTGTGATGACGGGTCGTTTGAGTGATTGCCTCTGCGGTAATTGGAGCGGCGATGGTGTTAGGTGGCTCGCCGTGGGGGTTTCTTTTTTTTTTTTTTTTTTTTTTTTGCCACTTCATTCCTTCTCCACCTGGAAACCCGCCCATCGGGCATCGTACAAGAGTAAGAACAAGACGGATCGATTAATTCTAAGAGTCGACGCTAACTAATCGTTCCCATCCTGGTGGCAAGCTAGCCAGTTACCGGTTCACCTTGAGGGACACGTGAGCTTATACTAGCGCAACCAGCTTTCATCCAATAGTGTTCGGCGCATTTGCAATCATTGTGGCTGGATAAGAAATGGCATCTCTCAATGGTCAAAAAGCTCATGGACTGGGAGATGAGACTAGGGTAGTTTTTGCCGGGCAGCTCCACAGGGCTTTTTTTTCTTTTCTTGACCCATTTGCATGGTGGGTTACGAATCAAGGGATTTGGTTCAAAATTGCGTCATCTGTGGCTGACCCCTGGCCACTAGCCACTCTCTGCCTGTACCACACTGTCTTTTCCCTTCATCATGGCATCCTGACATAACAGTCACGGCATGTGGTGCTGCAGCAGTTGTTCGAAAGTAATGGGGATTCTAGATGCATCAAATATACCCCTACCACTGTGGGACTTCCCCAACAGAACCGGAGACTGGATGGAATGATGATCGATCCCGACAGTTGACAAGTACCCGCTCAGGACGCGCTGATGGCGGCGCTGATGGCGGCGCTGATGGTGTCACTGACACACGACACACGACTGATGGGAGCACGCTTCTCCACGTCACCAAGGCTAAATCAGGACCTCATCGTCGCGTCGCCGCACTTTTCTCGAAACCGGCCCTGCAGGGGGGGCATGAGAGAACAACAGGGAGTAGCCTGCAGGCGGCCAGTTCTCGGCCGCGATCCGTCATTAGAGGGCACACTGTCACCAACCAAGACGGGAGACCGACCCCATGTCGATGCTTCCTGGCCGATCGTATAACTTCTCTGGGCCGTCCCTGGCCTTGCTTGATCAGCTCGGACTGGGGGCTCGCATAATCCACACAAACCCACCTGTGTGATTCTTTGTTCTTTCTTCTCTGCCCAACGCCCGAGCCGAACCACCGACCCACTGGACGCTCTAGACGCGATTACGGAGTGCTCTGTCACGATTAGACGTGGGGGTGGTGGGCTTGGGACTGTTCACCTTGCGGGCACCCACCTCATGCGCCACAGGCACACAGGTCCAATGTGCCCAGAACAGGTACCATCTGCTGAGCAGGCTCTGCAATCCGTCGTACGATTCCGCACCGCCACACCTGCTGACGGTCGGCTGCTTTTTACTATCCAGACTCGAGGATTGGCTCTCGGGGCACCCTGGAGGCGCTCTGGCCTCGTTGGGGAATCCAATGCCACCTCGGTGCTCCCATTCGGCAGCTCTCTGGGAACCCCTGGGGAGGGGCGGCAGAAGGTGTTGGAGCCTCTGGTGGGCGGGCAACGCAGATGAGGAGCGAGGACCGGCCGGTTACTGGGCGGGCCGTGACATACGACTCTGGGCTGTTGTGGAAGTGGGAGGAACCGGCCAGCTTGGTGTGGGACTGGACGGGAGGAGCTCCATGACTGGATGGGCAGGGCGGTGGAGCCCCCTATGCTGAACCCACCCCGTGACAATTGACTGACTGACTAGTTAGCGAGCAGTTTCCAGCTGGCGCGTCGGTGTAGTACAGCGGGCGTCGACAGCCCAGACAGCCCAGACAGCCCAGACAGCCAGACCGCAGGCATCCGAGACGAGCGCCAGGCTGGGGCCAGGGTGCTGTGGACGTTGGGGCTGGATCCGGGCCATGACACAGCACGGCGTGTTGCTAGAGGCGTTTCCCTTTCGAGCACCGCACTTACGTTTGGGTCAGGCACCCTTTTAGCTTCCCTCCACGCTTTGGTTGCCTTGTACCGTGTTCTTTGCGACTGGGCTGGAATAAATAGCTTGGCCCCCCCCCTCCCCATCACCCAGCTCTCTCTTCCGAACCGACCTGCACACACAAAGCATTACCGGACCGTCTTCTCTCAGTACATTTTATTTTATTTTATAAACTCGCGAGCATCTCATTATCGCCCCCTCTCCTACGCATTCTCCCCATCAAATCTTGGTTTTTGAAAAATCTCACCCATCACGGGCCATATAACCCAACTTAGACCGTTCCCGTCGACATAGAAACCCGTCTGTGTCAGCCACTTACAAGCTCACTCAACCATCTCAACCTTTCAACCTCACTCGTCAAACCCCGATCACGCTTGATCACTATCAAAATGGCTCCCACATACACCATGTCTGCCCACCTCTGCAAGCAGATCTCTGCTTCTTGGCGCCAGATCCGACAGCCCAGCCCTGAGTCTAACCTATCCGGTTCACCGCCCTCGCCTTCCCTGATGAGACCTTTCTCTCGCTCCCCATCCCCTCCCGCCCAGCGCTCAGAACGACGCTCATCCACAGCTTCTGATGACTGGAATGCCGCTGGCCGCCGTTAAAACGCGAGACATCCGAACAAACACGAAAGGGTCGGATGGTGAAAACTACGTAATTCAAGCAAATGACGAAGGGCGGTTACAATTGAGAAAGCGACGTTTACAATGAAATTGGCGAAATTGGGACCGGAATGGCCTCGGCGCATACATGGCTTGGCTGGACACATGGTTTTGGCTTTTTGGAGTCTGCTTTTTTTTTTCTTTTTCTTTCTTTCTTTGCCACTTAAGCCTGGTTCCCTGGAGGTGTGCATTTGAAGCTCCTCGCTCCATTCCGCCAACACGCTTTAAAATGTGGATCATGACCACATGGGATATGACACAAACCGGGCAAACAGCCTTGATACAAATGGATGATGGGGGATCATTGGGTCTTTACCAGCAGACTCACACGGGAAACGTGCCATGGCACTGACGGAGCTTCAAACCGAGCGAGGACCAATGGGGAAAACAAAACCCCTCTGGAAAAACGCATACAAGAACAACAACAACAACAACACCACGTCATCGATGGTCCGCCGAACAAGGCAGAATAGGGCATTGCAACGGAAAACAGGTGGGGAGGATCCTGAGGCCTTGAGCCCCATCACGGCATCGAAGGTCGAAGTGGCATAAAGCCATCGGGGCGTTAGCCGCCCCCCCGGTTGTTTGGACCCTGGCCCACAGCTCGGCTTGGCTACGATAAAGGTCCAATGCATGTGGTATTTTGGGAAATGACAACAAGCTTGACGCGAATTACAGTCTGTTCTCGCTTGCACTATCCGTCATGGTGTGGCGTTTTCCGTAAGATAAGAGCAGTCTCTTGGGCGCCTTCTTTTGTGTACCCTTTTTCTTTCTTTCCTTTTTTTCCCCAGATAGTATCTAGATACCCGAAATTTATCGAGCACATATCTATCAAATGCGATCTAACTGTGAGATGCGTGTCCATACGAGGAAGGCAAAGGTAGGCGGTTTCTGGGTTCGGCACCTAGCGCTTCCCAAAAATCAACTGTGCGTCGACACGGGGCCCCTCCCTCTATGATCGGCCATCACCCCTGGAGCCCAGGACCCAATCGCGCATTTTAATAGGCATCCCCACCGCAATGGCCTTGCTTTGGTGGCGTGACTATCTGCCCATCGGCATCCACGCATGGCAGCGGACCCCGCCGGCACCTGTGCCATCACTGTGGCTGGTGCGGGAGTGACAGAACTGGATGTCACATGACTCTCTCTCTCTCTCTCTCTCTCTCTACGTGTGTTATGTGTGAGCTGCCGCCGCCGAGAAACCCCTTATTGGCATGGCCGAATCTGGGTTTGCATATGCCAAAAGGGGTCATAACTGGGCGGTCCACCCCCCTCGAAAAAGAAGCACAGGGGCCAGACTCAGTTGATATCAACCGATGGGAAACCCGTAGCCGTGGCTCAGCCGCTGGGTGTCAATAGTGGGCATAGGTTGTTTACCTCTGGATATAGATAGGTCCAAGTTTGGGTATAAACTTTCCCGCCAGAAGGGTCCGGTACGATCTGGCCCAAGGCGGCCTTGCGCTCGAACGAACGAACGGGGGGGGTGGGGGTGGGGGTGGTGTCTTCCAGCAAATTCCGGCTTTGCAAGGACACTTGCTCACGTCCCCGATTTTCCGCGGGACAAGCGACAACGACGGGGGGGAATTTCCCCGCGGAAAGCATCGGCGGGCAACGGCGGTGTCCCACTTGCATATGCCCACCAAGACAGAGGAAGAGGAAAGGGGGGGAGAGAAGAAAAAAAAGGGCTACCCTCGGCGGCGCTTCCTCAATGCGTCCCCGTATTTCCGCCCTGACATAAGCGGGTAACGAGCCCTTTTCCTTCTAACCCTCATCAACTCCCCTCGCTGGCTTAGCAATGGATAAGCAATGGAGTACGAGGCACACACACACCCTTGCCATGGGGGGTGGGGGGTGCAAATGATGGGACAGAAAATGGACGGCAACTAAGTCTCACAAGTATCTACTGCAACTAGCTACAACTAATTATGCGAGACGCTTTATATTCCAAAAACGAAATACATATAAGTAAATAAAATAAAGTAATTATAAACAATAACCTATGCTGATTCTGTAGAAGCCAGTGCTGCCCTGGTTAGTTACTGACTGCAAATACGCATGTGAAGAAGGCCTCCCACGTGACGCGACAACAAGTTCATTTCTTGCTTTTAACCCCTTTTCGATAGCTATAGGGTGGAATCAGTCTATAGTTTTAGAACGAGAGAAAGAAAGAAAGAAAGAAAGAAAGAAAGAAAGAAAGAAAGAAAAAAACCAAATACCTGGTTGGCAAGCCAAGTAAGTGCCCGGGTCGGCCTTTGCAGTAGCAATGTATGGCTGTGGGAATGTCTGCTTCAAAGATGTTAACAAAAATAATTGGCTGGTCGAAGATGACCGTTGTGACATTTACTTGAAGCTGTTCGAGGGCTGCATATTGTTCGCGGTGATGGTAATTGGGTTGTCTGCCTGGGAATATTTGTCATAAATCAAAGTGTGACACGGGCTTCTTTCATTCATACATGGCCTCTTGAAAAGGATGTTTCACCTCTTTGGTTTGGTTGTCAACGAATGACGTCTTGTCGATGTGTGGTTCAGAACTGACCAATTATTCCCAACCCCCAGAAAATCTCCAAATTGCAAAGCGGTTTATAAGCTGGCTCACCCTCTAGACTAAGACATCCTTGGAAATGATTGGGGCGAGCTGCATATTACATGTACAATTGATTTATTTCTCTCTCTTCTTTCTTTTGGCATAATTCTTTTTCGTTTCACTCCGTATTCACCTCCCCGCCGATAGTTAATATGCATCATGACATGTACCATGTGTTATGTCACCTACGTGTTACTCGGCTGCCACCTCATGGCTTGTAAAGAGCACCCAGTCCCTTCCCCGTGCCCTCTCTAGGAAACGCCACCAACGCAAAAACTACTAGAGTGGAAAAGATGATGACATTTTGACCCACGCACACTTCATCAATATGGCGTGTCTCCAATGATAAATCTGCAACTTGACAGGCCGGAGCATTTATGCACTTTAGCCTCGGATATATAGCATCGGGCGTGGATTGCCAAGGCCCCAAGAATTGATGCAGTGAATCATAGAGTGAATAAACTAGCATTGGGCGATGGTTTCGAATATGCGTATCCATGAATCGCCCTTCATTAATCGTGCCCCAAGGCATCACCCTAAAACTTGCGCAAGGCCAGATTGCAGCACAAATTGGTGGTCATATTATTACGAAACAAGAAAAAGAGCACGAAGTCAAAGGGAAGAAAACCAGAACCAGAATCGGAACCACTCCACCACTTCTCGCATCGCCTTTCTTCTGACTTCTGCGTTCCTCCAACACTCGCATTGTGCTACATCCAGACATGTCCATCATCATAACCTGTCGTTATCAACCCGAAAGCTCCTTCGCCGATTTTGAATTGCCTGCGTCTTTGTCTTTGTCATTGTCATTATTCGCCGTTGCTTTCCACGAGCCTCATGTTCAGCTAGCCACCTCATTCTCCAAACGCTTTGCCCATATAAAAAAAGAAGACCGTTACTATTGTCTCGCTCTGCTCTGTTGTGCCAGGTCTATTCGTCGTAATCTGTCGTGCCAAATGCTGAGTGCCCTGTTCGCTGACTGGGCCTCTACCTCTGCTAGCGTCGAGGGCGCTTCTACATCGCCGACGCGGCCATCGTGTCAACAGTAGGCTGGCTCTTTGGTCGGTGAGGTGGCTGGTCATCACCACTGCCGTCCGGCGAGTCCTGGAGGGCAACATTGCCCTGGATTCGTCGTTTTGCTTCCCGCTTCTCTGCGTCTGTAATGTCTTGACCCTTCTTGAGCCTATCAGGAGTCCATTGCGGCTCATCGGGCGTGTGTCCAGCCGACATTCCCACTCGGACCTAAAGATACATGTTAGCCAACCATGTGCCACCCAATCAACATTCTCATCCTGTCACTTACAAGAGTTTCCAGCGCTCCGCTGGAATTCTCCACGAGATCGTCGTCCCAGACCATCTGGCCAGGTTCGAACAGGAGCAAGATCGTGCTGCCACCGAACTTGAAGTAGCCCAGCTCCTCTGCTCGTTGCACCTGCTCACCACTCTTGCGAGTAATGACCGTGCTGCCCACCATCATGGCACCCACGCAAATTACCATGACGCGGCCGTGGTGTGTGCTGTCGATGGGAACCAAAACTCTTACGTTCTCGCCGTACACATCCAGTGCTGAACGAATGGCCATTGGATTGACAGTGTAGTACTCGCCCTCAATCGTCTTGGGCTCGCCCATAATGCCATCAACGGGGATGTGGAATCGATGGTAATCCTGTGGTGCTAGTCGGAAGATACCCAATGCTCCCCCCTCAAATCGAGATGCATCTTCTGGGTACGCGTCACCAAGCAGCCTTTTCATGTTGAACTCGCGGCCCTTCACCCAAATCTTGGTTGCTTGAGAGATGGTGTTGAAAACAATACTTCGGCAATCAGCAGGCGACACGACAATTTTGGGGGTTTCAGGGGCCGAGCAAGGGCGAGAGCCGGGCTTCAAGGCACGGTAGAAGAACTCGTTGAAGTTCTTAAATTCCTCAAGCGGCAAGAGGACTTCGGTCAGGTCAAGACCATGGAATTCAATGAATTTTTCAATCTCTTCCTTGGAAGCTGGATCGTCAAATTTCTTGCCTTGCTTAATGCTCAGACTCTTAAGAAGTTTTCGAACTGTTCATTGTCAGCCATCATGTTTGCTTCTCATGAACCATCTCTACTTACTTCGCTTATTCTCCATATCTCGTGACTTGAGACCCTTGTACAGAAGTCGGATACCCAAGCGCACATAGACGCTCATCTTTTCCTCATTAATCTGGCCTGTAATTCTGTCTTGGACAAGGATGTTGGCCGAATTTGCTCCAAGCTTATAGCCACCATATGAAATCTTAGTGATGACCTTGGAGTACCACTTTCGCTGTGCCTGGCTAGCTGTCACAAATCCGCCCACGAGAACATTGTTAACTTGTCTCCAATCCTGACTGGCGCATGTAGCAATGTGTGTAATAATGTCGGTATCCTTGCGCTTGTTCAAACGAGGCTGGTGGCAGATAGGGCATTCTCTAATCTCCACAACATGCTCTTCGCCTCGGTCCTCATCGAGATCGACAAGCTCCCCTTCTTCGCCCCCAGGGGTGGCAAGCCCAGGGACATTGATAGTTGAAGTGGAGCTCGAGGTTTGGGCACTCGATGAATTTTCATTATCCAATACACCTGAGCTGGACGAGCTGGAAGGGCCAGTCTCGTTTCCCTTGCTAGGCACATGGAGAAGGTTCTTCATCTCAGGGACGATAGACTTGAGTTTCTCTCCAACGGTTCCCGAGGAGCGGCCCTTGGATTCTAGCTGATCTTCCAGGCAGGTGACGGCCTCATCCATGGTAAGTTCCCAAGTGTCATCGTTATCACTACCTTCGTGGGGGAATCGCTGGAAGAAGCTGTCGATAGTGTTCTCACTCAAGGTTGAGCCCAGGGATTCGAGCATGGTCGTCAGTTCCACACGGCTTATCTTTCCACTCTCATCGGCGTCGTACTGTCGCAGCATGGCCCTCCAGAACTGCTGTCGGAGCGCAGGGTACGGCATGTACTTTGCGCGGAGATAGATGGTTGGGTTGTGTTTACCCTCCCATTTTTCAATTTCCTTCATTTTCAGGGGAACGGTATAGTCGTTGAAATCAGGGTCCTCAGGATCCAGGGATGGTTCAGCAATTTCTACACCAATGTTCGAGCCAATGTTAGCACTGGTATTGGAATCATTGTTGGCAAGAGCATCAGCTGGAGTCAACAAACCGGGAGTAGTGGCGCCAGAAGCCTGGGATGGAACAGGGGCCTGCGTGTTCGTGGCTGATGCGCTCTTGCTAAGAGAGGGCCGAATCATCTTTCCGAGACTTTGTGTGGACGATGAACGGGAGACACCGAGCTTCTTGAAGCGTGACCGGGATCCGACTGGGGCCTGGCTGGGGACTCGAACTTCGTACAAGCCAGTATCCGGGTTTGCCTTGGGGCATTTTTCGATCAGGTCCTGGACCGGAAGGTTGCAAGAGGCGATGAAATCGTTGCCCGAGTACTTATCGTGGTCGATGACAGTGAAGGCAAATGAATACTGCTGCTCGTGGATTTGGATGTGGAACAGCATTTTCTCGTTGAATACGGGATTGAGATTGTGGCGAACACGTCGGGTCCGGTATGTCTTCTTACCCAGTGAGGTCACAACGAAGGGGTCCATGTCAAAACTGGTACGAGTTAGGTTTGACTCTGGAGGTAGGTCGGTGATTTTGACAATCTCCAGGTATATAATTCCCACAACGTCGGAGCCATTGCTCATGAAAGCGTATGGGTTCTGGCGCCGCCTCTTTTTGAGGCCCTTGATGCGCAAGCGGCGTCTGCGCTTTTCAGCAGTCTCGGGCTTGGATGGGTCCTCCTCTTCATCATCTTCCTCGTCATCGTCATCGTCGTCATCATCATCGCCGTTATCCGGGGGGTTAGGGATTAACCGGGGAGGGATAGTCGTCGGGGTTAGATTGGGTGTCATGGAGGGGGTGATATTTCTGGAGGATCCAATGGGGACTGCGCCTACAAGGTTGTAGAACTTGTCCAAAATTTGCTCCTGGGTAGCAGATGGGTTGGAGGTATCGATGAGGGAGAACTGAAGCTGAACCTCGCCAGAAACAACACTCGTCTTCTTGCCAGGACGTTTACTCTTGAGAGCATACCAGGTGGGCTCCTGCTCAGCCTTTTCATTCTGGAACGCCTCTTCCAAGGCAAGATCGAACTCGCCCATGTAATCCTTGCCGAAGCGATCCTTGTCCCAGCAGATGACATCGAGGATCAGGTTTTGCACTGAAGTGATGGGTATCACCTCGGTGACGTTCCATTCGGGGTTGAGCGTCTTCGGTTCGGTATGAGTTGTAACGCGGGCATCGCCGAGCGAGAGAACGAGGTACTAGCAGGAGAGCGACGATGTCAGTTGAGCTAAAAAGTACAGAGTAGGAAGCGCCTGACAACACGTGCGCATGGTGTTTGGAGAAATCGCAGGTGGATCCTGACGAAGGGCCGTGACTTACCGGGTCTGAGGTACCATTGCGATCTTTGGCAGCGAGGTTTTTAGCCTATTGAAGGAGAAGAGGTTCCATTAGCCAACATGTCGGCATCCACGGGATCTGGAGGCAGCTGGGTGCAACTGGGGCGGACGGCCTGCAAGCCGGGGAGACGATGTCTTGGGAATCATGGTGAACTGGCAATTGGCGGTGATGAAAAGTTGCGGCGGCCGTGGTTGTGATGACGCGGGGTTGGAGCGATGCAACATGAGGGACCGGAATTCAGGTACCGTACCTTGATAATGACAACCTTCAGGGCCAGGCCATTGCCAGCATCCCGCGAGGGACTGGGATCCGACTTTGAGGTGCGCATAGGGCTGTTTGTTCTGCTGTGATGGTTGTTGGTGGAGGAGGAGGAAGAGGACGACGTCGAGGACGATTTGAGGCGGGACGGAATGATGCGCACCATGACGGGGACTTTGGGTGGCCCAACTCACTTGGCGGCCACTGAGCGATCGACGGCGATGAGGTTGGGTGGTCTTGGTGGTCTTGGCTGCTGGGTACAAGCCCCGATGGAGGGGTGCTCAGGTGTGTCGAAGCCCAGTTGCGGGTGAGACAGGTACCAGCTCTGGGTTGGCAGAGTGGAGGGCAGACGTCAGCAGCTCGCCCAGCTTGCCAAGTGCCAAGCAAGAGGAAGAAGGGGAGGGGGGAAAAAAAGAGCGGATGCGCAGAGAGTCTTGGCTTTTTCCCCTGCAAAGGGCAGTGTTGTAGGTATCCCTCTAGTGCCTAGGTTCCACTGAGAAGCGCGCCGGTAGGCTGGGAGCCCACTGTGGCGGGTTGGGTTTAGGGGAGTAACGGGCGGGATCGCGGGCGTCGGATTGGATCGACGCAGGAGCGCGGGGGATTACTCTAACCTTGGGTGGGGTGACGTAGCACGGAAGCTGAGCTGCGAGTGAGAGCTGTCGTAAACCAGTCAGCAAGACGTAACCAGACAGGGCTGTGACATCCCCCCCCCCCCCAAAAAAAAAATAGTAAATGGAGAAAGCCATTTGGAATGAAGAGGAGGAAAATCAAGCTCGGAGAGGAGGGGGGAGGGGGGAGGGAACCAATACCAAAGCAGAAAAGAGATTTCTGCATGAATGAAGTCATGGATTTTGCTTACCCCCAAGATGCTACTTCAATGCTGAGGTCAATTGTTCCCCTTTGCCCTCCTTCTTGCTGCGGGTAGCTCCTTGTCTTCGCCTTTTGTTTCGCACACCGTTTCGAACAGGGTGTGATATTGCGTCGGGGAAATCGTTTGCATGTGGTTGCTACGCGAATGCAAAACCAGGGGGAACTGGTAGCCCTCCTGGTCTGTCGGCGCCTCACTTCCAGCTATGTTTTTCAGCTGCCCCTCCTCTTTATGCAGTACCTGGTTGGTACTCTTTCTTTATTTTGTAAACTTCCCAAATGTGACTTGGAAATTCAACGAGAAAGAAAAAAAGAAAGAAAAAAAAGGGGGAATATATATCGATGACGCTTCAAACGACCACGAACGCTCTCATTCGAAATCGTTCTCGCTGTCTTTCGATTTCGTCGTGTTCCCGATTGGATCAGTCGTAACGCAAAGTAGAAGGGGGGCGGGCGCACGAGAGGGTTAAGATCAAGCAAGAAAACAGGCCAAGCCTCCAGGCCAAGAAGCCGCCAGAGCCGTTCTCCGTATTAAGCCTGCAAAGTCTAGGGCCAGTGGGGAATGGACCGAAAGTCGAATTGTAATAGAACTCGGCACCATCGGAAGTGAAAGAGATTACTGGGCAGGCCAGGAAGGGAGGGATCTGAGTATTTGAAGAATCCAAGTTTGGGGAAAAGGGAAAAGGAAGGCAAAATGTCGCGTATGGAAAGTAGGATGGTTGGCAGGCGGGCGGGCAGGCGGGCGACAGGCGACAGGCGGGCGAGTTGGGGGCTGGTCATAGGACGGAAGACCGACAAAGCAACGAGCACGCGTTAGGGCCGAGGACATTCGACTCTGCTGTCAGTGTCAGGGTACTTTTCATGACGGATACGCCCCCTCACCCCCTAATACAGCCAAATGCCTGGTACTTTCGTCGCTCCTTTGCCATGGAGCGATTTGCTGTGTTTCTGACCAAGCCTCGGATGAGGTGCCGATTTAGCCAACCAAGACACGTGTAGATCACCACCTCAAGGCCAGTTTGTTGGCGGTGGCGGTCACTCTAGAATCTCCGTGTGCCTTGGGCATCATCCATCGCGTCAAAAAATTACAATTTACCTAGAAATGGCTGGGGTTTACCTATGCGGCTGAATCCCCCATACTCATACTCTCATCCCTCTATCCGCATCCACCCACAGCAATGGGCCGTCAAAAAGTGCTGACAGGGTCGTTGCTGGCTGACACCAACGGGGTGCGCCATAATCGACCACTGATGATCCGCTGACGCTCCGTTGATGTTCCAAGCCGTCCCTTTAATTCCCAGACATCAGCAATTCGTAACGGTGCAGAAGTCCACTTCCTCAAAGTTCTCTTTCACATGCCAATGTCGAACAAATAACCAGAAACCAAAATGCAAACACCCCTTACAACCCGCCCACCGATACACACGATACTACCTACCATCCTGGCTAACCCACCATTTTTCGTCCCCAACAACCTATCCCTGCCAAAGCAACCACCCCTCCCCCCAAAGAGAAGAAGAAAAAAAAAAAGACCCTGGCAGCCTGTCTACCCCTGGAACTTGCCCAATTTAGCAATGGCTCATGGGGGCCATTGTCCCCGGATCATCTAAGCTCGCGCACCCGTGCCATTCAGAACTCATATTGTGGTAAAATCGCCCCGTCTCCCATCCTTCTGGTGGCCACTTCACCCTGTTCGGTCCGTCCCGGCTCAACTCGACTTTGATCGGGCGAGTCAAATGTCATCAAAACGAACAAACAAACACTCTCGGTTAAATAGAGCCCGGCACCTTTACATAATGTCAAATTAGACGATCCAACCACCCTAGCCAAGGCCATATCCCGTTCGTCAATACGGTCAATGAATGACCCTTGGCCTTGGTCACCGCTTCTTCCTCTTCTCTCACTCCCCACCACCGGCCCAAACTAGCCTGGTAATATACAAGAGCAAAAAAGAAAGAAAAAACCCTCCAGCACCAATCCGCCAAAACATGGACGGGTGGTTGTCTTACTGGATTAACTAATACGATATCCCCTAGTCACTCATCAATAATTGATTCTTCCAATCACCGACCCATTTTTGAAACTGCACCTGCACATGCATGCACCACCTGGCTGCCTGCCTGAGTCCTCCATAGAACCCATTTAATCACGCATCATCCCCATCCAAGCGGGGGACAGAAAACAAAAGACACCAAGACCTATTCCACCGTCTTTAGGCATTAAGTTCTAAGATAGGATATAAAATAAAATAAAATAATTTTACAAAATGATATTCTCAGCCCTAATATTATTAAATGTTCCTCCAAGTCGTATATTTTTAAGCATATAATGCTGTGTACTGGTTATTGCATAGCTGTATTCGGAGGAAATTGTACGCAAAGCCGGTTTTGGTGTCTCGTGTTTTCTATCTTGCATGCCATCCTCGTCATTGGTCATTGGCCTATTTCGTACACTTCACGCTACGCTATCCATGAGAGCGAACGTCTTGAAGAAAAAGAGAGTACGGATAGAGTGAAGATAAATGACACCTTGTGCTGACACTTAAATTGGGAGTGAATAAAAATGGGATGAATTAATTCAAAGTATTTTTCCCTATTTGCATCTAGGATGCACCGTCCCTCTTATGCAAGACGAGGTCAATACGAATTTGATGTTCTTATCGCTCCTTCAGGCGCTACACGTGCATCGCCCTTTGATCATCAAACTTGTTCTGGAACACGTGGTGTTGTTCGTCCTCATACGAACCCTGACATGTCTCGCTTCCTTTTTTCATTGATTTGTTCACGTGGGTTCGGGACATGTCTCGGCTTTGACACACTATCGGCATAATTTGATCAAAGTAAAATCTCAAGTTTTAGTCTAAACGACCGTCTATGCAATTACCCATCGTGTCACAGGTATCAGAATGTTGAAAATGCAAACCCTTATCCAATCGGACCACACGACAGTGTGCACCCATGCGTCCTCACCTTTTATCAAACCTGAACTCCAACCAAGACACCATAAAAAATACCCCGCCATGATATAAAGTGCTGGAGAAGAAAATGAAGAAGAAGAAAGAAGAAGTAAGAAAGAAAAACGGACAGACAAAACCCCACCTCTATATGAATTCAAACCTTATACACCTCCCGTACTTACTCCAACATCTTCAGCACTCCCACTGCGTCAGCGAGGAGTATATTTCGTCCCCCAAGACAATCGGCTGTCAACTCTGTTTGCGCCAGCCCAACCACCCCATGTGCAACATATTTGTTCGACATCCGTTGAACCTGGCTTGGCTTCATTTCAGCGACAGCCAAAATCCATTCCATGACCATCTCCCGAGACTGTGACTCTACCTTCTTTTTATTCTTCCCAATACCTCCAAACGCCCAACAGATCAAAGTGCAAACATATACACCCCAATAGTCAGAGATATCCCTCCAGCTCGAGCTTAGCCGAAGTCCTTGATCCGGTGTCATTGACACGGCGTCAAGGCCAAAAAAGGCTTTGAGGGCTCGGGTTGCTGAAACTGTTGCCATTGCTGCACTGGGAGATGTCCGCCACTCACTGAGGTTCTTCTTGTGCTCAGCAAAGGAGCTTTCTTCAATGACCTTTTTGTTGAATATCCAGCTGTCGCCCGATACTGACAAGAGAAAGTGAAGCGGCGTGTGGTGCAGTGCTAGGTAGGTATTTGCAGCGGCTGAGTTGGGAAATAGCCTTGTAATGGGGAGGGCTTCGATTTGGATGCTTGATACATCTTGGATGGAATCAATTTGCGTCAGGTCCTGTCGGCAAGGCAGCTGCAAGGCACAAGCCGCGAGCAAGATGGCGCTGTCGAACGGCGACATGCTAGATATGTCTTCTGGCGTAAGGGACTCTATGTCATAATCCTTTAGCGTTAACGGATTGCCTGTTGTCTGAAGCGCACTCCATTCTTGAGGAGTGGACGCATCCCACAGTTCATCCGTGCTGCCAGACAACGGTATAGGAAGCTCGCCAGGGAATGAGTAGTCCAACCCAGGTGACTTAGTGAACCGTTGCTCGTGATAGCGCGCGCTATGGACATCGAGAAGAAAGCAGGCAGCAAGTAGCCGCCTCCGAGTTTCCATATCAACCCAGTCCATCCATTGATCCATAGTGTTACGTTCAGTGGGAATGGGGATGAAGGCATTTTGGTTTTTGAAAACCTGTAAAGGAGTTGAGCAGGGGTTCTAGGTGGTCCACTCAAATATTTACGAACAGAAGAGAAAAAAGAGAGAGAGAAAGAAAGAAATAGAGAAATAGAGGAGAAAAGTAGATAAACAAGTGCGGGGAAGTAAGTTGAAGGATAAAATGGTATGAAGAAGTGGGAAATGGGAGAAGAGGGAATGGGGAAGCCGAGACAAGAAATAAGAGATCAAGACCCACTAACCCTGTGGTAAAGTGAACCAAAACGCGGCGATGGTTTGTAGGACTCCTTCTTTCGACCTCGGAATCGAGCATAGTACTCGCAAAGAAGAAGAGTTTGCTTTACTGGACGGGACCAGGTGTCCGCAGATGTAAACTAAGCAAATCGGGTCAGACACGAGCATTCAAAAATAAGTTTGGTCAGACTTACGACTTTAGATTTGTGCCATGCGTAGTTATGAAGCTGGGCTCCCAGGCTGCGGTGTTCTTTTTCGACCAGAAACTGAGTCGCAACAGCTGCCATGGCGCATCGAAGCACGTCCACATGCTCCTGCAGGCCCTCTGGAACCATATCAAGCGATGATATATGCACAATGGGATACAAAGGGTGTACCTTTTCCCAATAAACGTTGAGATACTTGGGAATCGCTTCACTGGCGGCATGGGTCAAGGGCGCGAGCGCCATGTCTCTGGAACCTAGAAAGCCAAGCCTCTCTGCAGGTGGACCGCCGCACATGGCCCCGTTGAAGGTGTGATCTGCGGTTGGTACAGATGGAATGGTGACTAAAGTCTCAGATGATTGAGCCACAGCCAGTTGAGGGGACAGACTACGCACAGTGGTGGCTGGGTTTGGATCAGATTCGAAGAAGGGGTTTTCGTCAAACCCTGGCAAAGGAAGGCCCATGCCACCCACAAAGGCCGGTTGATAGATTTGCGGAGGGGATACAGAGTAAGAGAGTGGGATTCCATGGAATCCCGCATTTTCCAAAACCGGGCTTCGAGCCGGGGCGGCGGTGGTTTGGTAGGCCGAAACATGAGTGTTCCATTCACCACTCGAAGTTCTAGCAGGAGGGAAGCGGTGCCGCCGCGTGTTATCGGAGGGCGTCGAGTAAGTGCTCTCGGAAGCAGATGATGGCATCGTGGCGTTGTCTTGCCAAGAGGGAGCTGCGGGTGTGTTATCAGGGATAAATAGCAAGGGCAATTCCGGAAGTTCTCTCGGTTCAGCATAGTTTGGGACAAAGGACTCTGCTGCCGTCGCCTGCATATGCATCGCTGCCGGCCCAAGCACATATTGGTCCGCAACACCATGCGTAGGATAGTCATCAGCTGTATCCATAGAATTATGGTTTTGGCTGTTGCTGGGGTCGCCTCCCATTTGCGGCCAGGGGCCGGGGGGCATAGAGGGAGGGGCTGTCAAGTCATTTCTAGAGTTGATTCGAGGGTTGACAAAAGCTTCTGGCATCTGAAGTCCAGATTCTCCGTGAGTATTACCTCCGTACGAGTGGGATGAGCTCTTGGAGCCGCGACGCTTCGACGATTGATGCGATTTCTTGGAGACCTTTTCGTCATCCTGATCACTGAATTGAGTTAGTTCCGAGTTTTATTCCTTCGCATTTAAACAAGGCTGGTTTGTATTGAAGCAGGACATACTGTCTCTGTAGGTGGCGCTCAAGTAGGTCTTTACGATAAAACGTCTTTCCACAATTGGGGACAGTGCAGTGAAGCTCAGGAGGCGCGTGGCTCAGTTGATGTCGTCTACTCGGGTTAACATAGGTCAGAGTCGCGCCGAAAGATGAAGACAAACCGTAAGTGTTCCGCTCGAGTGAAGGTCTGGGGCGTTGAGCGTCAGGACTTGTCGTGGCAGCAATGAGGAAGAGATGTCGTACCTTAGGGCACTTGTCGCAGGTATGTACAGGTTGGCCTTTCTTCGCCTTGCTGATCTTACCAGTGATGGGTGTGAGCTTGACCAGCTCAGAACCTGTCATGCCTTGAGCGTAAGGCCGCATTGCTGAGCTAGAGAATGGGACTGAAGGGCCGGGTCCATAAGGCGACTCCATAGAGTCGATGCTGGTGTTACTGGGACGACGATCTGGAAGGACGCTGGTAGAGGAAGATGGCTCGGCTGGGTAATATCTTGAGGAGACCTGGGTCGGGTCAAGCAGGTTGTTATGTGAAGCGACAGATGCCGGATAGTCTCTTGTGGAGGGATAGGCCGAGGCCGAGGCCGAAGAGTCGGGTCGCAGGGGTTGCCGTGTGGTCGAGTTGGGGGTTAGAGCAGATGACGGGTCGACGTGGTCGTCGTCAGTATTGATGATGTTCTTGAGGCTAGCCATGGCGGGGCCTTGATGATATGAAGGGACTAGTTAAGAAGCAACTTGGATGGATGGATAGGAAAGGGAAAGAATGGCCCAAACTTAGTAATACACAGCCCCCTAGGAGGCTGAACCGTCACCTTCGGCAAATGATAAGTTTAGAGCATGTAGATGGAAAGAAGGCGATGAGAGATGGAAGGGGGATAGAAAGACAAGTGGGGGGAGTCAGCGTAGAAAGGGAGCCCTCGGGGCCGCCAGCAACGTGGGTGGGCGAGGGCTAGCTAGTTTGGCGTGGAAGAGCTTGGGCGATCTCAGCCTCAACGGACGAAACGCGGGTGGGATCGATGCAAGTGTGTCTGTGACAGGGCTAGGGACGTTTGGGCTACAAAGATAGGAATCAAGCGAGGCATTGCTACATTGGAAGAGACTGGGGCAAGGGGGTGGAATGATCTGGAGCTGGTGGGAGGCGTGACGAACGGAGTTGGGGAAATGGATGAATGTGTAAGTCCGCACACTGCGAGCGAGGGCACAAGACATAGAGACGAGATGTTTGTTCCGCTCCATCGCAAGCCATGGGCCATGCCATCCAAAGCGGATGTAGTTTACAGTTAACCCTGCCAGCTGAGCTTGAGGCGCAGGTACTGGGCAAGGGTTTGGTCCAGCCGGATTGCTTTGACATGGGGTTGGCTTGTGTGAGTGAATGAGAGAGTGAGCGATGGTGCGTGTGGGCGGTATGGGACCTGCAAGGTGCGACAAGGGACAAGGGCCATGGGAACAAAGGGACAAGGGAAGCTTGGGCATCATGGACCTTGCCAAATGCAAGGTACTTGGCCCATCCATGACTGTCAGCGACCAATTCGTCCTGTTCTCTGCGTGCGCGCGCACCGTTATCCCTGTCGGATGCTTGGACGGCCGCCTCTCCCTAGGCCGCAGTTAGTGGCGGGAGCTTAGAGCCACCACGCCGCAGCCATCCAAGCCTCCCCCAAGGAATGGGCGGCAGGGCGGCAAGTCGGCTACGGTCAGTCAACGGGTACCATTGCTTGTTTTCCATCATGGCATGGCAAGCCTGCAGAAAAATGTTCCAGATGCAGGTGAGCGAGGGGAGAGGAGGGGTGGATGACGAGGAGACAGGCCATGGTTGCCAGCCGGATGGCGGACGTACGGGGAAACGGTGAAGGAGAGTGACCTTGGAGGTTGGTCAACCACCGTGAACACCCCAAACGACTCCCCCCCCCCCACCATAATTAGAAACATGACTCTCTCCCGCCTCTCTATGATTGACTGTCGCAAGCGCGAGGGCGAACCGCCTGCATTTGCAGGTTGGCAGCAGCAATGTGAGAGGGTGACACTACTAAAGGTGTGGATGCGTGGGGGGAGGGCAAGCATCATAGCCAAAGAGACGGTACGATGCGGTGCGTTGAATGTGATGGCCGGCCTGAGTGAATGAGACAGTTCGGCGGGTAGGGCGTAAGCGCGTCAGTTGGTAGCTGTTTTCAAGACTGTCGATCTTAGTTGCTATCGTGCAAGCAGAGAGACAGATCGTGGATAGCCGACTCGTCGATGAGGCTTGTAGCTTGGTAGTGGGTGGCGGAGCCCCAGGTCAGGGCGGGAAGGAGCGCAACCGGAAGCTCGCTAGCCGCCTTTTCCCACGGTTCCTTGAGCTAGCCAGGTCGTGGTGGTGCTAAGAATACATTTCTCGCGGCTAATCGTTCCACAAGGGAAGGGGTAATTCGGTCAGCAGTTGGTCAACATGGACATGAAGGCCAAAAGAGATAGCTTAGGTAGGTTTCATCCATCTCCAGACGCGAAGCACGCCAAGGCACAGGCGGGTTACGGAGTTCCGTTCGGGGTTTAGACTTTACCAGCGCATGAGGGATTCGTTCCGAACGCGTGGTTTGTTTTACCGCGATCCTTCAGGGACTCCCCTGCTCAGCCTCGACCATCTGTCGATATGATCCTCCACCTTTCGTCGTGCCCTGTAGGGCGAGGCTGCACGCTGTTGACTAGCGGCTTCCGCATCCATCCCCTCATAGACAAGTCTTCCAATAAATACAGTCATTTTGGCGCTGGTTGCGCCCCTTTGAGACAAACAACCGCCCCTTTCCATCTCCCAGATATTGAATTGGGATGCACTGAAGAGTTGCCCATGATCAGTGCATACAGAACCTGCTGTAGCGTGTCTTGGAGTCCCATCAAAGGATCGCTAGCGCGGCGAGCAGGGGGGGGCCGCCAAAGATGGATGCCCCCCCGGCAGGTTCCCCAGCGAAAGGTAGCGTTGGAGAGCTCCCGTAGCCGCTAGGGCTTAGAGGCTAAGACTAAGACAGTGGGGGGGAAGGGCTGGGGCTGAGTCGTCTGAGGCACCTCTAAGCCCTCAATTGGCCATGTCTTACCTGCCGTCTATTTTTAATTCGCGGACACGTTCGGACCTGGCTGGGCTTTTCTGCGTCAACCTCGGACGAGGTCGCTCAGGTCATCCATCCATCACTGATCGGCTGTAGACACCATGTTGTGCTCACGGGACCAACAGCACTGAGGGAATTGTCCCAGCACCAGGCCCGAACATGCTGCCACCGCTTTGGCACCTCGCGTGGTCTGTTCGCTCGTCTCTCGACCCTGGGCGCCCGAGAAACTGGGCTGTCCATGTCCATGCTATACCATGCCATGGCGGACGGGTTCGTTCGGGCTTGGGGGCCACATTGGACCATGGACTCGGGAGCGTTTGTCAAGGGCGCATTGTTCTGAAGTGGGTAGTGCAACGCAGCGGTCCGTCCCATGTCCGTTATTTTGCTAAACCCCGCCTTTTGGCCCAAAGCGGCAATTCGCGTCATTAGGATGGAGGGTTGGATGGAAAGGAGGGCCTGGTCTGTTGGATGCGCACATGAACACATAGAGGCATGAGTAAACGCACACGCGGCTTGTGTGGTGAGCTACTCCGAGGATGGCATCAAAGGCGAACCGAAGACGATCTAAGATGACGCTTTAATCGAGCCTTGTGCAAGCCTTGTGCGGCTGGGGGACCAAAGCAAAGGTTCCCCAACTTTTTTCAAAATGCAGCACGTCAATGCTGAACGCCCAGATGCTACACTGCAGATGACAGCAATTAACAAGCAAGGCAGGGTGCCCTCGTCTGCATTACAGCACGTCGAGCAGTTTCCTGGTTATCGCTGGCACCCCCTGCTGCGAATCCCCCTCTCAGCTCCCAAGAGTGCCAGCCTTGGCCAAGTTACTCAACCCTCTGCATGTGACCCTGGCAAGCCCTGTATAATACCGGCCAAAAGAAAAAAGGCCGAGATGTGGCAGCCTCAAGTGTCCACATGGGCACTCTAGCCTGATCGTTAAAGAAAGCTTTGGGTTAATTATCGCATATGGATCTTGACCTAAGAGCAGGGTCTCGGGTTCTTGGAACTAATTTTGTGGCGCACACTAATCCATCAGTTCCCAGCATCATCAGCGCTTAACGGTCCCCAAGTTATTTTTGGCGCCAGACAAAGGCCAACCTGGTCTCAGGAAGGACGGAACTTCAATCACGGCGGGCGCTAGCACTCACAGCAAGGCAAGGCGTGCCAAACTGACACGCTTGCAACTTCGCCTTCACATCCGTGGTTTTGCAGGCAATACATGCGACCAACTGACGAGACTCGGCTGAATCTCACCACATTCACATCCATCCCCCCCTTCAGAAAATACCCGCCATCCCTTCCCGCTGTCGGGGATGACGCCTATTCCAAAACGTCTGGCTGCTGACGGCAGCCAAACAGACACGTCGGTGCGCCCCTGAGTTTCATCCAACCCTCTCTGCTGTAACCTGGCTTCGACATTGTCGTCCATCCCGCATTACCCTACAACAGCATAATAGCGGTGTCTGCATCTTGATTGTCTTGATTGAGGGGCGGCACGTCCAGAAATAGACGGGCGCTTCTGCTTCTGTCTGACTCGCCCGCGCAGGGGTGGTCTGACCATTCCATGCCCTCTAGGCATTCGGATCAGTAGCTTTATCTGTGAGGAAAGCGATCGACAGCACGGCATGAAGTGGTCGTCCGTGATGGCAACCCTAATCATCCACATGGGGGTGATAGCGAGAGCCCAGAAGGGGAGTCTTCCGCTCACACTTGGTATCGCAGCTGAGACTTGCAGCTGGAGTGTTGCAGCCAACACATCAGGTTGTTGTCTTCCAATCATAGCTCACATATGCACATACACGACCCTTGCTCACTTTTCTCGCCAGTTGCCAACCATTTTCGTTCGCGTGTTTGTTAAAAATAAAAAAAAATAAAAAAAAGAGAGAACCTAAAACCTCCGACAATCTGCATCTCTGTCACTGAATCCCGCCTCTTGCGGAATGTCCCCCCGTTGCAGATCCCGCTGACAGCCGACACCTAGTCGAGGGCCCTGAAGGTATGACGTGCAGCTGAGCTTTATTTCATGCTGATATGATTCTCACTGGGGAGAATAGATTAGGGTTTTTCATAGGACCATCTAGCTATATACCGAGGTGATGCACCGGCCTAGACGAGGAAAAGGCGATCCGGGCATACGCACGAGATCCGAGGGCTCACTAATATTTTCTGCTGACCAACAGAGGCGCCGATCCAACGAGTTACAGTCCCCCCTCCAGGTTATGGAGCCCGGCACTCAAAGTAAAATCTCTCGTAAGCCGTAGTGTCTGTCAATCATTGTGCCAAAGTGGAAGCGCTTCATGTTCATCAAGTGGACTTGACTTTCGTGTAATCTTCTCGAAGTTGGTTGCGCAAATCAGGGCAAGTGGCTCCGTCAAGCACGTAGGAATGGTGCGAGGTAGTCAACCGCGCGCAACGTGATATCTCATCGCGGGTGATTTCCAGCCGAGACGCGGCTCAAACCACAATAGCTATGTATCCAACAGGATAGCCCTCGCATCTCGTATATCTCGTCCATATACCAAGGCTCCGCCATACGCTCACTGAAAGCCCACACCTGTCTAAGGCGCTCGTGCATGCCTCTATGTATTAATCGCTTTAACGGAACTCCGGCTCTCTGCAACGCTGTGCCGTCATCAGCCTCTATGCTCTGTATTCCGGGGACCAGATTCGCCGCCAACCTCTCCACTGGTTCTGCGGTTTCATTCTTTCATCTCTCCATGCATCTCTGTATGTTCCCCGAACTCCGCCTACCGGAACAAGTCGTTTCCGGCCAGCCATCCGCGTATGGGAGAGGCGGATGCAAGAGGCGGATGCGAGAGTCGGTGGTGTGAAGTAGGCGATGGAGCCTTGAAGATTCCTCTGGTTTCTAGGCATAAGTGGCATTCGCCATTTGCTAAATGTGGCTTGAAAGGATCAGTGGCAATGGGGGGAGGGGTTAGTTTGAAAGGTTTGGTGAGCTGACGTTGACAACTCCGCCTTGGGGACTACACCTAGTGGCGGGCTGCGTCTTTGAATCCTGTTACCTTGTTACCTGTTGTTCTGTCTGTGGATTACAAATCAGTTCTTGAAAGCTCATGTGGGTTGCTAGCATGGCTGACACTTTCTTTATTTTCGGCAAGACGCTGGGAGAGAGAAACAAGTTGGCTCGTACGAATATCGTGCAATCTTTTGGCACTTGCAGATCCTCAGTGCCGGTACAATAGGGCAAGCGCTACGTCGGGGATATTGCCCTATGTCTCGGGCGGCCGACTCGGGATTACCTGCACCCGCATGTCTAAAAATGGAACATCACCGAGTCTATAAACCGGGTAAGAGACCAAATGGTGGTAGTGGTAGTTGTAATGGCCCTAGCCGAGTGTTGCGCGTCAATGGCGTCTCGAAAGTATAATGAATCTCGCAAACTTTGCTTGGTATTCGCAGGCTGATACAGTCATGGCACTCGGATACATTGTGGGAGTCAACGGGAGACGACTAATCGAGATGAAAGCGATCAATGGCCCATGCTCATCGGAAAATATATTGACAACACAAGCCATGAGCCTATTACTACCGGTTCACTCCCGAGAAGCATTAGTCAACCTCCAAGGCCGGAACGCCGACAGCCGACCATGTATTAATATTCGAGCTAGCTAATAATATAATGCTAGAATCCAGAACCGTTGCGACTAAAAAAGCAAATTACCCATCCCGTTGCTAAACTCGGGTTTATCACAGCCTCTAGTTTCTTTTGTTACGTTCTTCTTTCTTTTTTAGGTTCGACCGAGACTGTTCATTTATGCCTTGGTAGGGACCGGCAAGACTGAGGGCACCTCTGAGTCCTTTCTGTTGTTGGTGGCAGCAGGAGTGGTGTTATCACTCTCCTCCGATTCATCGTCACTAGGAGCGCGACTGTCTCGACCAGGACCACGAGGTTTGGTCATCTAGAATATTAATGTTAGCCAAATGCCATGCACCGTTTGGAAAGTGGTGAAACATACCCATGACCGCACACCACCGACAAGGCCAAGGGCGTATCCGGTAATAAATTCCTTCTGTGAACCACCAGGCGTAGTAGGTGACCGCGCCAAATCGCCATTGGAGCTGTTAAACCTGGCAGGGCTCTGGGGTCGGCTAGAGGGTCGGCTGGCAGGCCAGAACTGTCGAAGCTCGCGGCCAAGCTCTTGGCCGGTGCTGGACCAGTTGTTGGAAATGTTCTCACGGAGCTCCTGCACATGTCGTTTGAGATCTAGCTCGTTCTTCTTCAGCCAACTAACGTTGAGCTCCTGGCGGGAAGTGCCGCGCTTAAACTGTCGGGCGATGTACTTCTCGTAGTCTCGAACGATTCTAATGCACCAAATTAACAACAGTGCCCAGGTTTGGCATGAGTGACGATATTTGCTCACCTGGTGATGAGGCCAGTAGTGCTGACACCTTCCGTCCGCTGAGTGACCAGGAACATACCCGCGGCTTTGATGGGCTGGTAAATGTCGTCTCCCTCGTCGGCGCCGTAAGGGAGATCATCGTGCGCGACATAGTCAAGTTTGTTCTTCTCGAGGAACTCAGGAGTGACAATCCAAGGGCAGTCCTCGATGACTTCGTCAACCCACTTGCAGTGCCGCAGGGTCTCGGCGCGCTCCTGGCCAGACATGACAGTCAAGCCCTTGCGTCGGAGAGTCTCCTCATCGCCGGTAACACCAACAACGAGTGTAGTATTGGGGAAAGCCTTCTTGGCCTGCTCAAGCTGGCGCATGTGACTGTAATGCTGGTCAGCGATTTACCTTCCGAGACGGAGCTCAAGGACCCCGGAAAACGAAATTCGGGCGCAGACTTACCCAAGGTGAAAGAGATCGAAGACTCCGTCGGCGTAAACACGGACGGGGCGGCCGACGGGAGGAGAGTTCGTCCGGTAGCCACCAGCGGGATGCGTCAGGTTGCCAATTGGAGGGGGAGGCATGGCATCCCTGAAGGAGGGCTTGCGGCCCCGGCGGCCGACCCGATCAGCAATGTCAACGCTGGCCTCAGTGGTGTCACTGGGCTCGCCAGAATCAATGTTGGCATCGACAGTACGTTCGGAGTTGGCCCGCTGGCGCTTAGGGTTGGGGCCTCCGTTGGTAGAGTTGCGATTGCGGGTAGACTCGCCGGCGGTGGTGTCACCATCCTCAGCGGAGGCATCGCGGGACGATGTCTGCAGGCCGTTGTCGAGCAGGTCGGCCGAGGAATTGGCCTGAGCGAGGGAGCTCCTCTTACGCTTGCTGCCCAGGGAGGAGGATGACGGCGAAGACATTGTGAATGCTGGTGGGTGAAACGAGCGAACTCGAGAGATGTTACCTGTCGATGGGGTGTTGTCGAAAGCGGCACAGGGCAGTTGGAATAGCCTTAAGGAGGGACAGCAATTAAGAAGAAGCGTGTCCAGTGACCCGACGCGACAAAAAATAGTGGGCCTAGTGGGTTCGGCGCTGGACCGAGAGGCCCGAGATCCCTGCTAAAATCTGGGGTTATGCTCTGGAATGGCGCCCTCAGTGTGCGAAACGGGCTGACACAACACGGGATATTGTTATGCTGTGATGCGGAGGGGAGGACAATAAAGGGGGAAATGAAGCAGGGAATGTGGCTGGGCAGCGATGTTGAAGGATTAGGCCTACATGTAGGCCTAAATATCTGGCTGTGTGGGCTTTAAGATGTCCCGCTATCTGTGAGCCGTCCTTGTTTTTTTTTTTTGGAACCTCGTTCTAATGTGCTACATCATACATGTGTTCGGTACAAATGAACAAATGACAGGCCAACTAGCGGTCCTGCATGACCCGTTAAAAAAAGGGAGGCACATCCTGTGAATTTCTTCAAGCCAAGAGAAGAGTACATTTGCTTCTACAGGGATGGCAACTGCTCTCGTGCTCATCCCTCATTTTGCAACCGACAGCCGGACATTTAATCTCCCTTGGGGTTTAGTGGACGTCTGGGTCCGTTGCGCCTGGTCCTTTCCTGGTGGATTATCGCGCTGCCGGCGTAACGTGAGTTGTATTTAGCTGAACTGCGCCTTGCGCGGTTGGGTCATGGCGTCATTTTACTGCACTTAACCGAAGGAGAAAGGGGGGGGGGGGGGGGGAAAGGGGGGGGGGGGGGGGCACATGATGTCATCCTTGTTGAGAAACAACGTGATTAATTCACTTGACATGTAGCACTGATTTCTAGAAGATCACGTGCTGTTAAATAAACAGGCCATATGTTTTTTTTGTCTTTTTTCATGCCCCAGGGCCATTTACGAGCTGTCTAACCGCCTTGCAAACAAAGGCGCCCTAGTTAACCCAGTTTAGGACACGCTCACATTTCCCATGTCGCAAATATGCCG
>JAHVYB010000037.1:0-88021 GCA_020623695.1 Calonectria henricotiae | reverse complement strand
CCAAAGATGTCTATGCGTCGTGTCTTATGTGTAGTCTTCGCATCTATGACCCCCCCCCCTTTGCACACCCGACGCACTCACTATCACTTGCCCGTGGGGTGTGGGGGGCGTGTGGTGGGGTTGCGCCTGGTTCTGTCTTGGGGGGGTAGGGGGGGGGTGGCGGAGCGGGGGTGGGATTGGGGGGGCCTGGGGCGGGTGGGGGTGGGGTAGGGGGTGATTTTCCTTCATTTAGCAGGGGGGGAGGGGGGGGGGTGGGGCAAAATGAGGAGCGGCAAGTCACATGATGTCATACTTGTTGACGAACCACGTGATTAATTCACATGACATGTAGCACTGATTTCTAGAAGATCACGTGCTTGTCAATATACAAGCCATATGTTATTTTTGTCCTTGTTCATGCCCCAGGGGCATTTACGAGCTGTCCAACCGACTTTGAAACAAAGGTGCCCTAGTTAACCCAGATTAGGACACGCTCTCATTCCGCATTGTGCCAATATGCCTGAGATGAGTAGATCCCCCGAATCCACGCAGCCAGAATTTCCCAAAGCCCATTACCATTGTTGTAGTAAACACATTCCTTTTCGAACCCTCGCCCATGTTTCAAGTCAACGGAGCTGCGCACATGTTTGGACCCTGTCCCACTGTTTTCTCAACTGCGAGTCTGTGGCGTACCCTTAAGATGCTGCCCTTGTTGGACTCAATGGGACCATGTGGCTTTTCATGTCTTTCATGAGTCAAGACTCATTCGGGCTGTCCGATTGTGATTAGCCGTTGAGCGACGCTGAAAATGAAGACTTGAACAATGGTATCAGCATCATTCATTCCAGGCAAGAGCAATATCCGGAGCAGTTGGGCATTGACCAACTCTTCCTGGCATGCGAGACGAAGTTCACGACAGTCCAAGTTGAACACCGAAATAAAAATTTAAAAAAATAAAAACAAAAATTACATTTGAAACATTCATGTTTGCCTCATCGTCGCTTGAAGTAGTTAGTTGGCCAGAGTACAATGCCAGACTGGGGTATCTCGGCCGCCTATGACAAGCCAAGTCGGGATTTAGCATCTCGCTTTACTTAAAGTTCCAAACCCCATGTCGCAACCCCTACTGTTCCTCTGTCTAAGCTTACTGAAAGCCTTGAAAGTCGGCCAATCACAGTGGGTCAGCAACTAGGACTTCAAACGAGGACGCCCTGGGAAGCAATGTCAACCGGGGAAGAATGAACAAAACTCAGCTCACCAACCGGCGTAAATCCGCAAACGCTGCTCTTTTCCACTGCCCCCATTGGATGATATCCCACCCATTATCTCTGCTCAAAACTGGACCCGCAGTGCTTAAATGTCTGTGGTATTTCTTGTAATTCAGTCCCCTGTCTGGGGTATGCAGGTACTTCCATGGCATACAGAATATCGTATCAGTGGCCCTGTCTAGAAGAAGAGCAAGAAAAGAATATAGCAAGGACTTCTGTGGGAGTATCAAAGAGAATGTTGAACCGCACAGACCAAATCCAGACAAGTACCAGCCTGAAAACACCTCCTTTCTTATACCCCCAACATTCTCCAAGCAGCCACTGTCAATACGTCTTCTCCAGCATGAGAATCTCTACCTTCGTTGCCTTTGCCAACCTTGGGGGTGTCACCCTGGCTGCTGTCAAGCTCTACTATCAGTGCGGTGGCAGCGCCTACACTGGCGACACCGAGTGTGTCGATGGTGCCCTTTGCAGCCCCATTAACAATTGGTACAGCCAGTGTGTTCCTAGCTCTGGTTCCGGTTCTGGTTCTGGCTCTGAATCTGGTGGCTCTACGCGCGGTGCTCCCAATGGCGCCTAATCCACCCCTCTCTTTGCTCAATACGATGGGAGGATGACTTCTCGTCTTCTGATGACAGTGGCGACGGCTTTGCCAACACTCCAGTCCAAGGCACCCCTGTAGCTTCCACCACTCCCACTGCCGGCTCTGGTACTGGTTCTTCTGATGTCACTGGAATTACTCGAACACTGCCTCAGTCCTCTAGTGCTGTTGCCTCTACCAGCGCCATCTCCGTGTGTGGAACATTTGATGGCAAGATGTACCAATACAACCGATCCCGTAAGTGCCCCCCGTCCGTCTGCGAAGATGCAAAGGAACTCATCTCGAATAGCCTCCGTTTGCAACAGTGGTGAGATCAACGAGGATGCCGCCATGTTCATCCTTGAGGACGGCGCCACTCTCCAAAACGTCATCATCTGTCCCAACTAGGGAGAGTGCGTCTACTGCCTAGACACTTGCACCCTGATCAACCTTTGGTGGGAGGATGTGTGCGAGGACGCCGTCACGCTCAATCAGGAGTCTGGTACTTCCATCATCAACGGCGGCGGAGCCTTTCACGCTTCGGACAAGGTTGTCCAGCCCAACGGCCGTGGCACAGTCGAGGTCTCCAACTTCTACGTCGAGGACTACGGAAAGCTCTCTCGCAGCTGCGGCAACTGTTATGGAAACGGTGGTGAGCTCTGCGGCATCAGCGCCAACTACGGCGATACCTGCACCATCACCAACGCATGCCAAGACAGTGACAAGAGCTGCAGTCCTTACACCGGCAATGACACTAGCGCCAAGCCCATCAAGGACAACAACGGTGTCGATGGCCAGTACTGCGTTGTTAGCAGTTTCTCGGAGGCCTGCTAAGCAGTCCGGTCCGGTTATTGAGCCCATTTGTTACAAACACAATCCAGGAGGGTTGGAGGAAAGCCGGGTGCGTTCCCACCCTCCATTCACATTTACGTTTTCTCGTAGATATATACATGGCGCAATGAACAAAATGCATACAGGCAAAAGACGGCCAATTTTACGGTGTCTTGAGTCGACCTATTATTCAAAATCGCAGCCAGAGCAGTGGCTAGTTACAAATTGTGCCTGACCAATATATTCACACTCATCATCTGCTCACCAACATGGTTCCAACACACAATTAATTGCGTTACTGTCGGGCGTTGTTCACATATTGCCCGTTTCCATTCAAGCTTACCTAGTGGTCAATCATACAGGGCTTATACCAATGAGGGCGCGGGACAATCCAAGACCAAAGACACAGCAAAGGGATTTGACGGTTATCACACGTGGCCATTACACTATGAAGTAATTACGGAGCAGAAAATGGCCCAAACGGCGATACCAAAAACCAACTTCCTCCACTCCACCGCAAACCTCTTCTTCATGGCAACAGCAAACTCGGTGCAAGTAGTAACACAAATGCAAATATTTATCTTGTTAGAATGGGACTGCTCGAATTACCACGCACTTCACTTCCCGACCCCGAGGCACCTCAGGTCCCAATGCCCATTTTTCTTATCCTCGCCTCCCGCCCCTTGTTCGCCCGACCGAGGCGTAGTAAAATCGTATGTGCTCTGACCCCTGTGAAAGGAAAAGAGGTTCAGCATGCCAAATGAAAGAAGCGTGCCAATAGTAATCAGTAGTAGTACAGAATTGCTTCCTGTGTCTGGGGTCTACCCATTCAACCCCTGGGATCGCAGATGGGGTCCCTCATCTCGACGAGAACATCAAAGGCAATTTGTCGAGTGTCCCAGCCCATCATCGCGAATGCAACATGGGCCATATTGTCGTCTCTTTCAGTATGACTGTTATCGCGAATACGGGTGAAATCCTCGGCTGCTTCCTCGGCCTCCGCCTCGATAGTTGGCGCCGGGCTTTCCGGCATTCTTGGGGCCGGTAGGCGCGTTGGCAGGCGGAGCGTGCTGGGGATCGGGGGCACCCTGAGAGCCGGCGCTGAAGCTGCCAGGACCTTGGTTGGGATTCGGCTGAGGGACATCGTCGTACATGCCCTCCCATGAAGTTGGCGCACCACCACCACCACCACCGCCGCCGCCGCCGCCGCCGCCGCCGCTGCCGATACCATAGCCTCCCCCATATCCACCTCCTCGTCCACCTCGTCCACCTCGAGGTCCCTGATATTGGTCATAGTTGTTATATCCTCGGCCGCCTCCACCAGCACCAGCGCCGACACCGGCACCGGCACCTGCTCCGTTGCCTTGGTCCCCTTGCTGACCCTGCTGTTGCATCATTTGCTGTTGCATCTGTTGCATCTGCTGCATCATCTGCGGGTTCATATTGTTCATCATGTTCTGACCGTTGGCACCACCGCCGCCCCGTCCCATCATTTGTTGCATCTGCTGCATTTGCATCATGTTTTGCCACATGGCTGGGTTCATGGGCATGCCGCGGCTCATAGCCATTTGCGACTGCATCATGGCAAAGTACTGCTGCATCCGCTGGAAGTACTGAGCCATGACTTGAGGTGTCATGCCGTTGTTCCCCATCTGCTGGCCCATGGAGCTTTGTGAAGTCTGTTCCTCTCCCTTTCTGAACTTGGTCGTCCCCCGGCGAGAAGCCTCCTCCTCCTCTCGAAGGTTACCTCGGGGCTGGGCTTTTTTCACTTCGATAGGTTTGCCGTGAATCTCCAGAGGCACGTTTATGCACGCGTCAACGCCCGCCTCACTCTCAAAGGTAACGAAGCCGAATCCTCTGGGTCGACCAGTATCCTTGTCCATCATAAGAGTTGCATCAACTACCCGCCCGAACTGGGCAAAGTACTCTTTGAACTCTTGATCCGTCGTCTCTTGGCTCACGCCGCCAACAAAAATCTTGCTCGTCTTCTCCTGCTCATCTCGGGGAATAGCTCGCTTGGGGTCGATCTGCTCTCCGGTCAGCAAAAGGCATGGGGTGGGTGCAGAACAGGTGCCAACTTACAATTTTGCCATCAAGGAAATGCTCCTTGACCATGACAATGTTAACCGTTTTGGGGTCCTTGAAAGTAAGGAAGCCGAAGCCTCGTGATCTGCCAGTGCTGTTGTCTCGCATGACGGTACACTCAACCACTTCGCCAAATTGGGAAAAATAATCTCGTAAGGATTCTGCCGCGGTCAGGATACTGTCTACAATGAACACGCCATGCGCCACTTACGATCGGTTGTCTCCCAGTTCAAACCGCCAATAAACATTTTACTATTTCATGAATTAGCCACATAAACCACCAGTACAGTCATCGGCGTAATTTGCAATATAGCAGCAATTTTAGAAACAGCGGGGGAGATGGGCTGGTGGGAAAACGCTGGGGGCGCTTGATTGGGAGGCATGGTGGCTTGCTGCAGGCAAGTCGCAGTTGGGCAGAGCACAAATATTCGCCTGCGCCTATTGCAAATATTGAGAGCCGGCTGCGTTCAACTCGCGCACGTATTGTCTTGGTGCCCAGTCTCCTGAATGGTCCAACTAGGCATGTCATGGATCCATCCAATCAAAATCAAGTCAATCGGCGAGGCTCGCAAATAACCAAAAGTGCAGATGCCTCGTGGCAGTTTCAGGTATAAGCGAATAGACAGCGACCAATTATCATAGCCCATTCTGCAAGCATATATCGTCTGTGGGGATGGGCGTGCTGTTGGTTGCCAGAGGTCCATTGCAGGCAGGGTCGATGAAAAGTCGATCATGATCCATCATGATTTTTTTTCCAAACATGGCGAAGGACAGTTCAGTGAGAGATGCCAGATCAGCTTGGTCGAATATTTCTTCGTCTTGTGCTATCGTCTTGACTTTTCTCTCTGTCTCTTGAGCTAGGTACTAGCCTCGCGCGCTATTCGCTGCAAATCTTGCTCTAGCCAACCAGAGAAAATGTAAACATTCTCATCGGGCGTTATTAAGATCTCTGCGACTCTGGGCTATAAAAGGTAGGAAAGCTGTCCCCTGCCTTGACTAGGTCGGTTGATTTTCATCTCGGAGTATCCACATGGTGAAAATTTTCCCAGTTTAGAGATTGTCTTCCTCCTCTTGTTGATGCTCTGACTGATCGTTGAAGCCTTGACTCATCCGATTTCTGCTTCTCGCTCTTGCTCTTGGCCCTCTTGCCCCATGTATTTTGGCTGATCACGGCTCCCCCGTTTGAGTTTGTTGGGCCATTGGTGTCACGCATGCCATGCCACGCAAGCCTTTTTCAACCAGACCGCAACCCTTCCAGCCTAGCCGGCGCTCCGAGATCTCGGCAAAGCCACTCCCAGCACCAACTCACACGGCCATACAGTGACTGCCATCACGAGCCAGCGAATCTAGCAAGCAGCGCAATGCGCAAAAAACAAGGGAAACTGAATTCAAGGGATATAAATCACGTGCAATAGGAATGGCAACAACTTACCCGTCTTCCTTGGCACTTGCCTTGTGAACCGTTCCAAACGGCGGCGGTGTCGGATCGTCATCATGTGCGACGAAATGGTTCATGCTGTTGCTAGTACCACCACCTCCTAGATTGAAGTCGACATCATCGTCGTCGTCGTCCTGATCCTCTTCCATGGCTTCATTACCTCCCTTGTCATCTTCGTGTGATATTCCGGGCTGGTCATTATTGATGCTTTGCACAGTTTGGTTATCCAGGACGTCGGCGGCGGCGGCAACGACGGGAGCCTTCGGAGGTGGAGGAGCTGCCTTGGAAGCATCATTATCATCATAACTGTAGTAACTGGGTCAGCATCGAGCCAGGTATTTTGAGGGAAGTCCGTGATCATCGCATTGTCTGTCAGGGCCTTACAGGTCAGCGAAAAGGTCCTCCTCGAAATTCTCCGGCTCAGTCATGGTGAATGCTGGAAAGTGAGTGCTACTCGGTTTGTTCTGACGATAGTCGCGGTTCGATTACGAATCAGTGGTGCACTGCGCCGTTATCGCAAGCCCAGTCGCGACGGTATCTACGCACAAATACTGCAAATCGAGACCGTGAGAAAATGAAACCAGGAGAGCAAGGTGGTAATGTTGTTGACAATGATGAAACTAGGGGCTGGTCAATCGAGAGGAGGAGGCGTCGTGGAAAGATGTTTTCCTGCCTGGCTCCAAAGGTCGGGTATGACTAAGCAGTTCCAGCCAATGGCAAGGTAGCGCAAGTCCAGGAGGGTGCCCCGCCGGGCGCTGTGACCTTGGGACTTGTTTGATGCTAGGCCCCTTAGGGCCCCTGAGGTTCGCTTTGCTACACCAAGTCCCAGTGGGCGCGTCCACTAAAACCCCGCCGAATTGGCGTTTAAGTGGTGACGTTCCACTGGCTTAGCGGCCTAGCCACGGCCTGGGGCCTAATAGGTACCAGTCGAGTGACCGCCTACAGCTGGAACATTGACACATGAGAACCCCCTCAACAAAGCCTCCCTGTTAGTTGTCAGTTGCCATCGACAACCCAGAGAATCTGCTCCCATCACCCTCATCCTTCCAGTCGCAGCATGTAAAGACAGCCCCAGGAAAACACAATGTGGCCGTCCTCTGGAAGCGGCAAGAAGCCCGTTCAGTCGGTAGGTGCTTACATCCCAGCAGTCTTTGCTCACGAGACCCGACGTAATCCATCGCATTTGTACTGACAGCCCCACCGCCGCAGGAGATGGTCCAAGTCGGTACGTGAAGTGGGATATAGCCCTTCCTGCGAGAGTTGAAGGTTGGATGAAGCCCGCGATGCTAACTGAAGCTCAATTGCCGCTTGACAGATCGCTCAGAGTACGTCATTTCCCTCATGAATCGCCTGTCGAGCCCCGCGCTGAAGCATCTCATCAATCCAGTTCCGCATCACCTTTCTGGCGACCGCCACCGCGAGACAACACCACGCCCAAGAGGAACATCACCGCACCTGGAGGCCCTGGGTCGAGCCTGGTGGTCGGCGCATCATACTCCCATGCCGATATACTCAAATTCGACGCCTTGTACGTCTGCAAACCCACCCTGTACCCTAACGAGTTGCTTAACAGCATCATGCAACACTAGGAACCCATCGAGCTCAAGCTCCTCTCGTCCTAAAACACCCCCTTCCTCTTCCTCGACTAAAATTCGGATACACGATGCCTCTCCGCCCTCGCGAACAAACGCCGGAGGAAAGTCCTCGCCCCCGTTCAAGAACTACATCAACTTCCTCTCCAACACCAATGATGATTGGAAGGCAGACGAAGACGAGATGATGGGGTATGAAGATGATGATGGTGATGACTTTGGGCTTCCCAGTTTGTCAAGCATGAAGAGGAGGACCAAACGGATGGCGACACAGAACAAGACTGATCCAGATGCCCTGTCACCGATTGGAGACGAACCATTAGGAGCCCTCAGTGCTAGGCGTTACTCCAATAGCGCCGACATCGCTGTTGAACGTCCCGCGCCAACATATCCTATGCCCAAGAAGAGCGAGGGTAAAATTCTACGACCACAGTACAAGGAGATCCTTCGAGGTTTGTTTCCACCCCTCTTGACATAGGGATGTCACTGATAACGGCGACATCAGACCCTGCCAACGCCCTCCACCTCATCAACTACCCCTCTGTGCCCGCCAACGCAACGCCCAAAGAAGCCGACGCCATTAACTCTCGTATCACCCGTATCAACAAGTTTAAGAAGCTTCTTCAAGCATCTGCAATCTCTCTCCCCGACCTCAGAGCGCTCGCCTGGTCAGGTGTGCCTGGAGAGGTCCGCGCCATGACCTGGCAGCTCCTCCTCAGCTATCTCCCCACCAACAGCGAGCGCCGAGTCGCCACCCTCGAAAGAAAGCGCAAAGAATACCTCGACGGGGTCCGTCAAGCTTTCGAGAGAAGTGGCACCAACACAAACAGTGCAGCGAACTCGGCCCCAACAGGTAGGACGAGAGGCCTGGACGAGGCAATCTGGCACCAGATTAGCATCGATATACCCAGAACAAATCCTCACATTGAGCTTTACAGCTACGAGGCCACCCAGCGATCCCTTGAGCGTATCCTTTACGTGTGGGCCGTCAGACATCCAGCCAGTGGCTACGTCCAGGGCATTAATGACTTGGTAACGCCATTCTGGCAGGTTTTTCTAAGTATCTACATTGGTGACCCGAACATTGAATCTGGCATGGACCCAGGGCAGCTGCCCAAGTCTGTTCTAGATGCTGTAGAAGCGGATTCATTCTGGTGTCTCACCAAGCTGCTGGACGGGATCCAGGATCACTACATTGTTGCGCAACCAGGTATCCAGCGCCAGGTTGCCGCTCTTCGCGATCTCACGGCCCGAATCGACGCTGGTTTGTCCAAACACCTAGAGCAAGAGGGTGTCGAGTTTATCCAATTTAGTTTTCGATGGATGAATTGTCTTCTGATGCGAGAAATAAGTGTCAAGAATACAATTCGAATGTGGGATACATATTTGGTATGTTGCTATTTTCCCCATCGCCTCCCCGAGTCTCTCTAACCAGCTTCTCTCATGCCTAGGCCGAAGAGCAGGGCTTTTCCGAGTTTCACCTTTACGTCTGCGCTGCCTTCCTAGTCAAGTGGTCGGATAAGCTGGTCCGGATGGATTTCCAAGAAATTATGATGTTTCTGCAAAGTCTACCCACGAAGGAATGGACGGAAAAGGACATTGAATTGCTCCTCAGTGAGGCCTTTATCTGGCAAAGTTTGTTCAAGGGCTCTGCTGCCCACCTGAAAGGCCAGCCAGCTCGGGAACCTGTCACCAACTTGCAGCTGTAGAACAGCTCTCCCAGTGGATAGATACTCTCCATGACCGCATGGCCGGTCCTTGGTGGTGAGGTTTTGCTTATGCGCATTGCGTTGACAGGAGGAGACAAGGGAGAAGCAGGCAGGAGTGTTTGATTTTGACAAGAGCTGGGTGGGTGGGTTACCAATGAAGCAACAAGCAGGCAGGTCAAATAGATGCCTGCACAATAATGAGCATGAGAAACAAGAACTGAGTACATCATTTTGCAGCTTTGAGAGAAGTTCTTACTTGCATATCACGGAGTCAAACAAATGCGAGTGGCATTCATTGTACGGGACTTGGAAAGGGGGAGGCAAGAAGCACAATTTGGCCGTTCATGGGAATATATGTGGCATTCATTACGTTTTCAACCTCCATAGTTGAAACTAGGCCAAGCTGGCCAATGCATCGAGCATTAGGAGTAAGAATATCCTTCTTCTTTCGGACTTCGGGAATTGCCATGTATCCTCTCGACTCTCCTCTCATGACTCTCCTCCATTCCATGCCTCCCATCTCTTACATGTGTTGTACATATAACTCCATTATATAGATAATCCCAACTCATGGACAAGAGAAACACCATCATCAGATGAGAGTCATCCCCCCAAGCCACCCTAGCCCAATCCCCAAACAAGAATCATCCCCCCGTGGTATGGACGGGGAAGGGTCCAACTCCAAAACTCCAGGTCGTAATAATTAGTGTATATATATATATATATATATGTATAAGTGCCTGATGTCGTCTCAGGACGTGAGCCTTGCTCGTTTGGCAAGACACGCTGCAATGGTAATAACAAGCCCCAAACACCTTCCGCTCAAACAAATGCTGGTTGACATATGGCAATGTCCCTGCTTATCATGCTAGTTGATCCATTTGATCTTGAATAAATCCTAGTTTATGTCGGTTTTCGTCGCAGACGCGAGCCCATTCCAACAGGAGCCGCCACACGTATAGGCGCATATCTTCACGGCGGAGAACCAGTTCCGACCACTCTTTGCCCCGCGCCGCAATATAACGAGCGGCGTTGTCGCCGCCATATGTGGAATCGATGAAAAACTCGAGAGTGGGGTACAAGTCTTGGAACGTGTTGTCAAGTGGCACAAAGTGAACCCATGGTGTAAGGCGGTCATCATGCCATTCGGCATAAATTGTTGCCTTCAAAGGTGTGCTGGTAGAACGCATGAACCCGCGAAAGCGAGCACTGAACGAGTTACCATCAGCATCAGGAAGGAACTTGTACTTGTACTGGTCCTTCATCGACATCGGATCGATCTCCTTGTAATAAGGATCAAGGTAGTGGCAGTCGTCTACCTGGCACTGTCGGCTGATGAAACCTACATTGGCAAATTTCTTCAGCCATTTACCCATGCCTTTATTGGCGAGATGTGGGCTGTCGTAGATGTCAGGGTTTGGTAGGTCAAAAGTAGCGGCCTTGGCGCCCTGGTTTTCAACGGAGTCAACAGTGCTACCATTGAGCATCTGCACGAGCCGATGGCGATGGAATCTGTGCCAGTTGTATTCTTTGACTTTGCCTCCAGAAGCCACACCACGCCAAACAATTCCATTCTTTTTCCTGTACCAAGCAGGGCCATGCCTTTTTTCGCCACCAGAATAGGCTTCGTCCTCTGTGAGATACATGGCACCAGGAATGAGAATCTCATTGTTCATAGGAAGCTTGGAGCCACCAAACATGGGAATCAGCTCCTGAGTAGTAGACAAACTAAGGGGCTTGACAAAACTACCGTGCATTTGTCGCAAATGTGGTTGCACGCACGGGTCCATTGCGGCCGTCCAATTTTTAATATATCCCTGGTAGACATAGTCGGGTGTCCAGTTCGAGGGGTATTCGAGCGGGACACTAAAGTCGGAAATTTGTTCCACGTTACGTGAGGGAGCATTAGGATCGCACCCCACGCGGGCAAGGTTCCAATAATCCGCTGATTTGTTGAACCAGAATGGCTCGTAAAGTCGAGGGGGCTGAGAATCAATGGCAGCCATCCCTGAGAAGCTAGTTATGACATCCTGCGCACGGGGCATGGTCCTCTCGTGACGCTCCTTTTCCACAAGCTTTGCAACATCTTCAAAGGGGAGGAGGATTCGAGGCTCGTCCATGTAGTTGATTGGCATATCCACGTCAGGGAGACAGTCAGCGAACTCATTGACAAGATCGGTCCATAGCTGCAGCCAGGGCACTCGATCAGTAGCGTTGCCGACGCTGGTCGCATGTCCATTGCGAACTTTGACTACCCAGTGCCATGATGCTGCACGTCGAGCAAGGGTATGCGGGTCGAGGGCCCAGTAGGGAGTCAGGTCTTTGTAGATGCGGTCGAAAAAGTCCTCGACCAAGACTGCGTTGGACGACAGAGCAGCCTCTGCCCACTTATCAAATCCGGGTGGCGGATGACGACCCCGACGAACGCGGTAGCGAGCGGCAGCATCACTGAGGTCGTAGCTGCGCTTGGCGAGGAGGGCTTCGTGGCGGGCGCGGGCATCGACCATGAGCTTCTTGATGGGATGGCTTGGGCCAATGTTAGCAGGACCGTTTTGCTCGTCAGCTTCCCAGCTATCACCCGAGATCCATATCATGTAGTTCGTCAAGGCGAAGGTAATAAAAACAAATGCGGTAATGTAACGAAGGAGCAGGCGCGAGGGCCGGTGCCAAATCCAGCCCTTGACCCTCAGCAACATGGCGATCTGCGACGGCAGAGGATGAGATTCGGGTGTAAGGTTATGCGCACCACGGTAGAGTGCACAGGAGTCGCATTGGGTTCAAGACCCGTAGAGGGAGGGCGGCGAAGATTCAGAGGAGGCAGCACAAGTGCATTGTCGGATGCGAATACTGAGGCGGATGGATCGAGGGGCGAGATTCGTTGCGGATAGGTTGCGGACGCTAGCTAGCGTTGAGACAAGGACCAAGATTCGAATTTCGACAAGGCAAGACCAGGAGTTTGCGTCCAGTATGTGGAGAATAGACGTGTGGTGAGAGGTGACGAGAGGTGACGTGAGGCGATGTAGAATGTGAGAGGCTAGAAGGTGGCGATCATGTGGAGGGAGGTAAGAGATGAAGCACTGGTCTGCGGAATGTGTGTTACTTGCTGGGGCAGGAGACACTAAGAAGGTAGGACGGAGAACGGGGAAGGAGCATGGATGTGCGGTATTGAACAAACACGAAAGTGGAGGGAAAATGGGTGGAATGAGACAGGCTAGCATCCAACAGCGACAAACTTCCACCCACTAGAGTATCGACCAAGGGCCGGGCGTCGAGACAAATCGAGCGACCCAGGCGGCTACGCTACTCTGCACACGACGCTGCACTACAACTGCCACTGGAGCCCACGACCAGCCGAGGTCGCGCCTAAGGTGCGCGTGCCTCTCCATCTGGGATCCAGACCCAGTGCCAGTGCCCTCTCCTCATCCCCGTGGCCATGGTCGTGGCCGGGGTGAGAACCCGGTCCAAGCGTTGTGCCAGGGGGGAAGAAGAGTATGGCCATGCCATCTCGATTATTTGGAAGGGTTCCTGATTCATGTGGTCAGTTTTGTTGGCCCTCTTGTTGGTGGTGCCTTGGCTCAACTGCGCCTCAATGCTAATCAACACAGCCAGCAATGGACAGAAAATATCAACAACCCCCTCAGTTGGAATTTGCGTAGTCTCCAATTCAGGAAGAGCAACACTGCCGGGCTCAGACCGGAATGACTGCCTCAATTATGCAGCGGCACCCACCACCACCACAGCACATGCATGACTGAGCAGGGCCCACTCCCTTCCTGTTCCACATGTGAAGCTTGTCGAAAGGCTTGATATGTTTCCCCAGTATTCCCAGTGGACTGTTGCCTGTCTTGACGCCTGTCTTGGCGATCCCTTCCATGATTCAATTCAAGGTTCGCTGAGAAAGCTAAGCAGGACCTCTCTGCCCCTCTCTGTGCAGTGACAGTCATGCTGACGACCCCAACCTATCAAAAAAATTTATCTCGCCTCCCGCACCGCCGCCCGTCGTTCGAGCTTTAGTTGTCGATCATCCACCAGACCGTCGCATGTTGGCCTGCATTCCGCCTAGTGTCTGTCTGGTGGTTATTGATCGTTTGGTCCATGGGAGCAGTGGGGAGTGAGATGCTAAGATGCGCAACGTGCGCCAACGTTGGCAAAAAAAAGTCAAGGATCTAAGGATTCATGCAAATTCATCCGCTGCAATCCGCCCAACTGGCCACCGGCCATTTCCACTTCAGTGTCCACCATCCAAATCGGCCGGAGCCACAGCGAGCCTAGAGCCTGTTTGTCCACCACTTGGTCGCGTTACGCTGGGCTGATCCTGGAGATTGCTCCCGTACACGCAGCATCAGACGAGTTCTGTTGGTGGCAGATAATAACTACCATATACAATATACGCATGCCCCTCTCAGTAGAAGCCGTATATATTGCTATAAACACAAGTACAGAAGTTTAACTTCATCAAACGAAAAGCTATACCCCAGTGATCTGATGGGTAGGTCCCTGTACAGAGGGGCAACCCTCCCCTGCCCTCAAGCCCAGCAACCACGTTGTTCTGAGGCTTCAACCACCCAAGACCCCCTAATTAGCCTGGGCGCGAATCACTAGATCCATAATGGTCTCAACGGGACCGCGGCAGTCGATTCTGTTCAGTATGGTAGCCGATTGGCGTGTTCTTGGGTAGAATCAGGCGGGTGGGCAGGTCCAACTTTTTTTTTCCTCATCTCATTATCCACGCTGTCGACGACAGTAGTACGTAGTACAGTGAGCTCGGCCGCATTGCGCAGCCTGGATGTGCGTGCAACGTTCACCCGTCCTTTACGTGTATCCATGTGGCCTTACGGGTCTGGCCCACGCTCTGCACACGCGTTGTGCCAGTCTGGAAATTAATAATAGCATGGAACGGCGGCCCGGGATCTAGTGGGAAGATCGTCACCTCACGCACCGTACCCTGCTAGTGAATAGCTTGTCGTGATTAGCAACGGGCATGCGCTATAGCATCCCATCCAGTCATTTCATCGTTGTTTTGTTACCAGACCCCAATCTCCTTGAAATTTTTGGTTGAACATCTGGGTCTCAGAGTTATGCTCAAACAGGTTTCAAGGCCCCTGGGAGTTGGCAGGCGGTGTGACCTTGATCGGCCCCAACTGCGATCAGGTTGAGCCGTTTTGAAAATACTAAACCGAAAACAAAGCGCTCAACTTGAAGAAAATCCCCCGGATTGTCTTCCGCCCCCTGTTGGCGTGCCCCAAATTATTTATGTGTGTACATAGATGAAGGAACAATTTGCTCAGTCCCGAAACGGACATCCGAACACGCTGTTTTAGACGCGAGTTCCATTTGCGAAAATGTCGTCTCCAACAGCGCATCTCATTTGTCAGAGGAAGTCGTGGACTTCCCTCGATTCTGCGTTGGTTCCTGGCTGGCGCCGCCACAAACGCCTCTGTGCCAGCCAGACCGTCTCGGGCCCTCGCCGGTCTGGCTTGCACATGCAGGTGTGTTAAGGTGTCAATTACCGGGGTAGTTCCAAGACTTGGGAACGCGTCACACACCGCACAAAATGCTAACCCAATGTCACCGTCCGGAATCTCCGGACCCTTCTGCCAACTCAATTCGGCATTCAACTTACCGGCCTGAGACATAATGGACGTTAATGGCACAGGGCTATCCAATGCCCGCAATGATAAAAAAAAAGTTCATATTGACCTATCCCACTCCCAGAAATTCCATGCCGGCAAGAGTCTAAACAGCGCGTATTCCCCCACAACTCGAAACAAGAACCGATCAAGACAGGCGTAGACTAAAACACGTGTGTTGTGAAATGTGCGACTTGCGACCGCGTCAGTAGAAATTGGTAAGATTGGCGACCAATAATCATGAGGCGGTCGAGAACAGCAGTTCAGTCGCATGTTGCAAATGCCAAGGTTTCATCCCGCAGAACACACGCCTACGCATAGACATTACCTCACGCTGAATGGGAAAATGATCAGGTGAAAGAGAGAGAGAGAGAGTAAACCAAAACAAAAAAAAACCCCTTTGGAACACCAAATATACATGTATATTGTATATTAGGGGGGGGGGGGAGGATTAGGGGAAATTCGAAGACAACTGGCGCAGTTTCAGATAATAACGCCCCCTATTTCTCCCCTTTACATCTCCAGATACCCTAGAGTATTACCATGGGACACGGCATTTATGACAGTAATGAACAAATATATCAATGCCCTGCGCCCTGTGCTCCCTTTGAATATATTGAGGGGGGGGGGGTTCTTTTTTCATTAATTTGGTTGATATTTTGTCAATATGAGTTGTTCTCGAAATTTCAATTGTCTCCAGGGTTGGTATGTAAAAACTACTTGTTAGCACCTAAAATTGATTTAGCAAAAACCATTGTCAATGTGGCTACCCATACACGGTTGGATCACCCAGGGGCCTTAGGACGTGGTGAAGTTATCAAGAACTCGATATTTCATTTACCAAAAGAAACCTAACGTCTATTTTCTACAACCGCCACTTTTGATCACGATTATCCCACCGCAGGAAGTGAAGAGAGTAGTGCTTGTCTTATCAGCCAGGTCGGCTAACAACTAAGGTTGCAGAGGTTCGAGGCAGCGACCCATAATAAAGGGCTATCAAAATAATTGTCCTGTCCCTTGTTCAAGTGATGAGGACCAGATAGCTCGTTCTAAAGCCCGACCTACGTACCAGATGCAACCTCTAGCTATCAACTAAAAAGGATCCCAGCCTCAGTCCTTCATCCAGCCAGTGTTCTCAGGAGATCAAATTGATAACCTGTTTTCCCAGGACTGAGTATCGTGGTTAGTGTACTATCCGGGAAATATTCGACATCAACTACTTTGCAAAGCCGCAAGGCTGAGTATATTGACTTTCCGAGAAGTCATCGGTGCTACAATAGACAGATAGGCCAATAACTATTGGTAAAATGGACCGCGAGATTGGTCACGCATATCAACGCAGGCATAGTCGGAATGGAGAGACTCGCTATCGAATTATCATGAAACAACGACAGATATTTCGATTCCAGTACTCGCCCTAGTAACTACTTGTTGTCCTCCTGGGTCAGGGAGATAAAACACTCACTGTCGAAGCAAAATAATTGGACCAAATAAAGGCTACGACTCCTCATTATCATCCACTTCATACCCCCGTGACCCCATCCCATGCAGCCATATCAGCTATCGCCTGCTTTGCCCATGCCACCCCACGATAACAGTCACGCCTCCAAGAACCCTTGTGAAGGGATTTGGTATCCCCCGTTTAAATACAAACAGAGCACAAAAGTGAGTTATTGGAGAATAATTACGGTTAAGGTGTTGGAAATTAAGTTGAAAAGTAACTGAGTAGGTTGTTGGCTGTTGCTAGTTGTAGCTGGGATAAGACATACTTCTCAAGGTAAAAGTTCTTGCAATTCTTTAAGGATAAGAAACAATGAGGATTAATGACTCATTCTACAACATAGTAATAGCACTTTGGTCTACTAAATTTGTATACGTGCATGATGTCGTTGGGGAGATAGCAAAGGTTCGCCGTTAACCTGACGGGGTCGGTTAATCCATTAGTCCAAACAGCTGGTGACCTTGGATGGGAAGTTGAGGCTCCATGGTATCATTTCATTAAATGTACAAGTATAGAAGTTTTTATATTGCATAAGCTGTGAAACCGCATGCACAATGGCAATCAGATTACACCAGGCCAGAAGCCATTGGCTGTGCATCAGTTTTTCTTTGGATGCGCAAATTATGCAGTCAAACCCGACAGCCGATGCTAATGTGCGTGTGCGTGATTGACAGATGCAGCCCGTTTCATTGACCAAATCCTGTACTCGATGGTATGAGGTATTGTCTTGTTGGTTGCTCAAATATATGATTTTTCATCCATGGTCGCTCCGGTTGGTAGACAAAGAAACATCCAGATAATTATTTGTGGTATCCCGCCTATCTGCACAGCACCACGATGCACACAATTAATTATGGGATAGATCCAACCGGAACGATCAGCTGAATGTCGTTTACATTCCGTCAACGAAAATAGTTTGCCATGTCAAACACTACTGTGTAGCGTCGGCTTCCTTGCATGGTATTTGATGGAGTGGTTCATGGTGACGCTTTCATTCTGTGCTGCCAGGGATGGCAGACTGTTGTGCAAGCCCTCCCTATTTTTACTTAATTCCAAGGACGCTATGTTTTGGTTGTGCAGCTCAGACAAGTCTGGGGCGTCTTCTGATACCAAGGATGCCAAAAATTATTCCAAATGACCATTGGGCCAATTCATCAAATGATTATGTTTCGGTATGTGATGGTCTTTTTGTTTCTTGCTAGTTGGGGATTCCATCGCCGAATGTAGATGAAATGAAAACATACCAAGTGTCTTTAATCGGATTTAATAACCGGGATATGACTTTTGACGACTGGCGGGGAACGACCCTTGGAGTCGGTACAAATTGCAATATATTATTAATATCTTTGTTGTAAGTCAAGTAGACGTTATGACGGTGGGGCTGTGGGACCGGAAGAAAAGGCCGAGATTCAATGGCGGTCAATTGAAATGGCAACTATATCAAAGCATAATTTATATGATATTAATGCTTTACTAGAAGTCATCAATTACCGCTTTGTAATTCGACCCCATTGTTCTTTTGAAATGGTTCGGGAAGCAGTTATTTAGTGTGTATCATTCTCGTCACGATCCATCCTGTCAAAGTCTCCAGACTAACCATCAAGCTTTTGGCAAGTCACCTACATGAGCCAAAATTGACTGATCATAGACTTGGTTTTCGAGGATAATTTTTTTATTGATTGTGGCAAATCGAATCGGAAAGTCGCCCGCAGCCAAATTTATTAGTCAACTTGGGTACTCCTCAACGAAGCACTTGCGATGTTGGTATACGTTTCGTCGTCCATTCTCGGCTAATCCTCGGTCACGGCTTTCCCAGTGCAACCAATCAGAGGCGCGCTAATTCCCAGCACCGGCTAACCAGAGTGCATTCTCCAAACCTCATCAATCTCCAGCTTGTCCCAACTTCTCCAGACCCTCTCCCCTCCTCCCGCGTCGAGCCTCTCGCCACCCTCTACGACGCCAATCCGACTCTTCGAGATGCTCCCCGCCTCACGATCTGCGGCCTCAATGGCCCTCCGAGGTGCGTCTTATCCGCCCAATTGCTGAGCCCCGTCTTCCTCCCACCCCGGTCCGGCGGGTTTTTTTTGTGCTCGCAATTGCCATTCTTCCCCGAAACCCGCGTGGATTAGCTAACATACGAATGCCACCGCCGTAGTCAAGCCCTCATCGGCCCTCGTCCCCTTCCGAGCTGCCGCCGCTTTCTCGACTGGTTCCCGACGTGATGCGAGCGCCGTAACGCCCCATTCGGCCTCGTCGGCCTTCGCCAAGGTTCGCAAGGAGGTCCCCCTCGCCAGCGAGGAGGGCAACAAGAGCGTCATCCAGTATGCCCTGTATGTACTTCACCGCCATCCCCCACGCCCGAAACACCGCTCGAATGCATCGTGCCCAAGCCAATTCCTTGCCGAGAACTACCCTGCTGACACCCACAATAGCACTTCCCTCGATGTCATTGCCAACTGGGCCCGCCAGTCCTCCCTATGGCCCATGACTTTCGGTCTCGCCTGCTGCGCTGTCGAAATGATGCACCTCTCCACCCCCCGATACGATCAGGACCGTCTCGGAATCATTTTCCGTGCTTCCCCTCGCCAATCCGATGTCATGATCGTCGCCGGCACTCTCACCAACAAGATGGCCCCTGCTTTGAGGCAGGTTTACGATCAGATGCCCGAGCCCCGATGGGTCATCTCCATGGGCAGCTGCGCCAATGGTGGCGGTTACTACCACTACAGCTACAGTGTGGTACGTGGCTGCGATCGCATCGTCCCCGTCGACATTTACGTCCCCGGCTGCCCTCCCACTAGTGAAGCCCTCATGTACGGCATCTTCCAGCTCCAGCGCAAGATGCGCAACACCAAGATCAGCCGCATGTGGTACAGACGATAGAGAGATGGATTAGGGAAGCGTTGTAGGGACGGGTTCGACAGATACCGCGAGAGGGATCTGTTGGGCGAAGTTGTGGAAATGAATACTGGACAAATCACTCAGCAATGAATGCATGGAACTGGGTGGGATGGCAATCGACTCGACTGCAGAGATAAAGTGGACGGCGCACCAAAAGACGTCTTTCTTTTGTTATCACATGATGTACATACTGGGATCCCACCGGTAGAATGCTAGAAGGAATACAACTTTGTACAACACACAATCTACTCATTTGATATCCAGATGATGTGCTTTGATTCGTGATCATTTATTTATGTGAGAACGAGAAAAACAAAGTTAGGTAGGGAGGGCGGGGATAATGATCTATAATCAAAATGTTCGACGAGTTGTCTTTCAATCTTCGATGGTTCAAAACCAACTATCCAAGCATTGCTAATGAATCAATTGTTACGTACATTTAAGAAGTGTCGCAAATTAGTAACATCCAAGTCTACCAACACGCTACATCCAACACCAAACTAAAGCCTCATCAAACAAACAAACACGTAGGGAGAGCAGTACCCGTTGTGTGTATGTATGTGATGGAATGCAAAGGTCCTTTAGGAACCCACCAGTCTTCCTCCACCATCTGGAGCCTGTGGGCACAACGGCCTCCCCACGTCCCCCCGACTTTGTCTGATACGTAAATACAGCCTTCTTTTGTTCCATCGGTTGCCAGAAGAGCAGCATTGTGGCCCTCAGAGCTCCCTCGTGTATGCTCCCAAGGAGCCGTAGTACTAGAAAGAAAATTTCATAAGACATCCCACGAAGCAATTCTGTTCTATCGAAGAGTACCATTCGTCCGTCCCCCCTTGGCTCAGAGGTGGAGTTGATCATCCCAGAAAAAGGAGAGAAAGGAGATTCGAATTCCATCTGTCTCTTGGTTCTTGATCCACAATGTTTGTTGTAAGACAGAAAGGAAAAATAAGTTTTGCATCGCGTATAATGACAATCAAACCACCAGCGCCAAACGACCCAGGTCTGTCCACTCTTTCGACCAAAGAAAATACCCAAAACAGTTTCGTGTGTGCGTGCGAGGGGTGGAAGAGATGCGAAAGAAGCCGCCGTCCCTTGAGAATACACAGCTGCCAAATGCAGCACATTGACCTCGTCACAAGAGTGGTTCACCTTTATCTTCTACTCTTGACCAAAACCCATCGTCTCCTCTACAGCAATGGTAAGCTTGTTCTGAAGTTGTTCTAAAGACTTGTAGGGAGGCAAGTCCAGTCGGTTGAAGCTGCTATGCGTCAGTCAAATATACATGTATGATGGGAAATATTAAATACTTACCAGGTGTGTGCCTTGGGGAGGTTACCAATCTCTCCAGCCTTTTCGATGGTAAACCGTCGAGGACCATCACTGCCCTGGAGATCTTTGAAACCGTTGACGGGGATTCGGGATGTTCCGGTAGTGAACTGCAACAGTCGAGACTTTTGCTCGCCATCCCATGATCGAACTGTCGCCCAAAAGTTTTGTACAACCTCGTCGGACTCAGTGTATCCACGGTAGTCAGTGTGCTTCTTCCAGTCGTCGACATCAATCTCTGCGATACCGCCAATGAGGAGTTCCAGCTCACGCTCATCAAAGACGTTAATAAGATCCTGGGGAATAAGCTCCTGGAAACCCTCCTTAAACGCCTGGAACTGCTCGGCGATGCGCTTCTCAATACGCCATTTGACCATCAGGTCGACATACTCCTTCTTGTTCTCGTTCGTCACCTCAATGTTTCGGCCGTTCGGGATCAGATCTTCTGTAGTCATGACACCGAAACGCTCATCCTCCGTAGAGAATGTCTGTTCCAAAATTCCACCCGAAATGTCGTTGTCTAACATCCACTGGAGTGAACGGTGGAAATCAGCGTCGACACCCTCCATATCGGCCAGGGCAACTGCCTTTCCAAGAATCATCTTGTAAAGCGCACCAATGAAAAAGGCATCCAAGAATCGTCTGTGGAAAATGGCCAAACCAACAACACGTCCAATAAACTTGAAATAGTTGAGATGCTCGGGATTGATTCCGGAATGGGGGTTGATCTGAAGGGTATAATTGTCATGGGCCGAGTACTCGAACAGGCAGTAAAAGGGGTTGAACATTTCGTGGGAGAGAAGGAAGAAGAATTCACGGGAAAGACCACCATAATCAAGACCATCTTCACCGTCGAACTTAATCATCAGTCGTTTCTTTAAGTCTGTAGCCGACTGGCGAGTAATCTCCGCAAAAGAGTCCTCAAAAATGTGCGAACGCCGGACCTTGATGTGGCACTGTCCACTGAGAATACGCATAGCGGGCTGAGACCGGAAGTAAATAAGCTTTCGGCGGAAGTCTCGCTTGTATTGAGGGACGTTTTGGTCTAGGGATGAAGGAAGTCGAGGGTCATCCCAAGTAGTCGTCTTAGTGTTGTGGTCTACGAAGTAGACACGAGCGGTGTTGGTAAGACGCATCTCCCAGCCACTGGGCAGGGGGCCAAGCTGAGATACAGGCTGCTGTTGAATTTGGCCATTGGCGCTGTTCTGACCTCCATACATACGGATATACTGCTGTCGACGAGGGTCAACCCAGGTAGTAGTTCGCGTATTGTGATCAACAAAGTACGAGCGACCTTCGGGTGTCCATCGCTGTTCCCAACCAGGAGGGAGCTCGCCAGTTCCCGGGCTAGTAGCACCGGTATGCATCATAGCACCGTTGTTGGCAGGGGGAGATGCTGCCGGTTGGTGTGGCTGTTGGGCATGCATTGTCGGTGAGTTGGACCCAGTTCGATCTTCAGGCAGTGTTCGATTTTGATGTCTCTGTCGCTCTACTTGGGTAGCCGCCTCTCGGTCGTTGCGAGATTCGCCAGCACCGTTAGCACTGGGGCGGTTCCAACTGGTGGTGCGAGTGTTGTGGTCGACATAGTATGTACGCCCTAAGTTGTCTTCCCTACGTTCCCAACCGGCCGGCAAACGTCCTTGCGCATCTTCAAATGGGCTGAGTTGGCTGGTTTGGCGAGGAGGCTGTACAGCGCCGTTCGGTCCGGGAGCGTTCGCAACGCCTCCAGCAGAGTTGATGCTCGAAGGACGATGGGGTAGGTTAACTTGCGACCCGCTGGCGCCGTTGGGTCCAATCATGGAGGAACTGGGGCGGTTGTCTCCCGCGGGTGCTGAGAGTGTGGAGAGGTTGGAAGGTCCAGTGCCTAGGGAAGGTCGACTTGTCGATGATGAAGCTTGGCCGCCTCGGGCTGGAGCAGAGAGGTCGCAGGACAGGTTAATGATGAGTTTTCCGTGGACAACAAGGTTATCGGTTGACTTTTTCAAGTCGCGTGTAAGCATCTGGTCTGGAAGTGTACTTGTGTTAGCCGAGTCTCATGACCTTGAGCATGGGTTGTGCGGGCAACAAACCATCGGCATCTGGGCCTAGTTCTGGCATGACGTCTCCCACGCGGATGTTAATAACGCCTAGAAAACCCTGGTCCTTCTTCTTAAACTTCTTCTGATCGAATACCTGCACTGCCAAGATACTATCTTCATTTGCTCGGCTATGAAGGTGTGAGTTGGGAAAGTTTCTCAATTGCAATGGCGGGGCAATGCTTACAAGTCATAGCTCTCGTTCCAGTAGGGGTTCAGAGTCCTCTTGCTAACTGTTGTTGTCTTGGTTTGCTCGCCGTTGATGGTTGCGACGGCAAAGGGATCAGGGAAGCCTATAGTCGAGGTTAAAAGCAGATTCGTCGATGTGGTTCGTCAGGTTGATTGTCAAACGTACGGAAGACATCTCGTTTATAGAGGCCATCGGCCGCAATGACTGGAATGATGTCAGTATTCAAGTTCGGCCAGAGGGGAGAAAGGAAGGGGGTTACGACGCACTGGTAACCCGCAGGTTGGGCTTGCTGTGACGATGGTTAGCAATCATAGCTTTGATGGAGGCGACCCGCAGACGGCGGATATGGGAATGAACTGACTTGGGCTGCCCAGCATCGGTGCGACTACTCATGGTTGTTTCGCCTCTCGCGCAGCGCAGCGAGTGACTAAAACACTACGAGACAAGACCTGTGTATTCCGTGGGACGGGCCACGCGCAGTCAGGGCCAGAGTATCAAGCGGCACCAGGGAGAGGTTGGGGTTTTATGGACGAGATCGAAAAGTGTTCAGACGGTGTTGCCAAAAGTCGACAACGCCTCAGGGAGACGCTGGAGGGTGGTTGAGGCTGTGCACGGGCGGCGGCCCAAAAGAGTAGAGACGGGCTCCCCGCTTCCAAAGCGAGGAGACGAGCGATGGCCGGAACGGGAAGACAAAGGCGCAATGATGGCGACGCACACGACGAGGGAGACTGGGTGGAGGCGGCGACAGGTCTAAAAGAGGACGAGGAGGAGATGCGGCAGCAAAGGATCGCAGCGGGTGCCGGCAGTCGACGGGGGATGAAGATGGGCGTGGAGATGGGAAAATGGATGACGGGAGGCAGGATGCGGGCGAAGAGGGCGACGGGGATGGATCAGGATGAGACACAAGAAGACAGGGTGCAAAGAGGGACACTCAGCTGGTGTTGGCTGCCAAAGACCGCAGGAGGTAGGTAGGCAGGTAGGTAGGTACCTGCCTAGACCTTGACGGGCGGCGAGAGGGTAGGGTAGCAGATGCCCAGTAGCGGGCGTTTGGCGGGTAGCGAGGGAGGTCTCGGTAGGTACCTAAGGGTGCTAACCCGCCGCTTTCCAGTGGGTGTCCAGGCACCAGATTACAGAAGGGTTCCCAGCAGAAGCGTCAGCGGGTGGTTCTTGCGCCGTTGTACGTCCTAGGTACCTCCAATTCTAAGTGGGGAGTGCGATTGCGAGAACTAGAGCGGGAGGGGAAAAGTTGGTCGCAGGGGTCAGATGAAGTACCTCGACTGTACTCCGTACATGACCTAACATCCATGAATTGATAGGTACCTAGGCAGCTACTTAAATCAACCAATGCACCACAGCCCGAGAGACGTCGACCCCAAGTCCAGAGGTGCGGGGAGGATGATGAGACAGTATGGCCGCGACGGATATTGCTGCATGAAGCATGCAATACGCGACTGTTTTGTCGTCTTGTTCCCTGCTTCGTTGCCTCGTCCAGCAACCCCCCATCATCAACCATCCACCTCCCTTCAGCTCGTAGTGGGTGGCTGGGCGGAGGGTGGACAGGATCCATTAGTTTGTCGTTGTCTCGTGCCCCCAAGTTTGATTTGGATGCAAAGGTACCTAATCTCCAAAAAAGCACAGATGCACATAACCGCCAAGAGCATGGCAGCCTCCAGAACAATGGCGAGGGGAAGGCCCGGTTGGCTGGCATCAGGGGGCCACATTCGCCCCCGTTGTTCAGTTGGTACTGTGGTACACTAATGCCAGCCAGATCCAGCATCTCCCAGCGCTTGTACCGCACACAGTATTGGGTACATGTATGCAGGGGACGGTCGGCGCCTTCATCAAACAGCTCAGCCTATGGCTTTATGTCATCGTAGTTGCGATATTACAATATTATGACTAACGTGGGCTTGTATACTTAGGGATGTACTCTCTTCGTAATTCCAGCTTGAACATAGTCTCGTACTGCCGGAGATCCTCTCGTTGTTGTTGTTGTTGTTGTTGTTGTTGTTGTTGTTGTTGTGGTGGTTTTCTGGTCAAAGCCTTAAAAGGTATATTGACCTACGTTAGAGAGCCCGAGTACCGCAAGCAGCACTGATACCGCGTAGATGTTCCGCGGGCTACTGAGCCTCGTGTACTCAGTTCACTGTGCAACCTTACATTCATCCTATAGTTTCTCGGCATAAGATGGTTGACCATCTCTGAATCAATATTAACACTCACCACAGCGAAAACACATCGAAATTGGCATTGGGTGGCTGGTTGCTACGCCCGCCAAATTTGCGTACTTCATTACGTCCTGTCCTGTACGGACGTATCTACTTACAAACATTCATTTGGTTAGCATGTCGGTACCCTTGTCACTGGCCCTGGTTTTGGCCAGGCTGAGCCACCAAAGGACGTCAACTCCTCAGCCCCCTGTGCTTGTTCGGGCTGTGGTGCGCCACAGCGGGCGAACGCGTCTGCAATCCCTGTGAGGATGTGCCTGGCTTGGTTTCTCTGCACTGTCATTCTGGACAAATCTCGACTTGGGTATCCCTATGAGCCTGAGAGCGTTGTTGACGGAAGTACGGACTAGTCTACCATAATCCACATCCGCAGATTTGTCGATCCATCCACCCAATAAAGTACCCACTTTTCCGTGTTGCTTGGGTATCTGTCATCTCAGGTTTGACAGAGCTAGGCCAGAGCTTGAAAGGTGGAACGGAAAGTACGATGATTATTAGTACGACGATGAAAAGGCTCCATATAATTGCCTGTCACATTGTACAGCCGGGTCATTAACCCCGCAGTCGAGTGTGAACGTCTCCCATACTGGATGAGGACAACTCTGCATTGGACGTCAAGCTTTTTTGATGGGCGAGGGGGTAGAGGCAGCTTCAAATGTATGATACATTGATGGGTTGTCTAGTGCACCGGTCGAAAACAAAGCCACCCAGCAACAGCATGACCGGTGGTTTAACCATGACAAAGCGTGATCGAATATGTTTCCCTTGTCGACACGGGAAGACGTTGTATAGGGTATATGAGTCTCGCATGGGGTCATCAACCAGCTAGCCCTTGGAGTTTCCGAGATCCACTCACTCACTACGTTGTGATATTCACATCTATTGTGTGGCGAGACAAAACAGACGTTAGTATCCGCGAAGAGCTAGTTTCTTTGCTGGCTGGTACCAGAATAGATAGTCCCATGCCGCCAGACTCAACACTTTCCAGTCTCATACGATCCCTTAGTGTCACCGGAACTAACGGATGTGGGGGGCGAAATGGGCGGCCTCACGGATTGCGTGGCAAGGGTTACAGTCCCGTTTCCTTTGTGACCTTGGAGACCATGCTTACCCAACCATTTGTTCCCAGGCCTGGAAGTTGCTAGCATTGAGTACATACAACTGTCGATGCCCATCTTGTCATTCAGAAACCTATCTGTGACTAGAAGGAAAACAAAAAGTTGGACCGAAAACTCCGTATCCCATCCTCGGGGCGCGTTGACCCGTTCGATCCCCTCTTCGATCCGATATCATACATCGCATTGCCTTGTCCAGATCTCTTCCCATCTTGTTGCGGCTCCAAGACCCCCGCAATCTGAATCAAGTCCATATTACTCTTGCTCCATACCCCTACCAGGTTCGACCTCCATCAAATCCAGCATAATCATCTACTTCGATCTTGAATATCTGGTTGCTGTTCAGGGCCGGAATGAGCCTGTCCCGCCCGGGGGGACACGCTTCCCTGCTCCTAGTAGGGAGCGTAACCCCGGCCGCGACCTCGATAGCCGCCCCGGTATCCACCACGCGGGAATGAGCCTCTGCCACCAAGGAATCCACGGCCTCTGCCACGGCCTCTGCCACGGCTCATACCAGGCACATTGGTACGCTTTGGGGTGACCTTGATGTTGCGGCCTTTGAATAGGCTCTCGTTGAGTACTAGGGCCTGAGCTACCAAGTTGGGCTCCGTAAACTCAACGTAGGCATAACTAAGATATTAAATGTTAGCATGCCCAAGTGTTTGTCAAGAAAAAGTGTACTGTTGATACGTACCCCTTGGGCTGGCCTGTGAATTTGTCCAAGAGAATGGTGACTCGGTTGATGGAACCACAGCTCTGGAAATGGGCTTGGATCTCCTCGGGTGAAGCCGAATAGTCCACGTTGCCTACAAAAATGCTGCGCGCATCAACCGACTCCTTGTCATCTGCGAGATCCGCAGATTGCTGCTCAAGAGTGGCCTGCATTTCGCGGAGCTTCTTGGCCTCCTCTTCCATCTCTGCCACGCGGCGCTTCATGGCAGTGATTTCTTCCTAGTACCGCCTTGTCAGCTCCTTATTTAGTCCACCTCTTTTCGCGCCTCACGCACCTCCTCGCTTGCGGCCATCTCGTTCTCCGCCTCGTGCTCGGCCAGCGGGTGCTCTTCCTCAGGTTTTCCGGAGTCGGACATTTTGATCAGGGTCCTGTTGCAATAATTATAAAAGGATGTATAGTCTGGCTGCAGTGCTATGTCAGCAGGTGTCGATGAGGTGCTAAAAAAGGGCTGAGATGGCAAAGTGCTCCCTGAACAGCGCGTCGCATAGACGAAACGCGAGTAGATGTCGCGACACAAGGGTTGCCCCAGACGGAGGCTAAACTTACAGAACGTCGCGCCTGGTTGTGCGACAGGAAATATATATAGCGTCCCCGAGGATCGATCAAGATGATGGGAAAGAAAAAAAACGACCCAGGTATTAAAAACGGTAGACAAGGCTGAGGCAAGTAGCTGGTTGAGAGAAGGAATCTATTTCTTGTTTGACTGGCTGGCGGGGAGCCGAAGTTGACCCGAGGGATGCAGAGGGAGTCGATGCAGATCTTCATGCATACATTGGACTCAGATGCATAGACGAAGCAACAAGAAGACGTGATATAATCAGGGAGAAAAAAAAACGCCTAGCTGATGGGAACTAAATATGAATTACCCTTATGGATATGTTGCATCTCCGACTGCTGAAATATGACGATGAAATACGACTTAGCGTGAGGAAATCAAGGTACTGCTTCGTTCACGTGGTTGGCCACAGTGATAGGTACCAACGATGGGCATCACATGCTGTAAGGTATTCACTCCCGAAAAAGAAATTCATGTCATTGTATGCCCCAGCAGAGTATCGCTCTGCCAGGTAGATTGGCTATAAGTGTCAACCTAGAAACCCACAAAATGCAGTCGTTACGTCCTCCAAACGCCGCTCATGCTAATGCTGTCCATGCGTCCGTCCGTAATCATGCTTCGTCCCATCCAGTATTTGAATCCCAATTCACATCGATAGCTAGTTAAACGAAATGGTTGATAGTTGATCTCACTCGTCAAGCGTGCCGGCCTCGTTTTCCTCCACTGCCAAATGGTTCCTTCCCGCCTAAGCTTCCAATATCAAATATCTCATCAAAATTTAGCTTTCGTTTCGATCCGGCACGTTGGGCAAGGTGTGCTCCGGGCCTGGGTACTGTCCGATTCGCATTGTTCAGACGAGCCTTCGATGCTCGAGCAGACACTATTGAAGGCCCGTCGTGAGATTTTGAGTCTGAGAGATCGAGAGTAGCGATGTTAGGGTATGCGTGCGTAGACTGAAACGTGAAGGTGTCCTGGCTCGGTACGATGATGGGCGTTGGCTCCTCAATCATGGGAGGGATACTCGGAGGAGCGGAATCCGTTCGTGTCTGCGCTGAAATTTGTGGTGTGCCGTTCGTCCGGGAGATTTCTGGGGATGAAGCAGTCTCAGCTTTGTCGACTTCATCCTCACTTTCGGGACTCTGAGAACTGCCTTCACGCCCATCCAGTCGTTCCGTGGCCCATCTCCGGATTTTCCATCCTTCTCCATCACCGAGACCCAAGCGTTCCTTATCCAAGAAAGTCAGAAGATCATCCAGACAGTCTTGATATCCATCCGTCCGGGCCTTGGACTGTGCTGCAGCCGAGGTTTTGTACAGCTTTGTGACTGAGAGGGCAGCAGCCTTGAACACATCCAACAACTGCTCAGGAGATTCGGTGTGGGCAGGTTGCTTGCCTGCGCCAACAGAGACACCTCTCATCGGGTCCATCGTACAGGTTTGCAGGGAACGGGTGATGATGGGGTCCTGGAAGTAGAGCAAGTTAGCCACTGGTACTGGTGGCCGAGCCGCGCGATATCCTTGTCCATATGCAGCGGAGAAAGGGCTTGTCAGTGAGTCACAGGGGTAAAGGCTTACCTAGAAATGTCGCTGTGCGCGGATATAGCCAAGCGACGACTGCAATGACAAGAAAAATCCTGATGCGATGATCTAGAGAGTATGTCCCCTCCAAACACCGCTGCTGGTACAGGTCGAAGGTTCAGTTGACGTTGGACGTGGTTTGACCAGTCATCCAACCTGCTGCAGCACTGAGCTTGTTGGGCGCCACTAAGCGAGGGGTCTGGCACGTGGAGTGGGGTCCGCTATATCACGTGATGTAACAAGTCTAGAAACTGTGGAGTTGATGCTCCTAGCTGATCGTCTGAAAAGGTTTTAAGCCATATATATATAGATATGTTCCTAAGAAAATCAAGCAGATTAGAACGCAGGTTAAGAAGACGTATGTCCTGTTCTACCTTCTGAAGCTGAAAGATGATCGATCATGCCAACAACAGAGTGACGTCGTTGCAGGTGCTCGGAATATTACTTATTCCTCGTAGGAACGTGGGGCTACTTTAGAGTAGACGACAAGGGACCACACGAGGCACTAGCCCCAAATTGGCCCCCTTCGACGTGCACGTCGAGATTCCACTTGCCAACACCTTCGAAAAAACATCTACACTTCTCACTCAGCATTGCGACGAAACAAAAGTATCCTCCACTTCCAACGTTGAGCTTGAATCCATCTCGCCAATTTGCATACAATACTGTGGATTGCGGAGAATATTCTGCGACCCGGTCGAGTCCATCTTGGAACGCGTCTCCAAGACGCCAGTCGCGTAAAGAGGTTTCTTCTACACTTCCTTCGCAATGGCACCTCGATCCCGCGCCAGCGCTGTGGACACCGACGCGTCTATGTCGGATGCGCCCAACCATCGCCAAGCTGAGGATATGGTAAGTTTGGTCTTGAGTGGATTTATTTTTGAGTCTCAACGCGAGCGCCCTTTATTAATTATCTTTATTGCAGGAAGTTGATGAAACACCGGATTATACCGATTCGGATACGAATCCCAATACCACAGCCAGCAGTGTTGCTGGAGAGCCCCTTGGCGATGGCCGCAAGCGCAGGTCTGAAGTTAATCAATTGCGACGCAGCATTTTTGGCAAGAAGCACGATCGTCTCGGCGAGTCCAAAGTACATCGCAGCTTGGAATCATTTATTGATTGATTTGCTGATATGGCGTTTGTAGGAAGATGATACTATTCGAAGGTTCCGCTATCTCCTTGGCCTTACCGACTTGTTTCGACACTTCATCGAGACGAACCCAGACCCTAAGATTCGTGACATTATGACTGAAATCGATCGTCAGAATGTAGAGTCTGCTAAAGGCAGGAAAGGTGCTGGTCGACAAGGTGGTGCCACCAGCGAACGTCGTCGACGAACAGAAGCAGAAGAAGATGCTGAATTACTCAAAGACGAGAAGCATGGCGGTTCAGCGGATACTGTTTTTCGAGAATCACCCTCATTCATCAATGGCACAATGCGTGACTACCAGGTTGCTGGCCTCAATTGGTTGATTTCTCTCCACGAGAACGGTATCTCAGGTATTCTCGCCGATGAAATGGGTCTAGGAAAGACTCTCCAAACAATATCCTTCCTAGGTTACCTGCGTCATATTGTCGACATCACCGGCCCCCATTTGGTTATTGTACCCAAGTCTACCCTCGATAACTGGAAACGAGAGTTTGCAAGGTGGACACCTGAGGTCAACGTTTTGGTTCTTCAGGGTGCTAAAGAACAGCGTCAAAATCTTATCAATGAACGTCTCGTGGATGAAAAGTTTGATGTTTGCATTACCAGCTATGAAATGGTTTTGCGTGAAAAAGCTCATTTGAAGAAGTTTGCTTGGGAGTATATCATTATTGACGAGGTATGGCGTTGGTTTTTGACAGTCACTGGAAGTTTACTAACTTTCGATGCAGGCTCATCGAATCAAAAATGAAGAGTCGTCGCTTTCCCAAGTTATTCGTCTCTTCACCTCCCGAAACCGACTTCTTATCACTGGCACGCCACTACAAAACAACCTGCACGAGCTGTGGGCTTTGCTTAACTTTTTACTGCCCGATGTATTTGGTGATTCTGAGGCATTTGACCAGTGGTTCTCGGGCCAAGACCGTGATCAGGACACTGTTGTACAACAGCTACACCGAGTTTTACGGCCTTTCTTGCTCCGTCGTGTCAAGAGTGACGTGGAAAAGAGCTTGCTGCCAAAGAAGGAGGTGAATGTGTACTTGGGAATGTCTGAAATGCAGATTAAGTGGTACCAGAAGATTCTGGAAAAGGATATTGATGCTGTCAACGGAGCTGGCGGTAAGCGAGAGTCTAAGACCAGACTTCTCAATATTGTCATGCAACTCCGAAAGTGTTGCAATCATCCATACCTTTTTGAAGGCGCTGAACCTGGTCCCCCCTATACGACGGATGAACATCTCGTGTACAATGCAGGAAAAATGGCAGTTCTCGACAAGCTGCTGAAGAGGCTGCAAAAACAGGGCAGCCGTGTTCTCATCTTCTCTCAAATGAGTCGTCTGCTAGACATCCTGGAGGATTACTGTGTTTTCCGAGAGTACAAGTATTGCCGTATCGATGGTGGAACAGCACATGAAGACCGTATCGCCGCCATTGATGAATACAACAAGCCGGGGTCGGAAAAGTTCGTCTTTCTACTGACTACGCGAGCCGGCGGCTTGGGTATCAACCTTACTACCGCGGATATCGTTATTTTGTATGACAGCGACTGGAATCCCCAGGCAGATCTGCAGGCCATGGACCGAGCTCACCGCATCGGCCAAACGAAGCAGGTTGTTGTGTACAGATTTGTCACTGATAATGCAATTGAAGAAAAGGTTCTTGAACGTGCCGCCCAGAAACTCCGTCTGGATCAACTCGTTATTCAGCAGGGGCGCGCTCAGATCGCTGCCAAAGCAGCAGCGAATAAGGATGAGCTTTTGTCCATGATTCAACATGGTGCTGAGAAGGTCTTCCAGTCGAAGAGACCAACCGGCAGCATGGTCTCAGGGGGTGATGACATTGATGACGATAACATCGATGAAATCCTAGCTCGGGGCGAAAACCGCACCAAGGAGTTGAATGCTAAGTATGAGAAACTGGGCATCGACGACTTGCAAAAGTTTACATCGGAGTCAGCTTATGAATGGAACGGCGAAAACTTCGCTAAGGAAAAGAAGAATATTAATATGACCTGGATCAACCCTGCTAAGCGAGAACGCAAGGAACAGTCGTATTCCATGGATAAGTACTTCAGACAGACCATGTACCCGAATCCCAAGGCCGATGCCAAGCCTAAGGCACCCAGAGCTCCCAAGCAGGTCCCCGTCCACGACTACCAGTTTTACCCGCCGCGCTTGCGCGAACTTCAGGATAGGGAGACCGCATTTTATCGAAAGGAAATTGGATACAAAGTCCCTCTTCCAGATGGCGACGAAGAAGATCTGGAGAAACGTGAAGCTGATAGGGCGATCGAACAACAAGAGATTGATGATGCTACTCCGTTGACCGAGGAAGAGCGGGAGGAGAAAGAAAAGCTTTCCCTGCAAGGATTTGGTGACTGGAATAAACGAGACTTTCAGCAGTTCGTGAACGGCTCCGGAAAGTATGGCCGCAATGACTTCGAGGGCATCTCCAATGAAGTGGACAGCAAGGTCGCTTCCGAGATCAAGGTCTACTCTAAGGTGTTCTGGCAGCGATGCACGGAAATTCATGACTATCCCAAGTATATCAAGACGATTGAAGATGGCGAGGAGCGGACCCGGCGAATTGAACACCAGCGCAAACTACTCAGGAAGAAGATGCAATCGTACCGGGTTCCCCTACAGCAGCTCAAGATCAACTATTCAGTCTCAACGACGAACAAGAAAGTCTACACGGAAGAAGAGGATCGGTTCCTGTTGGTGATGTTGGATAAATACGGTATTGATTCGGAGAATCTTTATGAGAAGATGCGTGATGACATCCGGGACTCCGCCCTATTCCGTTTTGACTGGTTCTTCCTTAGCCGCACCCCTATCGAGCTCTCTCGTCGTTGCACGACGTTGATCACGACGATTGTCAAGGAGTTTGAGGATACCCCACTTCGTGGAGGTGGCAACGGAGTTAATGGGAAGGCCAAGAGAGAACTAGACGATGAAAATGATGAGGACAGCATTTTGGGCATGGCTCCTGCAAAGAAACGAGCCAAAAATGGTGTCAAGGTGAGTTACAAGCATGCCATGATGCGCAAAACATTGACTAACAATATTTCAAGAACAAGGCGCTTGATAACGTCAAATCCGTCAAATCGAGCAAGGCCAGCTCGGCGGCCCCATCGCGAGCCTCAAGTGTGGCATCGACCAACTCCAATGCCGGTGGCTCTACCAGGGGCAAGAAGGGCAAGAAGAAATAAAGAAGCTAAAACATCCGGGGCTGTAGTAATTTTGGTTGGTCACAAGCGGAGGGAGGGAAGTGGATAGATTTGGCGTTTGGCAGTGTTTAAGGGTCATTGGCAGGTGGGCATTGTTCTCTTTGCGAAGTTGGTTTATCAATCTGGGCACATCCATCGGTATGCAGACACGGAAGCAAGGTAGGTATGTATGTATGTACACAAGTAGGTTGGTAGATTCGCGGGATGTTCCCAAAGGGGTGCATGTTGATGCAGCAAATGTGTAACCCGTTGGGCACAGCAACGAGCCTAGATTTAGAAACCCGACCGGATTCTCCCTTTCATTTGCTATTCATGTGGACCCATATCTTAATTGCATAAAACAAAGCAGCATATCTGTCTGTGTATATGACTGGTATTCAACCCGAGTTGAACGAGGCGTGCGTTGCCACGTCAATTTTCGACCCTTTCCCTAAGCCATGGAGAGATGGTATGAATTACAAAACCCGTCCCTCTTGCCCCTCCCCCCTTTTGCCCTTGAACAAACATTTATTGTCCCCCAACGCCGAACTATATGCAAGCCCACAGGAAAAGAACGTGTCTACTGCATGCGATTCATTCGTTCCCGCTCGACCTCGTACATGAAATCGAAGTATCCCTTGTCAAAGTGATGAACTCGCACGTAGCCGTCTTCTCCACCGCTTGCGTAGCTTTTGCCGGTGGGGTCGGCAGCGACGGTGTTGAGGGGACCAAAGTGACCACGCACGCGGCCAATCTCGTCCTCGAAGATCTTGTGGTAGAATCGGGCCTCGAACTTACCCTGGCGGGCAGAGGTTCGGGTGACATCCATGGCAGCCTGACCACCACCGAGGACGACAAAGTCCTTCTTGGGGATGATAGTGGCACTGTTAAGAGGAGTATCGGCGGGGTACGTCTTGAGAACTTCGAGGTCCTTGGCCGTGATGAGCTAGAAGTCCCAGAGTCAGCAACATAGGGATTTCTTCTTCTTCTTTATTACGTGGCTGGAGGTGTGAAACATACCTTGGCAGTCTTGTCCTTGCAGGCAGTGATGAAGTAAGTGCGGTCGGTAGACCACTGGAGGTCGACAATGGGCTGGTTCAGCTCGTGGATGGGGAAGTTGTCTAGTAGGTCTCCGGACTTGGCGTCGTACTGGCTGACGGTGCCGTCCTCGTGGCCGGCAATAATGTACTTGCTCAAGTTGCTCCAACCGGCGACGGTGGCCTTGCTCTCATCGCAGACAATGGTCAATGCCTTCTCATCGCTCTGCTCGGCATCGACGTCGGGGTTGATGTCCATGACGACGATGTTGGAGAGGTAACCCATACGCTTCTCAGTGACACCAAGCAGCTTGGTGCCGTCCTCGTTGAACTCGACACGCTTGACGGCGGTGGGGAACTCCCATACCTTGAGGCAGCGGCCAGTCTTGACCTCCCAGAGGCGGATGGTGTTGTCGGCGGAGCCCGAGGCGATCATGGTCGAGGTGGGGTCGACATCGACAGTCCAGATAGCACCAACATGGCCGTGGTAGGTGCCAAGACGCTCGCCGTTGTGGGAGAACCAGACACAGATCTGCTGATCCTTGGAGACGGAAAATATCAAGTCGCCATCGAGGTTGTATCTGCAGGAGTCGGGAGGTTAGTTGGGAGCTGCAGGGAAAGCGATCGTGGGACTGTGTGTGATGTGTTGTGTGTGTGCGCTTATGTTTGGAATTGCTGTGAAGAGACTGCTTCGGGCTGCAGCATCACACGAGGGTGAAGCTTCGACATACCGAATCTGGGTAAGAGCACGTTCGTGCCCGGAAAGAAGAATGGGCCGCATTTTGTCGTCGTAGGTGTGGGCTGGGGGTCGATGGAAGAGGCAAGTTCGGCAAAGGCTTGTTATAAGGCGAGGGCTTTCGCGATGGAATTTTTGGCGGTTGTGCGTTTGGTGGGGCAGAGTCCCCTCCTTGGCTCCCCCGCGAGAAGGTGGGAGGACTCAGCGTCTCAGGCCCATGTCCGAAAATGGCAGTAGCCTGTGCGTATCATATCGATGACTCTAAACCCTGTGCGAATATCGGTTTTATGTCATGCATCCACATGCCTGGCTGCTGCCTTACGAGGCCCCGAGAAGCTTTTGCCCATAGACGATGGCCAAATCATGATTCACTGGCCTCTTTTGAGTCATACTGAAGGATCCTGTAGTCATTCAATGTATAGCTAGCTATCCAGTCATTTTCCAGTCATAATTAATTTCGTATTTTGCAGTTTATTGCTGTTATTTTATCTTATAATGGCCCCATGTTCCTGAGGCATCAATACTGTCATCCTCGGAGCTTTTGGCCGAAGCCAATTTTCGTTCTAATATTGGTGTAATGAATCAAAATGAATCAACATTGAAGCTATTCCGAGCCCGGTGCCCGCCTCATTTGCCCTTATTTGACTATATCTACGAAGTCGCAGTACTAATTAACCTCCTACGATAATCTTACGGCAGGTGCGCCGGCGATATCTCGCCGTTCTGTTCGATGTACCCTTTCCCCAAGACGATGACCACGTCGCTCACTTGATTGGTCTTCTGTTTTTTGGGAGGAAGGATGGAGGAGCATCTAGCAGCCTGAGATATTGATCTGTGTTGTTTAAGCCAGTGGTCTCAGTTGTGTACAACAAAATACCTACGTCGTTTTCAGCTTGAGATAGAGGCTGGTTTGGGATATCGGCTGACTATTCTTCTACCTCGCTTTTCTTCTTCTTTTTTTTTCTTCCCTTCCGCCTTCTTTCTCTTCCTTTCTGTTTCTCTTCCTTTCATATTTACTCTGTCTGTATCCTTGCTTCTTAGAAGCTACTGTGAGGCCGTACAAATTATCCCCAAACAGCATACATCTACACCGTTGTACTGTTGCGGTTGGCTGCTTGCACCCCGAACTGCGATTGTCTCCACAGCCCGGAGCGCGGTATATCGAGCCGCGACGGAATTGAATACCAAACATATAGGCACAACAGAGAAAAAAGGCCATGGTCGGTTTGACACCCCGTGTCTCCAGCGCGAAGGCGTCCAAGTCGACATTGCACATGTTAACTCGGGTTCCCGGCATTCGGCGATTTTCGACAAAATTTACCCCAAGTAGCGCACCTATACGCCAGCGATCAGCGTTGTCGCAGCGTGAGCCTTATGTAGCTGGACCCCAGTCTCGGCGCCACTCAGAATCGCCCGTAGCCGTGCTCTCTCACACCTATGCAGCAGACACACCTTGCTGGCACAGGCGATTCCTGCACACGAAATCGGCAGACTTCCGGTTGTGCGAATCTCCGGGGTCGGCAGTGCGTCCCGGACTTGGTCGGCCTGCCCCTCATCCCACTCCGGCCCACCTTTCATACAAGTATTCCTTCGAGTCGTTAGGTTTTGGCTATCGCCGCACTTCTTCCTCGCTCGCTGCCCCCGTTTCTGGCTCTCTACATTTTCTTCGTTCCTCCTGGAGACTTTCCTCGCTGCTCTCGTCTGTCTTTCCCCAGAGACGGCACTTGGACTCAACGTCTACAGACATGGGCGCCACCAAACTCGACGGCACGGCCATTGCCAAGGGCATTCGTGAGCGTCTCGGTGCAGAGATTGCTGAGAAGCAGAGGCTCAACCCCCGATACAAGCCATGCCTTAAGATCATCCAAGGTGAGTTGCATCATCTTTCACCGCAAGAAATTACATTTCGTGTGATCTCAAACTGACTCACTTTGCTTCTAGTCGGTGACCGCTCTGATTCCTGTTGGTGAACCCTGCCCCGCCATCCTGCGAGGCTTCTTTTTTTTCTCTTTCTCTCTCTTATCTTGAGCTTTCACTAAACTATTCGCAGCCACCTATGTTCGTATGAAGCTCAAGGCCGCTGAAGAGGTGAGGCTGTTATAATTTGGAGCACAATAGTCGGCTTGCTCACATTTACTCACAGGCCGGTATTGATTGTGAGCTGATCCACCTTGCTGAGTCCATCAGTGAGCCAGAGCTCTTGGACCATATTCGCCGCTTGAACAATGAGCCTTCAGTCAACGGTATCTTGGTCCAGCTGCCACTTCCTAGCCACATTTCCGAGTATGTTATCACCTCATTTGTGGCCGATGAAAAGGATGTCGATGGCTTCGGCACCAAGAACATCGGAGAGCTGGCCAAGCGAGGCGGCCACCCTTACTTCATCCCCTGCACTCCCAAGGGTGTGATGCACTTGCTTAAGGAGTCCGGCATTGATCTGAAAGGAAAGAATGCCGTAGTTGTTGGCCGAAGCGACATTGTCGGCAGCCCCGTGAGCTATCTGTTGCGAAATGCCGACGCTACTGTTACCGTCTGCCACTCCAAGACCGTTGGTCTTCAGGATCACGTCAAGGGCGCTGATGTTGTCGTTGCTGCCATTGGCCAGCCTCAATTTATCAAGGGTGATTGGATCAAGCCTGGTGCTGTTGTAATTGACGTTGGAACAAACTTCATCCCCGACGCTACCAAAAAGTCGGGCCAGCGAATGGTCGGTGATGTCGATTATCCGGCTGCCTTCGAAGTTGCTTCTGCAATCACTCCTGTACCTGGTGGTGTTGGTCCCATGACTGTGGCCATGCTGATGCAGAACGTTGTTGATTCCGCCACTTCTTACTTTGAGTCTCAGAAGCAGAGGGCAACTATTCCTCTTCCCCTGAAGCTCCAGGAGCCCGTGCCATCTGACATTGCCATCTCACGAGGCCAAACTCCCAAGCAGATCACCCGTATCGCCGCTGAAGTCGGCATTGCTCCTCATGAGCTGGAGCCATACGGCGCCTACAAGGCCAAGGTCGACCTCAGCCTTCTGCAAAGACTCGAGCACCGACGTGATGGCCGTTACGTCGTTGTTACTGGTATTACTCCCACCCCCCTGGGCGAGGGCAAGTCCACCACCACTATGGGCCTCGCCCAGGCCCTTGGCGCGCATGTTGGACGCCTGTCTTTTGCCAATGTCCGACAGCCCAGCCAGGGTCCTACCTTTGGAATCAAGGGTGGTGCCGCCGGTGGAGGTTACAGCCAGGTCATTCCCATGGACGAGTTCAACATGCATCTTACTGGTGACATCCATGCCGTCACCGCCGCCAACAACCTTTTGGCGGCTGCAATTGAGACTCGAATCTTCCACGAAAACACTCAGAAGGATGGTCCTCTGTATCGACGACTTGTGCCTGCCAAGAACGGCAAGAGGCAGTTTGCCCCTGTCATGTTCCGACGCCTGAAGAAGCTCGGCATTGACAAGACCAATCCTGACGAGCTCACCGAGGACGAAATTCACCGATTTGCCCGTCTTGACATTGACCCTGAGACTATCACTTGGCGACGTGTGTTAGATGTCAATGACCGTCACCTCCGAGGCGTGACTGTTGGCACTGCTCCTACTGAGAAGGGCCAAACTCGTGAGACTGGCTTCGATATCTCCGTGGCCAGCGAGTGTATGGCTATTCTCGCTCTCAGCACCAGCTTGGCTGATATGCGTGAACGACTTGGCCGCATGGTCGTTGCCGTTTCTCACAGCGGCGACCCTGTCACTTGTGACGACATTGGTGCCGGCGGGGCCCTAACTGCCCTCATGAAGGATGCTATCAAACCCAACTTGATGCAAACCCTAGAAGGTACCCCCGTTTTCGTCCACGCCGGACCTTTCGCCAACATCAGCATTGGTCAGAGCTCTATCCTTGCCGACAGGCTTGCTCTCAAGCTTGCCGGTACCGAGGCCGATGAAGACCACAAGGAAAAGTCTGGTTTCGTGGTAACTGAGGCCGGCTTCGATTTTACCATGGGTGGTGAGCGTTTCTTCAATATCAAGTGTCGAACATCCGGCCTTGTTCCTGATGTTGTCGTTATCGTTGCCACTGTCCGAGCTCTCAAGGTTCACGGTGGTGGCCCTCCCATTGCCCCCGGCGCTCCTCTCAGCCCCGTCTACAAGGAGGAAAACGTTGAGATTCTCCGTGCTGGCTGTGTCAACCTCAAGAAGCACATTGCCAACGCCAAGTCCTTTGGAGTTCCCGTTGTTGTTGCTATTAACAAGTTCTCTACCGACACTGAAGCTGAAATTGCCGTGGTGCGCGAGGAGGCCATTGCTGCGGGTGCTGAGGATGCTATCCTTGCCAACCATTGGGCTGAGGGTGGTAAGGGCGCTGTTGACCTTGCTAAGGGTGTTATTGCTGCCAGCGAGAATCCCAAGGAGCTCACATTGACCTACGACCTAAACGGAACTGTGCAAGAGCGCCTCGAGGCCATTGGTCAGAAGATGTATGGCGCCGCTGGCGTCGAGTTCAGCGAACTTGCCCAGAAGAAGGTTGACACATACACCGCCCAGGGCTACGGAAACCTGCCTATTTGCGTGGCCAAGACTCAGTACTCGCTGTCGCACGACCCCGATCTCAAGGGTGCCCCGACTGGCTTCACCATCCCCATCCGCGATGTTCGGATGGCTGCTGGTGCCGGATATCTGTAAGTGTATTCTGAAGAAAACGAGAAAAGATATAGATTACTAACCCACTACCAGTTATGCCTTGGCTGCGGATATCCAGACTATTCCTGGTCTGGCCACGGCCCCTGGCTACCTCAATGTCGACGTTGACACTGAGACCGGCGAGATTGACGGTCTTTTCTAATCGACATTCGACTTTACTCTGCTAGTTGAAATATCATGCAGGGAATATAACCTCAACTCAACGTGGGATTCTGGACTTTGGGCGAAAACGGGCGTGGCCTTCAACACATGGTAAGGGAAGCGGGTAGGGGTTCCGGTCGGGGTACTTCAACATATTTAGCGATGCTGTGATTCAACATTTTTATTTTGGAATGAAAACCAAAACAAAAAAACCCACAAAAAAAACAATTACAACTTCAAATTTGGTCCAAAATTGATTTTGGGTGTGAATGTTTTTGTAAGATGGCACGCCGTACTTGCTCAGCATGTTTATCGTGAATAATCATAGCAGTTGATGGTCAGCTGGGTTTTATTTCAAAACATTGGAATTTTTGCATTCACTATTTTATCTAGCGACTACATCATAATGGGGAAAATAAGAAAGAAAGGCGAAAGAAATAGGGCGTATCTCGCTTATGTCACTAATACAGAGACTTATATCTAGCATCAACCAAAACGTTGCATGTTTGATTTAACTGCTTCGACATCAAAACCCCAGTTATTGTATCCACATTTCATCTCACCATGGATATTTAGTAAATTGTTTAATACGCTACAAGTTTTCTATCATGTTTCTATGAGATATGTGTCACAGTAACATAGGGCCCATTTTTAGCCAGTCTTATGGTTTCAAACACAGAGACTATGAATTAAGGAAGGGTTCATGAAATAATCTTCATCGTGTAATAGTTCAAATCATGATGATGGCATTGGAAAACGGAGACCTTGGTCTTACGATGATTGCTACTCTCTTCACATATATGCATTTATGCAGCTGTCTAGAATATTGCCTGTTGTTTAACCATCTAAACGCTACTCAGCCACGGGTTCTGGGCGGCCGAGAGATTCGATACGATCTTTTCGGTTCCGGGTAGCGAGATGACTAATTGATTTACCAATGTCGACATTAAAGATCTGTCACTCAATTAGTCTAACAAACAAGAAAGTCTGCAATAAGAATGGGGGTTCGTTTGGAGGTTTTTTTTCTTCTTTTTTTTTTTTTTTTTTTTTTTTTTTTTTTTTTTTTTTTTTTTTTTTTGAGGGGGGGTTGTTTGTTTGTTTGTCTTGAGTTGATTTCTCACTGAGTTGAGAGATGTTAATTGCCTCTTCCTGCACACTTGCGAACCAATTATCAAAAACGACAACTTGCTCTGTTGCTGCTCCTTCTTTCCCTCTCTGTCTCTTCGCCCCCTCCTCACCGACATTAGCCCCCGCTTGCCGTTGACTACCTAGGTAGGTACTTTCTCTGGTGACCTCCTGCCCCCAGTACAGACAGGCAGGCACAGGTGTGTACACGCACATGCATGCGCTACACTTGCCACGCTACCCAATACATGCACACACACACACACAAAGTCGCGTACATACCTACTTACTTACACACACACACTTACACTCTGTCTGAAAAGTCTGATCGGGTGACTAACCAGCGATCAATCGATTCGACTTGGCCTGTCCCCGTCAGATCGTATACAGTACCTCTCCCGGCTGTTTGACGGGAGTCATGACAATTGGACAAAGGGAATATCTCGTGAGCCCCGATCGAAACGTCTTGCCCGTTCTGTGCCAGCCACTCTAACCATGCCTGCGGTAGGTTGTGGAATGGTGCTTGATTTTACTTTGTATCTTTGTTCTCATCACGCGCCTTGTTATAAGGACATGGAAGGGAATGTGGACGAGGTATTGGCTCTCAGAAGTCTTTCTTGCCATTGCCTTGCTGCTATACCTCGCCCTCATCGTCGGTGACACGTACAACTTTTCCCACGGCCGGGATGCCTTCCAGGGCGGATACTATGGGCTATCATTTGCAAAGGTAGGACCAGTTGCCATCAGATCACCTATATATGTGTGTGTTTATATGAATTGTGGCTAACAACTCAACTAACTTAGTAGTGGATGTTCACATCTTGCATCATATTTGACGTAGGCTTTTACTTTCCTAGATTCAGTCTACTCGCCTTTTATAACGAGCTTTTCCCAGTATCCGAGGAAAGGCTACGAAAGGCTCTGTATGTTGTAGCTGCCTACAACGTAGCTGCCTTTCTAACCGTTGGGTTCATGGATGTGTTTTGGTGTGGCCTTGATATCTCCAAAAACTGGTCAGTTTCTCCATATCATCAGCTCGCACACCCCTTATTCCAACACATGAACTGACTCAAATCATAACCTAAAATTAGGGACCAAACATCCGATTGTAAGTTGGTAGCTGTAACCACTGTCATTTGGATCAACTGGCCCATAGGCCTAGTCGCAGAGCTACTCGGTACGGGACGCATTTGTTTGCTCTATACATTACTGTCACTAATTCCTGCCAGTCTTCCTCCTACCATTTGGCATGCTCCAAAGATTAAAAGTCACGCCTAGGAGGGAGAAGAACGGCTTGATATGTCTCTTTGCTATCGGCTGTGTCACAGTCTTGGCTAGTGTTGCTCGTTTTACCCTATTTACCCAAGCTATTTGGTCATATACCACCAGTACGATTTTCATCAACGCCTCTCTTCAAACCCACTATTTATATGCTAATATACCATAGACATTCTGGGCACTGTGGAAATTGCAACACAAATCATTGTCGTCGCACTCCCTGCGCTTCGCCCCTTACTTCCTATTCTCACCTTTGGATGGAACAAAGTTTCCAGCTACGGAGCAGGATCACGCAACAGAGCTGAAGGCTTAACTACAGAAGATACCCTCCAGGGCTCATATATCACGCCAGAAACCGGCCAAGTTAAGCGGCTTTCAGCAGCACAGGATGAACAAGGGCTTCCTCAGATGGGATTGCACTTTCAAGGAGTGGCAGGACGCTAATCAAGGGCCTATTTTCCCTATAGCATATCCCATCTACCAAGACTGTATTCGAAAACCTGATCCCCAAGGCTTTTCATGTTATACGTCAGAAGGTCCACCGTCCACCAATTTCAATGGTTGTTTTGGGAATGAGAATCTTACTCTAATTGCCAGTGTTTTAAGACACTAGAGACAGCACCGGCTTACCTATCAGGGGCAACTAGCGTGGCAACTATTAGAATCTAAAATGACTCATAAATTACAAAGGGTGAGAAATATCCTAGCAAGGATCGGAATATTTGACCGCCAATATCTTAATCAGCATGGATTCCTCTGCCCGTTGGCAGTTCTCCCATTTACATTGGACAATAAATGGGTGAACAATAGCCTTGTCCGAGTACCGGCTATTCCAATCTGGGTTTGGGGACGTGACAAATGAGCTTAATAGGAACTATTTTAAGCCACCAAAGAGCTCTAAATCAACGAGAGTGGCTCTTAGGCTGTACTTGGCTGATGGGGAACTCAGGTTCTGAGAGACCGTGCCAAGATCTTGTCGCGTTCTGGGATACCTGGACCAAGACAGTGTGATATTGCCCCATGTCGGAATATCCGATTTTATCTAATGTGTGTAAATCTGGCCAAATTTGGACACATCCACTCCATGTATTATCCATGGCCACAGATATTAAAAATAATTAAGAACAGAGCTTTGTCATGAGATTCACTATTCTCGCGTGGTTATTGACCGATGAACAAGACCCTTCCGCCTTCTGCATGACATGAGATATCAAGACACCAGTGCCAGTATTATCTATTTTCTTTTTGATCTTCCATTCTTAATCATCTATTCTCATTGCCAGAGAACATAAGAAATACAACTGAATAGGTGAGCACCGTATTCATCCAAAAAAATAGTTTTTTGGCACAACCGCATTCCATCCCAGCGGTGTTAAGACATATAGATACAAACATGTTCATTTGAGGGTATAGGTAAGGAAAACAAACAACAAAAATCTAATTCTTAGATCGCGTCTTGCCGCTTCTGGACTTCTCGCGCTCGAGGAGAAGCGTCAGTTGGCTTCTTGTGCGCCCGAGAGGTACACTAGCCGACGTAGTGGGCTGAGTGGGGGTAAGGCGAGAATCAAGGATGGATGGCTTTAAAGATTCGATCTTTATGGAGTGATGAGTTATCACTGGATCGATAACGCTGGTCTGAGGCAATGACCCAAGACCAGACTGGTCAAGAATGGTTCCTTCAGCAGCGATATTTGAAGTTGAGGCATGGGCTGGTGCTCTGAAGCTGAGACTTCTTTTCGGATTGTATCCACCCTGGGACTGAGAACGAGCCATCGAAGTGGTAGAGAACCCCGATCCGCTTTCTAAAGATCCCACACCAAACGAGGATCGAGAGGTCGCGGAGTCTCTTCGTCCTGTCGGGTGGGGGGCGTCGACCAGGGGTTGCGCCTGTGGTACACCAGGCTTCAGAGGCTTAGCAAATGGAAGTTGGTCTGGTTGAGACGATGTGGCAACGTCTGGTTTAGGGACCCCATTGACCCCGGAGATTGGTCGCCGCGGTACGACAGGTTGCTTGCCAAGTGCTTTCTCACTCATTACCTGGTGATCCTGTGATTCAGAGGAATTGCTTTTCTCCGAAACCGAAGCGATAGCTTCTGGGTCTTGCTCAACAATCGGAGGCACAGAGCGTTGAGTGGCTGCTTGTCGTGACCCACTAGAAGAGGCCGAACCTCTGGAAGTCGTCTCGGAAGACTGTCTTTTAGGCAGTGACGGTCTCCTTTTTGTAGCAGTTGAAGCTACAAACTTCCTTGCTGGCGTGACTGTCTTCTTCTTTGGCGATGCCACGACATAAACGGGTGCTTCTGACGCCGTAGCCGCTGTGCTTCCCGAAGAGGGGATATCATCTTCATCGGCAGACTCATGAGGCGAGACGAAACGAGCAGTGGGCCGTGGACCCGATGATGAAGGGCCTCTAGCCTTTTTCAAAATGGGGTGGGGAGGGGGCGGTTTTGACGCGCTGGAAGATAGCGTTTTTAAGACCGGATCGCTTCGCTTTTTCGACGAGCGGGACTTTGGCACGGGCTTGGGCGGCGTTTGTTCAGCTCGAACCGCTTCCAAAAGCTGCATCATGATAGGCGGTATCTAGAGTATGCCGGTTAGCTTCAGCAAGTAAACGGCATGGCTCTAGTGAGACATACATCAGGTCCCTCCCATCTATTTGGGGGTCCTTTGAGAGGTACAAAGGTTGGCCCGACAGAGATGTCTTCATAAAGCTTGGCCAGTGTGCTTCCCTTAAGGAATCTGCGATCGCTTCCCCAAACATGCCACCAAAAATTTTCCAGCCGACAAGCCGTAGGATCCTTGAGCTTTTTATACGTGGTTGTATAAACTAGGAATCGTGTTAGTTAGCGCCACAAAAACGAAAGACTAGTCATTTGTACCATGCCAATACTCCCAAACTTTGTCAGGAGGGACAACAGGAAAGTCAGCAACCTCTTTATAAATGTTTTTGCTGTTGATGACAATGCCCTTGGGCAAAATCATGGGCACAGCCGAGTCCATGTCTCTCTGACTTGGGATACCACCAAGACCAAAGGGCCACTGGCGACTATGGGGTGGTAAAAAAAAATTGCAGTGGAGAAGTGAGTTCTTGTCGTCAATGCACCCGGAGAGTCTTGGTTGGTGATCGATTATTGGCAGCTGAAAGTGCGAACCATCATCGCTAATAAAACCGGTATGAAGGGTAAGTATCGTTGAAAGCCAGCCACTAGGGCGTCAAGGAAGAGGTCACTCTGTCGGCTGACCTTGTGATCAGGAACAGGTTGGGCCAAACGAACTCTCGGAAAACGAACACGACTTTCCTGCGGCCCTCGCAGCACAGGGTTGGGCGAAAACGAAGCGCAGAGCTACACAGGGCCGAGGTCGTTGCGTGGCTCAGAGGTGTTTTCTATCCGTCGACGATTTGATGTCCTACTTAAACACCGAGATTTTTTAGAAAAGAAAATCTCCGGCAGAGCAAAAGTTCGACCGAAAGCCAGTAGCTTACCCCAAATTATGCTTGCGACTGTCTTTATATTTGCCGCCTCGTTTGGCGTCGTGTTTGTGGAGATGCAGCACGCGGGAGCGAAAAGCTTAGCTCAGCACTGACAGCTGAAGTTGGGGAGGTCCTGTGTAAGTGTGACAAGGTGTTCAGGTTGATGTATACCGTGGCGGCGTCGGGACAAGGATACGGCATTCAGCTGTCTCGTGCAAAGATTGTGCGCGTCACGGGGGCAAAAACGCATGTAACAGGACAGGGAATAAGACTCCAGAAAAAAAGACGGTGGAGGGCTCTAGAATGGTGGTTTGATGATGCGGCTGGTGCGGATGCCGTTTCTGGAGCAGCCAGGATTCGTTGGGCTGTGACACATGAAAAGGAAAAAGGAAGAAAAAAAGGAAGGAAAAAACCGAAGGAAGCGGAGCTATTGGCAGCGGTGTTGCAATCGGTCACCCAAGCCACCAGGGCGGGTGCCTTTTAGTCTCCTGAGCGTCGGACTTTGAGTGGGTTGTGTGTGTGCGAGAGGATTGAAAAAAGTGATGACCGATACGGTGTGAGCCGGAATAAGCTGGAGTTGGCGGTTGTACCTTGCCGCAGCAAAAGAGTGGACAGGTACCTCAGGCACAAGTAACACCGGTTTAGTGGCTAAGATCGAGATCGAGAAGGCGGCGAGATATGGCCGGTAGCGATCCAGAACAACGATGGGGAATTGGGACGGGTCGATATGCGATGGGTGTTTACAGGTCGAGTGCCAGTTGCGGTTCCAGGGGTGAAATGTGGGTTGTGCCGAGAGAGACTTGAAGTGGAGGCTCCAACCCTGGAGGTACGCGATTTGGCTGGCGTAGTGAACTAACGGGCGTATGAGGGCAAAAGAGTTGGGGCCAGTAAGTAGTAAGGGCAGGAAAAGAAACGAGGAATAAGCAAGAATGGCAGGACGGGGAGACCGAAAGAAGCGGAGATGAGGTGGTTATTAGAGTGGGAAAGGAGAGGTAGAGCCGGCAGGAGGTGAGAGTATCCTGGATCGGTGACGAGGGCGGCGTTGGTTGAAATAAATTACTAGAGAGGACGAAATGAGTTGGGATGAAGTGAAATACGGGCCAAACTGGGATTTTGGATGGTTTGACTTGTGTCTTGCAGCTCCTCGTCGTCTCACAGTGCCATGTCGGGCTTCGTCAGTGCTTTGTGGCTTCAGCGATCTTATTCCAGTCTGCCAGTAGGTGGGCCGTCTAGTGTGGACCTTCGGGGTAGTTATCAATGTCGAGAGCCTGAGAGACCGAGTGAAAGCGCGTGGCACCAGGCGGGTCTTTGGTCTCTGAGGGCCACTACCGGGACTTGATCCAAGGTTCCAAATGGTTGGGGGAAGGGATCCTAGCGCAAGCCCCAAGCCAGCCCTGTACCGCCTGTACCTCGTGCCAGGGTCGACCAGGGAGCTGGAGCTGGAGCTGCGATGCAGCACAGTAGTGAGTTTTGGACGCGAGTCGGAGGAGCAGAGAGGCGGCGTGGGCGTGGGCGTGGGCGTATCTCCTTCGTTGTGCAGGAGGAGGTTTGATGTACCTGTCCCCACTTGATCATGGGTACAAACTTTACCATGATAAATGCTAGGAATTTGATATACCTGAGGAACTTGGTTTGCCACTGGCCCCAATAAAATACTTGAACTGGAAAAAAGACCTGGAGATGATTGGAAATACTTCTATTGCCACCGAAACCCAATGAGCAGCAAAGTACCGCAGATATTCTGCACTCTGATTGATTAAAATATTAGCGCGTTACCTCAGACCTCCTCCTGCACAACCAAGGAGATGCGTGGGCGTGGGCGTGGGTGTGTGTGGGCATGTAAAAGGAACCAACCCATGTGGACGGGAGTGTGGATGTGGGTGGATGATCGATTGCCAGAGCCGATGTCAGAGAACAGGGGTCGCCGGTGCCAGTGGCCCGTGGGAGTTGCCAGCTGCGAGGGTGTTGACCTCTTCGTTCCTTCCTTTTCTTGCACCAGAACACACATCCAACTCGAGGAAAGAACCTCTCACCTGGTGTACCTCCCTCTCGGCTCAGTGGGGCCCCATTCCACCCCTTGGCCTTTTTTAGGGGGGAAGGGGCAAACAAGGAGGGGGGCGAAGCAAGCTTTAGTGGAGATAGGCTCTTCCCTTAAGAGGTTGTCAGTTGTCGGGTCCAGGTTTATTTGTTACTGCCGTGGTACCTTGCCCTAGTGCAAAGTTGCAGGAAAATGACGACTTGTATCTGTCCACAACCAGCTCGCAACGGAAGCAAAACAGAAAGTGCATAGCCAAGCCAAGGTAGTTAAACAAGTCTTGCACTGTCCATATATATTTGGCCAAAACACAACTTGACTAGCTCTGTTGCGTTTTTCAGCCGCCACACATAGCTCCATGGAATCCTTCATGAGACACACATGTGCTCTACTGTGCTGCACTGACTTGACAGCAGTCCCTCGACTTGCAGTCCGTGCTTATAACTTATCTCCCAGTCAAAGTTGGAGCCAACCAGCCAAATGGTTGGCCCTGGTTCCGATTTCGCACAAGTCTCACATCACCGCAACTCATCTTATCCCTCTTTCCATTCACCGCCGCCACGGTGTTGCTTGGTATCCAGCCAAGCCCTCGGAGCGGCCGATGGTTTTTGGTTTTGTTTTCGTTTCAATATGCCCTTACATATATAATTCCTTTGCGCTGCATTTGCTTTGATTGATTGAGACACAGTGGGCTGCACCAACGCCGTTCCCACCCAGCCTCCAACCCTCTCCTCCATTTTTTCTCTTTTCTTTTTCCTTTTATGTCTCTTTTCTCTCATTCTAACTCACAACCAAAGAGCTCATTTCTAGCCAGCCGCTTCATATGACTTGTCACCAAACCTCCAAGTGCAATTGGTCATCCAGTCAAATGCAAGATGGCCATGCCACTCGAATCCTATGGCCCCCTATCGCCCATTCTGAGTCAAGTAGCCGCCTTCCGATCCCAATGCGGCAGGATCGTCAACCACTGAACTGCTATCCGTCTCCATCCGCCTACAAGAATCCCCCTACCCAACGCTGCGTCACATTCTAGAACAAGATACAAATCAACCCATCGCATCCCGTGCCCCTCCATACCGGTCGCAAAATAAATGGCACACGTAGAGGCTTGACACAAATCCCACATATCAGTCGTAACAGAGTCACCTTCCCTAACTGAGATAATATAAAATCTATAGAATACGCCTAAATAATACTATGTAGTATTATTTAAGTAATTTGTTTTCCTAAAACTTCCAAGCTTTACTATTCTTTGTGATGTAATATTTTCCATTACCTTCTATAATCTAGATCCTCCTGCACGGCTTATTTCGTCAACCAGCATTCATCGCACATGGTGTGCCATGTATTGTGTGGCCCGCCTGCCCTCCTAGAACTCATCATCTATCATATTGTGAAGGACAATCATTGCTACGTACTTTACCGTCCCCTACCTACTCACGAGTCCCCCGCCTTGCTTTTTTCGTTCCTTCTTTTTCTTTTTCTTTTCTTTTCTCGTTTTTTTTGGTCCTTTCCCCGTCTTCTTTTCTCTTCTCAGCTGTCGCGTTCTCATCTCGCCTCAAACCAGTCTCGTTTACCCCTCCACAAACAGCATATCCCATGCGGCCTGGTCCTTGTCAACTCTCCTCACTTTGAACATCAGCTCAAAGTCCTGCGTCATGTCCTCGTGCCATTGTTGCGCCTCAAATTCCCCGTCGAGGTTGGGCAATCGATGATCAGACAACCCATCTTGAATGGCGCTCCCTTTCCCACAACTAGTTCGCGCCCGGATTAGAGGTTCCCGCGTTGAGTCCCACACACTTCATTGGTGGTGTTGGGCAAGACAGCCCCTCCTTAAAGTCGCCCTCTTTGGCCACGCGACACCATATGTCGCCCTCTTACAGGCTCGCTACTAGCAGTCATACTACGACGACTGCCCTTCAGCAACTAGGCATGACGGCAGCTTCTAGGTGTTGCTACTAATGGCCTATTGCAAGAGCCAATTGGCCGTTGAGCGGAGTCCGTGTCCCCCGGCTCAATTCGCCTTTCTTTTTCCACCCTTACCGTTATGGCTCAGGACGCATACCAACATGCCTTTGAGCCGAGTCTCATGATCTGCCCTCTTGCGGGGATCAGACCCGGGCGAACAAGTCGTGTGACTTCCAGCCGCCACGAATGAAACTGTTGCAAACTCTGCCGGTCCCCTTGTCTTATTCTCCATTGGTGCGCACAATCGGATGGCTTCTCGGGGCTGGTGCGGATGCCTGTTCCTGGAGGCATTGAGGCACCTGACTTCGAGAGCGGCTTCGGCCGGCTGCTCCCCAGGTGGCTGCGTGGGCCTCGCGGATGCCTTGTCATGTCGGCCGAGAGGAATCCCGTCTCTGCGGGGGAGCAAGCGAGCGCCCGTCAGTCGTCAGATCCATTACACCACACCAACAACTGACGGCTAACAGCGGGGAGCTCTCCCTTGGGCCCCAAGCTCAGAGATGGCCAGCAAAACTCGGCCCCTTTGTTCAATTTCGATGTACCACATTCAACAAAGATTGGAGGATCTTAGAGGAGCCCAGAGGAGAATGACTGACACTGATGGATGCAACAACCTTGTCAACCATCCCACGTGGGCTGAGCGCACCATAGGTACTCAACTCTTGAATGTATCTCCACAAGCCGGAGCTCTCCCCCACGTTACACCAAGTCCCACGCCAATCAAGGGCGTTGCGGGGTCGAGTTACGCACCACCTCACATGGAATGCGATTTAGGCCGCCCGACGATAGCTGTCAAGCTGCCTCTTTCGGGTAGGGTAGCTCATCTTTTGTTTGGCAGCCGCACCTAGGCTCAGTGGTGTGTAAATTTAGGCTGACAAGCGCCGCTCATGTATGATGGCATTTATCAGAGGTCACATGTCCAGGTGCTCACGCCGCCGGCTCAACTCTTTGGGGCCCGTCTTGGTCCTCTGGTCGTCGGGTATCGCATCGATAAGCGACGAACCACCCGAAATTGGGCCTGCTCTGCTGATGTTTTGATACAAGGTCTTGAGCTCAACAAATGGCAAGCTCATTAGTGGCCGGGGCCATTACCCAGTATCGTTTAGTGAGCTGGATTTGGTGAGCACGCAACGTTGGCTTGTGCAGAGCTTTTTTACATGTGAAGAGCCACAATGACTCTATCATTTGGCATTCACCCTTGCTTGGTGGCTTGGAGCGGAAGACACCGGAGTTGACGGGTACAAAAGTGAGCCCAGCGTCTCCGCCATCTAATCACCCACATGCCCACGCATCCCGCTACGCTTAGATTAAGAAAAAGTACCATCTCTGCTCCTTCTCATATCATATCGCAGGTCGACCTCACTGCGGCTTCGATGAGCCTTTCTCCCAGGAACCAGTGGGATGCAGTGTGCCGTTGCACACCAATTAGAGACATAAAACGACTTGGGTGGCGCTGCAGCTTCTCCAGTCGCCACCAGGTATTGACCCTCCACTGCCCCTGGTCTGTCGGCCTCAGCCGTTCTCGGCAAGACCGTCTTGTGCATGGATTATTGCAGGGCCGCATCTGGGGTGATGATGGGTTGGGACGGGTGTGCGACCATGGGGCGACCCGAAAGCGAAGCGTACTTTTTTTTTTAACAAAAAATTATAATCCTCCCCCACCCTCTGCCCCTAGAACCTGTGTTACCGACACAAATGCCAAGTCTCGCATCATACATATTGTCGAAGCCGGTACGCTCTTGTGAAACCCGACAGAGGTAACTATCAGGTAGTATTCATAAGATAGGGTAGGATTACAGAGTCGGAGCACTCTACATGTCTACATTACCATAGAGTTTCAATATCCCGATCCGAGCTCATGTGAGCGAGAATCCGCCAGTCATCACTGGTAATGCGACCATGGCAAATTTGTGATTGGACCCTTAGGCATGCACCCACGTCGTTATATGCATCCCATGTTTTAAAACAATAGCATCATAACACCCTCATTCATTTGTAAGGGAACAGCGGCAATTTTGATTGTGCATAATCAACAACTTTTTGTAGTCTACGTATGTAGTTACCATTATTTAACCCGATGCCAGCCGTTCTCTATCCGATACGCTCATATGAAAGGAGAAAAACACGCAGTGATAATAGATTGATAAACCTTTGATTGTTGTGTCGCTTAGGTGACAGTGTAACCGCCATCAACGCGGAGATCGGCGCCAGTGACATACTGACTGGCTTCAGAGAGGAGGAAAGCAACCGGTCCCATGAGGTCCTTGGGTTGTCCCATTTTTCCTTGTGGAATGAGAGAAATCCATTTCTTCTTGAGCTCCGAGTTCTCATCGAGGATCTTTTGGGTACTATTGTGATTGTCAGTTATGACGTTCTCGATCGGCGCAGTGGGGAAGTTAAAGCAGGAAATTCACAGGTGATCGGCGATTAGCTACAGGGTAGCTGTGGATAGGATTATCACTTACAGGGCCGTCAGCATATACCCAGGAGAGACGCAGTTGACTCGAATGCCAGCATGAGCCCATTCAACAGCCAGAGATGCAGCGAGCTGCCGGATGCCTGCCTTTGACACGTTGTAGGGACTGTATATGTAGAGTCAGCGAACACTGATGTGAATTGGAGTTCTTGCTCGCGGAAACATACGCTTGGGGTTGGGGAACGTTGACAATGGATCCGGACATGCTGCCGATCAGGACCATGCTGCCGTGGCTCTTTCTCTCAATGAGGTGACGAGCGACGGCGGTGGCAAATAGGTAGGTGCCATCGACATTTACAGACCATAGCTTGCGCATACGATCGATTGGGTAGTTGACGGCCTCGAAATTCTCGGTGAAGCCTGCCGAGGTGACTAGGTTGTCGATCTTGCCATGCTGGGCGATGATCTCTGCGATACAGGCCTCGACAGATTCGGGATCAGCGACGTCAGCGTAGTGAGCAGTGACCTTAGGGATACTGGAAATGTTGTCGTTAGCTTGGTATTGTGGGAATTGGGTTGGCAATCGGACGTACTGCTCAGCGCGAGGGTTCTCCTTCTTGAAAGCTTCAATAAGGAGTGTAGTTTGCTTCTCGGCCTCCTCCTCTTTTGGTTCTACATTAGAATTTGACCACTATTACTGCTGAGAAACACCAAACTTACTGTTCATGTCGACAAGGGCGAGGCTTGAACCGGAGAAGACCATGCCCTGGCCAATGACGAGGCCAAGGCCGCGAGCGCCGCCAGTGACGATGCCAACGTTTCTATCGAGCGAAAAGTTGGCAAGTGTAGGCTTGACGTATTGGCCGCCCGTTCCGAGGACAGGCTTGCTGCTGGGGAGCTCGTGTTCCTCAGGGTGTTCGTGCTCGATGGACGGATCAGTTCGAGAGTAGGTACCTGGCTTGTCTTGGCGGGGAGGGTTGTTGTGCAGCTTGCGGGTGATGGCGAAGTTGGGGCGTACGATGGAGGGAGCTACACGACGGGCGCACAGGCGCAGAGCGGGAGCAAGTAGTGAGGACGACATTTTTGGTGGCCGAGAGAAGAAGAAGAAGAGGAGGAGGAGGGGATTGGACCAGTGTGCCTTTTTGAACAGTCGCACAAGCTGCAAAGAGCCGAAATTCGCTGGCCAAAAGCTGTATCAGAGGGGGGAGAGCTTGGACGAGAGCTTGGCGGCGGGACGGATGCGGGAATGATATGCAGAGACACAAAAGCCAAAATCAACATCGGAAGATATCAATGGAGGCAATTGATGGCTGAGGGAGGAGGAGATGGAGAGGCAAAGGGGAAGGGGGAAAATGGACCGAGTGCGGATGTGCAGTGCTGGCTTATAACCCTCCCCCCCCAAGCACACACGATGCCATGGACTTGGAGGTGCACCTCGCCTTGCGACTGTACCCACACCCTTGGGGTACACGCCCCAGGTCCAAGGATCCATGATGCAAAACCCGTGGATCCTTCTTTTCCTGACACCATTGGGCCCGCTGGCGCTAACAAGCAGAGTTGTCGAGACGAGATCCGAGGTCCCGTAATAGCACCACCGCATGCTATGCCGATATCCTCGTCTACGCTGAGATGATGGGGCTGCTTCTTTTTCGATACGTAAATACATAAGATGGCATCGCTCTCGCCGAAATGCATCTCCTAGCTCAACGCATAAAACTAGTTGTGAGCTATTCTGGCTCCCCTGCCCCGCTGCGGAAACGGTTGGCATCCGAGCTGCTCAACACCGCCCCAATTAAATCTCTTGCACGCGCCTCAGCTATTTCGTCGGGAAGAATTAAGACTACTACGCCAAAAATGAAACCTATTCGCGGGGCGAGAACTATTCCCCTTGACAAGTTATTCTGGTGCCTAGACTAGCTAGCTACCCCTCCATTTGGTGTCCCCCCACCCAGGGCCAGCACATGAATACTCGGGGTTTTTTTTTTCTCTGGGGGACAGGAGCGTTAATAATTATCGAGAATAGTAGGGTAAAAGGATTAAGAAAGCGAGAAAACAAAACAGATGACTTTTAACTATTGTATTGTGTAATTTCCCATGTTTTCACATCTTCTTCATTTGTGCTTATCGTGATGTACCCATGCTTTCTGTCATCCGCCCCTCCATTGAGAGACCCTGTTGGTTTTCAAGCTCGACCCCCTGGCTGCTAGAGCCCCGAGGAGGATGCTCCCCAGCTACAGGGGGCGAGAGCACAGGGGTGTCCCCCAGCGCTGGGAATGGCATTGCATCCCACCACCACCATGTAGAGAACCCTTTTGAGACACACACGGGTTGTGATCCCCGCGTTCTAGACGGCTCTATCGCATCTTTGCCCTCGCTCGTCTCCGGCCGAGTGAACTAGAAGCTCGGACGATACAGCCCTAGCCAAAGAGTCGCCTCTTCGCAAGTGAGTACGGAGGGGCATGCCCGTTTCCCTCCCTCTTCTCCTTTGATAAACCACAATGGCAAGTGGTTTTCAATTAGTGGCGACTTGGAATGGACTGCATAGAAGATGGGAAGGGATGGGCATGTTGGAAATGCAGAATAGATCCGTGGGCAGCTTGGCAAAGTAGTGCGTGCTTTTGCGAATGGATGGCCCTGAAGACTCCTCCTCCACGATGGATGTGGACTTCGCCAGACAGGGCTGTCAGTCTGGGGGCCACGATAACAGGCAACCAAAAAGTAACTGCCGTGGCTGCATGATATCAGCATCACCATGAGAATTGATATGGCCGGTTCTTTGACCGACCGAGCCTCTCAGGGAAGTCATATGGACCACGGGGCCCACAGGTCAGCACATACTCATTCGCAGTCAGCAAAAGCATAACAAAACTTTTTGTATGATGGTGGGAGCATGTTCCATTATTATGGAGGGGCTCCGTGGGGTGAAGGTAAGGTGAGCGGTCAAGTTTTGTCACCGAAGGTGACAATGTGATAACACGATCAATTGCATCTGGAGAATCTAGTGCGGTTTGTAGGAGCGGGCGAGAACCCATAATTATGCCTCATGATTAATGCAAATCAGACGAAACGAAACAGAAGAACAGAATGGGCCATTGTAGGAACCAAAAAAAATTATCGTGATAGTTGGCCGTCCGTCCTGCTTGGGAGGATTGGCGATCGCCACATGCTCCCCCAAGGCAGAAATTCACTGGACAAGGAAAAAAAAAACGCCTGCATACCCCGGGGGGCGTCTATGCGACCACTCCAACCCCCCTCTCTTTGCCAACCAGGGACGAAATCAATTGCAATGATTAAAATCTTTTACTGACGTTTGACACTATTCTTGGCCAAGATTAGGTTTTGTGCAAGAGCAGGGTTTACAGTCGTTTGCAACCCAGAGGTCACCTGGCCTGCCCCCCGCCCCCCCAGTTTGGCGAGGGAGCGCCGCCACTAAACAAGGTGAATGGGGGAATTAGTTGCGGCACTACATCCTAACCCAAGAACAGGACAGGGTCTTCTTGAAAACTACTTGGCGTAACTATGTCCTCAAGAAACACTGCGACGACGTCTGACCGTGCGTGCATCGACAACTCACACTCTCTTGGCTCATTAATTTCACCAAGGGCGCGATCCGCATTTCGCTAATCAAGATCTGAAATCCATTCCTATATACGGAGTATATGTCCACGTCACAGAGCGGATGCAACTTATGGATATAGATTTCCTAGAGGTTTTGACGCCGACGGCAACCTAAGCACGAGGTTTTTCCTCTAATAGATCGTTGTATTGTAGCCAGATAGCAGATAGAAACAATACAAAGAAATTAAATACGGAGTACATGTGTATGCTATCACACCGCTAACGCCTTCCTTCTCACCCGTCTTTGGCCGTTTCACTTTGTTGTACCGCCCGGCAGTGACGCTCCCATTCGCTGGCCTCCCGCGCTGCTGTAGCTCGCAATTGCCCAATGCCGTATGTCGAACCCCGGTCCGGCTATCACCAAGCCGCAGTTCCTACATAGTGCGTGTAAATGTTCAGACATGGGCGTACTCCTTGTTGAACGCCCTCCCGATTACCATCCGTCTAATTTCAGACGTGCCGGCCCCGATCTCGTATAGCTTAGCACTGTGTAGCCGCCGTTAGTTTGATTCTATCATTTGGCTTCTTCCATCTGGGGCAAATATACCGACCACCACCATGCCCAACAAGAGTGGATAGATGAAAAACACGGAAAAGGGAAGGGTGTCATGAACTTACTCTCGAAGCAAGCGAGATGCTGGCATTTCTTCCATGTAACCCATTCCGCCCAGCAGCTGGATGCTGTCCAGCGCGACCTCCGTCGCTCGCTCGGCGGCATAGAGGATGGCACCTGCGCAGTCCTGTGTTCGAACCAAGCCATTGTCATCAACCGCCTTGGCCGTCGCATACGTATAAGCTCGCGACGCCTGCAGCTTCGTATACATGTCCGCCAATCGGCCCTGCATTAGCTGGTTATGCGCAATGGGCTGGCCGAACTGCTTGCGCTGGTGCGTATAGGGCAGCGCAAGGTCGAGTGATGCCTGCATCAGCCCCAGCGGACCAGCGCTCAACACCAGCCGTTCCAGGTCGAGACCTTCCATCAGAACTCGTACACCACCATTAACCTTGCCCAGCACGTTCTCCGCGGGCACAAAGACTGAGTCGAACATGAGCTCGCCCGTATTGCTTCCGCGCATGCCCATTTTGTCCAGCTTGCGCGCGCAGCTGAAGCCCTCCGAGTTAGTGGGCATAATGAAGGCTGTGATACCCTTGGACGCCTTGTCGGGCTCCGTCTTGGCGTACACGACAATCAGGTCCGCGTCGGGCCCGTTTGTGATCCACATCTTGGATCCGTTGATGAGGTAGCCGCCGTCCACTGCCTTGGCCGTGGTCCGCATGCTGACGACGTCGCTGCCGGCTCCTGATTCAGACATGGCGAGCGCACCCACCTTTGTACCGTCGATGAGGCCCGGCAGGTACTTCTGCTTCTGCTCGGGAGAGCCATTGAGCTGGAGTTGGTTGACGCACAGCTGCGAGTGCGCCGCGTAGCTCAGCGCAATCGAGCCTGATGCCCGGGATATTTCTTCCATGACGATGCAGTGCGCCTGGTAACCCATGTCCAACCCGCCAACGTCCTCATCTGCCGTGATGCCAAGGAACCCCGCCTCGCCCAGCTTTTGCCACATCTCGTTTGGAAAGGCATTGCTTTTGTCCGTATGGGCTGCCACTTCTTCTGTAATCTCGCGCCGGGTGAACTCTTGTACGCTCTCTCGCAGCTCCTCGAGGTCCTCGTTTGTTGGTGGTTTGAATCCCTTCGGGTGCTTCGACGAGTGTAGTCTTGATTGGATCGTGAGCTTGCACATGGCAGGTCGCCAATGCTTTGCAGCCACGGGGCGAGCGAGGGTCCGGAATGATCGTAGGCTTGCCATTGCGTCTGTAAAGTGGAAAATTCTGATGAAGAATCTAGAATTCCTGCTAGTAAGCCAAAAAGCCGAAGCGCGTCATGTAACCACTTGATCTTACCTGCCGAGGCGTACGGCCAGCAAAGGTCCAAAGTTCGAGCGACGGCTTAACGCGGCCAGCGGGTTCTCGCGGTTGGAGGCGGCCGCATATCACCCCGCGACGCATGGACATAAAAAAAATCCCTGTCGCTCCCTGTAGTTTAGCTGCTGATCATGATCATTTATTTTTGTCCGCCCGCCTGTTACCCCGGGTTTTATATACGTCACACGCTCGGCCTTAGCTCCCTGGCCTCCTCCACGGCTCGGTTACTGTCATCGTCCATAATTTCCACAAAAGATGACCTTGTGGCTGCCGGCTTTCCTAGCTCACAATTAATTCTGCAAGCTGTAAACAAGTTTCGGCATGATGATCCCAGGTTCATCTCGTCAGGTCCTGCGCCTGGGCAGCCAATTTGGTCGCCAACGCTGTCCAGCGAGCAATCGCCAACATGGACGAGGTGTCGCCAACCTAACGCCTCACCACCAAGCTGCCGCCATTTCGCGGCTCCAAACAGTCGTTGACACATCTTCGGATGAGTACAAGGAGAACTATAAGCAAATGGACGAGGCCATGACCCGCATACAGGAACTTGCGCGCAAGATTCAGCGGGGAGGGTCCGAGAAGGCTAGAGAGAAGCATCTTGCCCGCAAGAAGATGCTGCCGCGAGACCGTGTTACGGCATTGATAGACCCGGGCACCACGTTTCTAGAGCTTTCCCAGTTTGCAGGCTATGAGCTCTACCCTGATGCCGAGGTGCCCGCAGGTGGCATCATTACTGGCGTTGGTGTTGTCGAAGGTGTGACATGTGTCATTGTCGCCAACGACAGCACTGTCAAGGGCGGCACATACTACCCCATCACGGTGAAGAAGCATCTACGAGCTCAAAAGATTGCGCTAGAGAACAAGTTACCGTGAGTCTACCCCAAGAGAAAGCACTAGCATCACATTATCCTTGCGAACGAGGATGAGAGAAGACCTCGGCCGATTTGCTAACATATTTTTTAGTTGCATCTATCTCGTCGACAGTGGAGGAGCGTTTTTGCCGCTCCAGGCCGATGTGTTCCCCGACGAGAACCATTTCGGGCGTATTTTCTACAACCAGGCCCGAATGAGCTCCGAGGGTATTCCTCAGATTTCGGTCGTCATGGGGCCTTGTACTGCTGGTGGTGCATACGTCCCTGCCATGAGTGATGAAAGTATCATTGTTCAAGAGCAAGGCCACATCTTCCTTGCGGGCCCTCCCCTCGTCAAGGCCGCCACCGGTGAGGTTGTCAGCCATGAAGATCTCGGAGGCGGAAAGATGCACTCTTCCGTCTCTGGTGTTACAGACTATCTCGCTGTGGGTGATGCTCATGCCATTGTCCTGGCCCGCCGCTCCATCAGCAACCTCAACTGGCCGACGAGATCACCCAACACGCAGGCGCCCAAGCCTACATTTGCCGAGCCTCTTCACAATCCCGAGGAGCTTCTAGGAATTGCCTCGACAAATTTGAGGAAGCCCCTTCCCATCCGTGAGGTCATCTCCCGCATCGTCGACGGCTCGGAGTTTTCCGAGTTCAAGCGCGACTACGGCACCACGCTCGTGACAGGCTTTGCTGAGATTTACGGCCACAAGGTTGGCATTGTCGCCAACGATGGTATTCTCTTTTCTACTTCAGCAGTGAAAGGCGCCCACTTCATTGAGCTATGTGCACAACGCGGCATCCCTCTGGTGTTCCTGCAGAATATTGCCGGCTTCATGGTTGGATCACAATCTGAGCGAGAAGGTATCGCCAAGCATGGCGCTAAGCTGGTGACAGCTGTAGCCTGCGCCGATGTGCCCAAATTCACTGTCGTGATCGGCGGCAGCTATGGTGCAGGTAACTACGGCATGTGTGGGCGCGCATACTCGCCCCGATTCCTGTGGATGTGGCCCAATGCGCGAGTCGGTGTCATGGGTGGCGAACAGCTGGCCGCCGTCATGGAGACGGTGGGACAGAAGGTAGACCCGGAACTGAAGGCACGAATTGAACGGGAGAGCCACGCAACATTCTCGTCGGCCAGGTTATGGGTGAGTTTTCTCTACTAGAAATAATTTGCTTTCGCACTAACGGTGGACAGGATGACGGCATTATCCCACCTCAGCATACTCGAAGATATCTAGGATTAGGATTGAAGGCAGCCATGGGAGGACGCAACGAGGTCAAAGCTGGTGACACCAAGTTTGGCGTCTTTAGAATGTAATGTAGTATAAACTTGGAAGTTCCCAGACATGGGGAAGATGCCGAACCCAAAGGACGAGAAAATTCAAAGTCGCAATCACAATGGCCGACACTCCAGGCGAGTATGACTTCATCATCTGTGATATAAACGATCTTGAGAGAGAGAAGGGCTTGATTTTGAACAAACATTAATTGGTAAGTGAAAAGGGGAAAGGGAGGGGAGGAAATTGCGATCAGAGATAAATTCCGCCGGTCCGTGACTTGTTCGTCTCGATAGAGATTCGTGTTCGTACAAATATTAGATCCTTAGAGTAATTGCGCAAGACGCCCAAATTCAAAAGGGCCTTGATCGTCGGCTGGTTCATCCGCGACCGTCCCATGGCCCTAGGATGGGAAGATATCGTCCTCCGAAACGCCCCGCCCACCGTCAAGTGAATAGTACATCCCCATGGATGAATCGTCATCCTCCTCCCCATCCTCCTCCTCCTCCACCTCCCCTCCACCAGAAATTGATGCAATACGCACAAGATCATACTGTAGTTGAAGAAGGTCGAAGCTCGGTAGATAATCAGGGTTGTTTGCCCTAATTATGAAGACTTGGCCGCTCTTAATACGTAAACCACTCTTGCGGTGGGCAACTTCTTCAGCCGGGTTAGTGTTATCAAGCCCGGCACGCTCAAGATAGTCGTGGCCAAAGATCTTTTCACTGCGCTTAAAAGAGGTACGCTTAAGCCAATGGAATTGGACATGCAATTCATTCGAAGTTTGACACAAAGGCTTCAGCGCAAACCTAGGACGACTCCACCAGTGATGGAACTGGTGGCTCAGACAGATGAGGTTTTGGGGGGACTCAGTGACTACACGATTACCCAGCAAGTTCCTCCAGACGCTTACTTGAATCGGATGCCAAAACATCTGAAGTAATCTGATCATTGGTTCCGGTTCGCCTTTGGAGGTTCCCGAGAAAGGGAAAATATGAGCAACTTCGGTTTCTCGGATGCCAGAAATGACACAAGTGTCGTTATCCCGCTCTCGGCACTTGATACCTGTTAGTATAATATCTTCACCATGAGAAATAATGGGGGAAAATACTTGATCCTTCGCGGTAAAGCTTCTCCCCGCAGAATTTGGAGTTGAGGCTCCCGACTGGGAACCCTTTGGGGGCCTCCCCCCCCTTGCAAGAACTAAAGTATCCCGTTACACTATGATACCAAGCATGGAGATACCCAACTTCCACATACATATCCGCACTAGTTCAGGCCCATCTTTGCATAAAACTCTGTGGATCCCAATCACTTGGCGTCGGCGGGCGTCGAGGTCATCCGTATTGAGTAGAGAGCTCATAAGAGAAGTCAGTTGATCAAAAGGCATGACCATGACCGTGCCAAGGGCAGACGCGTTCAGCTCTTCTCCAACGTGAATGGATGCAAGCTCTTGTAGCTGATCAAACACAATACATCTTTCCTGAAAATTGTCGATGTAAAAATCGGTAGGTTCTTTGGACGGAGGAACATCTCCGAGGATGTTGTCTAGAGCCACTTTATCATGCTTGGCTAGAAACGCCAACCTTTGCAGGTCTTCAATGTGGAGATAATGTTGGAGCTCAGCACCACACTGTTGGCGTGTGAGGGTATAATCCACGGATTCCATGGTGGGTGATTCATCCAAGGAGAAGCGATAAATCGGCGAGGTTAGAAAGAGGTGATGGAAATGGAACAGCACGGAGGACAAGAAGATTATAGGTTTGACAGCTTTTGTTTGGTCACGTCGTAGCCTTGTTTCCTGGCGGATGCCTGACAGGTGTCTGTCAGGTGTCTACCAGGTGTCCAGCTGGCGCTAGTATTGCTGTCTGGTCTTGGTTCGCACTGCACAGATTTGAACCCTGGGAGTTGGGTGCTAAAGTAAGTATAGGCACAGCCAATGGAAATGGCCAGGGCCCTGCTCTACCAAGATAAAGCAAAGGTTGCTAAAAGCCTAACGCAAACCCCGCTCTAGAACAAACAAAGGTAAAGATTTGGCATCGACAATTTTTTCTTCTTCTCTGGAGGTGAGATATGATCTAGCGGTAGCGGTGTTGGTCGGTGGCTACACGCAATGTTATCGGCACGCATGGGGTTTCTGGAACAATACTGTCAGACAAAGGGTCTGTTAGTCCTCTGCCTTTGCATGACAATAATGGCGGTAAAAAACAATATTAAATAGCAGATCATCGTTTGACCACGCGAGTGGCGTGTTTAAACTAGTTCTCCATTCATTACATTCTTCTCTTTGCGTGGCATCTACATCCTTAGTATCATCAACTCAACTTTTCCTATTGCTTCATTGGATATCAACTCAAACTTTTCTGTTGACCTTCTCGGCATAAGTAATATTACTCACTTCCTTCTATTGCTAAAGTCCTTTAACTTGGTCTTTCGCAGTATGGCCCTATTCATCATTTACCCAAGTCACAACAATTCCGTAGCCCAAAGACAGACCCGCCCAAGCCCGTGACAGCTCCCCATCGCCGTCTTCTTTTGATCCAATGCGCTGTCTTGGTTCAATGATCCCTCTCGATCCAATCACTTCTTTTTCTCTATCACTCCAACAACATCTAGCACAATCTATGGGTCACAGGCACTCTTCTTATTGACTAACGACTAGGATCTCCTGTCCAACCAAGTGCCCCACCACTGCCTGGTACCCTAACTCAGTCTATCTCTTGAGGTCCCTCCAACACCCACGATAATCGCCACTGTCTTAGCCCGCCGGCAAATTAGAGGATTCTCTGAATGAGCCACGACCAAGCTACCGTTCAAGGCTTTTAAGATATTGCCTTATGTCGCGATATGGTGCTCAAATTGGAGCAAACCCAAACGCACTCATCCCTTCTGTCTGGAGAGAAATCATGACCGTAAATTGCTGAGGTTGGTTTTTGCTCCACCTAAAACCTACCCTACCCAATCCAGCAGCTAACATTTTTGTCATGTCCAGTCTCTAGACAGCCGCCATCCGTACAACCTCCAACACATACAACAGCTCCTGGAGTCACATTTTGTGGTCTTTGCTAGCGATTTAGTTGATAAAGTCAGGCTCTTTGACTTCAAATGCCTCTCCTCTCGGGTAGTATTGTACATAGAAATAAATACACTCATGGAAAGTATCTGGGTAGCTGGTGCCGATAAGGTCGACCCATGTGTGTAGCTGCTGCTGCATAGTTCTTTTTGATGCGCCACCCCCTTTCTCTCCTTTTATTTTTTTCGGGTATTATAGGTTTAAATAGAATTATGTATTTCGATCGCTCTGCGTTTTAAGAGAATTTGTGGGTTCTAAGATTATCAATCCCTTTCCTCAGACACCACATGTGTAGTAGCTTTACTGTGGTTGTCTCCAGAGCGCCGCGGGTTGCGTGCCATGCTTTCCGCAGGCCGTTGGCTGCTAGCTTATGCTAACCTCAGACATCTGCTATAACACATCCGAGACCTCCATTCATTGCAACTAACGCCAGAGAATAAAGTAAGGCTCGAATGCCTATTCCTTGAATCTATTCTCGATGTTGCGACTTGGGACTAAACCTGCTAACGGGCCGGCAGCTGCACTATGCCGGCCTTGTCGCTCTTTCAGTCATATGGCCGCCCCGCGGCAACCCAACCACCACAGCAAGCTTGCCCAACAGCCCGATTTCATCGTGGTGGTGAACGGCATCGCAGGCGTTTCCACCAGCATCGCAGCTGCGGAGAAGGGAGCTTCCGTCCTGATGAATGACCGCGCACATGGACGAGGTGCCACGGCGCTCTCCGGCGGTGGAACCCGCCAGCAGCGAGAGGCCGGTTCCGACGACACCCCGGAGAACATGTGCGTCTACCAACGACAGGAAGTAGGCGACGCCGTCTATGACAAGACGCTGAGGCGGTTTTGTGATGGGGGCGTCACCCGGCTGGAGTGGCTGGAGAAGCACGGGGCTCGATTCGAGGCATCGCTCTGTCCATACAAGACGAGCTACCCAACCGACCGGCAATATATATACTACTCGGGATCCGAAAAGTCGTACCCGTTCAACTGGAATGCCAAACCCGTCCCGCGCGGCCACCGCATGGTCCATCCCGGATTTTCTGGCGCAGGGATCTCGCGCGCTCTACTCGACTCGACAATGAAGTTGGGCGTCCAATTCCTGCCTGCACCCAAGGTTGAGCGTGTTCTCCTCGGCAGTCAAGGAGCCGTCTCCTGAGTGAGATATTGCACTTTTCCCTAGTAACACGATAAGTTTGAGCATCATAGATAGCTTAAATAGATAGCTACTAAGTTCTAACTTGCCCTTCTGCCTCTGGTAGCAATATTGCATAAGCGTGCAGGCGCGATATAGGAGCATTACTTGGAAGAGTACGAGGCCCATGCTCCAGCCGTTGTGCTAGAGGCTGAAGTGTTTGCGTTTAATCCTGAAATGAGATGGAAATATTTGCCTGAATTCTTTGGGGTTGCTCTGCTTAGAATACCGGGAGATGATGGCTCCGGTATTATGCTCGGCCTTGTAGCTGGTGGGTCGATATCGTATCTTGACCGAATGTCTACTTAGCGGTTCTTGCATCCCCTAACTATGCTGTTGGAAGGCGTCTTTATCGATGAGGATAGGAAGAGACTAGGCTTAGAAGATTTATATAGCGCTTGTCTAACCAAGACAATAATAATCAAGGAGGCCTCTGTCCGGAGTTTTCTAATTCTCGATTCATCCTAATGGGCAACAGCAAAAAGCTGCCTTGCTTTGAGAATTGGCGAGTAAGCTGGATATAAGTCCGACTAGCCTTAATAACACAATTCAGTTGTATAACACTGCTATTGCCTCCTAGTAGCCAGACGCGGTGCATAAGGTTCCAGAACTATGCACACTAATAGCAAATGCCCCGTTATATGCGATCGACATTTCCGTCGTAGACCGGAACGGTCCACAGAGCTCTATGCATGAGGGCGAACGGCGACGGGCATTTGCTCAAACGGCTACATCAGTGACCTCTCTCACAGACGGCGTGTTTTCTGGTATACGGGTGGCGGAACATGCATTAGGTGATGCAAAAGGGCAATAATGGCTTCCGGCCGAACTTTTTTAGCTGTGCCTCCTCATATTTTATCATAGGCAAGATGTAGGTAGCCATAGATTGAACTAGAGACACTCAATGGGAGGGCAAGGTTGCAAGTATCCTGTTCTTTGGTCAATATGAATTGAATGGAATAGTGTATATAGTTGTGTTTCAATTTGACCTATAGTTACTAATCCAGCAGCTTTGGTTCCATCTCATGTGCCATTACGTCCAGCGTAATCTCTAATAAGATCAACTGTGGTGCCGTCGCCGACACACACTCACCCCTAACGTTCACCTCCAAAAATAGTCGCGCAAAGAGATATAATACTCTCATCATCATCATCATCATCATAATGGATAATCAAAGCACAGAACCAAAATATACAAAAAAACGAAAACAATAGGGAAAGGAAGCAAGGAGAAAGGGGAAATAAGAAGAAAACAATGGCACACTCTGCGAACAGCCTTGTGCCTTAGATGAACCTCGTTTCGGTGGTAGTCACCAAAACATTGTCACGTCAAACACGCCACAACCGCGAGCCTCTCTTTTGACTTCTTCAACAAGATCCTCCCACCAAGGGTATCTGTGATTTATCTGGTTGGGCAACGTCTGCAAGGGGGGTGATATCAATGCAACAGCATGCCGTTCCCACAATCGCCGAAGCACCCCGTAGGCAGGGGGTATGGTCTTCCAGGTTTTCAGCAGACGATTTCTTTTGATAAATTTAACAGAGAACTTACACTTCTAACCGGCATCTCCAAGACCTTCTCGAACCAATGCTGCGACGTTTCCCGATGTTCGGGCAACGTGGCAAGCAAACCAAGAAATAATACGGGGAGATAAGGAGCCTGTGCTGTAAACAGAGAGCCAGATGTGGGAAGCAGTTTGACACATGTTGCCAAATCATCCAGGTAATGTAATATCCGTGGATGTCCACGAGGCAATCTGATCCTTGGGTCAGCAAGACGCTCCGAGTTTACCATCCTCTAAACCGAAATTCTTACCTCAAGGCTCGACATTCAGCATACATGACTCCTAGAATGCGCCAGGTCTCAGCTGTCACATGTGATACTTCCACCGCTGTGGCAAGAATCGATCCGATAGGTCTGTCCCTCAGCCAAGTCATGGTAGGGCTGGGCTGACTTTGCCATACAGTGCCATCTCCATTCCAATCACAGCACCATTGCTCGACCTCGTTTAATTGGTCTCTTAAATATTCCGCCGTTAACGAAAAGACAACATTCGTGTCGTGCTGTTTGAGAGCAGTAGAAAGAAAGGTGACCTGGGAGATGGCATACAATACCCGTCGTGAGAACCCACAGGCACCATGGATTTTATGGATTTCTTTTTCTCGGCCATCAAGGAGCCATTGAAATCGGTTTGCTTCCAGTCTAGGATCCCATTTTCCTGTCTCTGGTAATCTCATCATCATATGTGGGAGAATGGTGGCCCGTCCGACTAGGATTGACTGATTAATTCGGAGAGACGACGGCTGAACAGCGTTCCTCCAGAACCGATTGCTAACGCAATCCGTTTCATCTAGGAGAGCCTGAGCGAGCTTGAATCCCCGGGACCACCTGGGTTCATTAGCAGGATCCAGGGGTTTCTCGAGGAGGAGTGCCTGAGTGGCGTGCTAAATGTCAGCAAAGTGATAGGCCAGTCAGGGCTCGCGGCTTCGGAATGCCAATGTTCTACTCACGTCCCGGATTGAAAAAATTATGAGCAGCGTGATAGCAGTTTCCCGATCGAGGTTGTCCGACAGTTCCGTACCCATGGCGAGTAGCGACGAGAGGCTATGAGCGGCTGCATCGTAAGATCGAATAGCTCCACATCTAAGGGCGTCGTCGGGCTTATAATCGTTGACGAATATGGACACGAGACTCATAATAGCACACTTTACGCCCGCATCATCGACGAATCTAGCAAACTCGTACCATGGATTCGATTCCACAAGTACGCTCCTTCCAGGGCAAAAGTTGTTCCAGACTTGCGTCAACAATCATCAGCTTCTCATCCCACATCACAACTTTGATATGCCAGTGGGATAAGCGAGATGGAAGTGAGCACTTACAAAATATCCACATGCCCCGTTCCCATAAATTCATTCTCGAGAGGTAGTCGTCGTGACTGCCAAACGCATAAAGGCCTATTGGGGTATTTCCAGAAGCTGAGGCTGCACTATTATTCGATAGGCTTGTAGATGGTGACCTTGGCGGATGGTGAACACTCTTCCGGCCGTCCTTTAGCGAAGGAATTTGTGCAGAGCGTTTGAGCTTAATAAACCCATTTATTTCACCATTGTCGGGACTCTTAAATATGGGCTCGGTGGCAAAAGTGTAATCGATCTGATTGGGTGGGAACGGGTTTACTTGAAAAAATTTCAGTACGTCCAGTAGTCTTGAGTCGTCATTCTGATGACAGACTCGAAGCCTTCGTGGTGCGCTTCCGTCAGATTGAGAGTTTAGAAGGAGTTTGCGTTTACGAATATTGATAGGTAGGAATGACATCCGTTCGTTTGGGGAGTATACTGTCATAGAGAGCCCCTCTGTTTTCAAGAGAAACTGTCAGTCATAATAAACCCACCACATATCCAGGCATGGTGAGGGCTTACTAGGTGCATTCAGACTGCGAGAAGATGAACCCTGACTTGTTGAAGACCCATTCTCACTTTCTCTCTCGCCAGTACGAGATGAGTTAGACTTGACGACGTCGGTCCGTGGGGGGGTAACTTGCCAATTCATGACAGGCTATGGTCTTTTTTCCTGCCTTGAAAGAAGCCTCTTGTAAAGCCTTGACCCGGGGTGTAGGCAAGGGGGTACGGTGCGCTCGGGGCTAGAATATGTACAAGCCCTCGTTGATTTTGCTTTTTTTATTTGCCTGGTACTCAAGTCAAGGAAAATGATAAGAAGTCAAGCTCAGGTCCAGATCTTATGTATTAGCCCGATCCGCGGAGGTATGGCTTGCAGCCCTCTGCAGCCAACGGCTTACGGCTGCAACCAAGCTAGTGGGTCGGCCGGACCAGGAGCTGCGGATCGATGAATTTGATGATTTGACTCAGGCTTGTCGCGCTTGTGGTTTCTCAGGCTATGGCAGATGGCAGCGCCTCGTCTTGGCTTCATCTGCAGTGGCAAGTTGAAAAAGTGAGGCGGCATATTCTTAGAGAAGCGGAGAAGTTGCCAAAAATGTCACCATTCAAGGGCAGGGTAGTCCAGCACGACATGGTTAGCTTGCTTTGGACGGCGGGACGGGCTCAGAGGAAGACTTACTTTTGTGCCGGCTCACGAGTCCCAGGCTTGTTTCTTTTGCTATTATGCGGCATGACGCACGGAGTCATGCTGCTTTCTATTTGCGAAGCGTTCGGGCAGACCGCTTGATGGGATACATTGGCAGCTCGTACTGTACACGGTATCAAAAACGTACCCCGCGATGTGCATTTTGCCCATATAAGCGCCTCGACATTGGGGGAAACTCCTCTTGTACTGGGATGTAGCCCACCCAACCCTGGCTTCTCCACGTTTGATACCAAAGGGGAGAGACAGGTCTCGGAGGGCCGGCTTGAACAACGAATGGGAAGTTGGAAAGTGAAGCGCGAGTCGATCCGGGCTAGAAGCGGACAGAACATCTGGATCTGAGTAGTCCACACGGCCCGCCGTTAGTCAAAGCCGGCCAAGCCCAGTGTCACTAAGTCGAATCATCATGCATCATTGGGGCACAGCAAAGAGAGGACAGTAGGCAGTGGGGCCCATACTTGAGTATTGATGCGAACAGGAGCCGCGTCTAGCTCCCCAGATTTCCCGCCAAACCTCGTGTCAAGTGGGCACCGAGACCAGCCGAAATAAGCACGCAATGTGTACACTGTACGCGTCTTCGGATCCATGACTAGGGGGCTGTGGTCGCTGAGACAATTGATATGTGACGAAGCTCGGGACCAACCTTGAAAGGCAGCAATGCCGGGCCCGGGCAGACAGACAGCCGCAATCGATTGTCGGGACGCTACCCATGTTGGCCCTCGTCTAGCGCAAGGATCTAAGCGTAACTAGACTCTGGGGACGGACTCAACATCTCCCACGATCTGACAGAGGCTGGAGCACACACTTACCTGTCAACATTGGACCGTGGTAAACCCGGTAGTCTGGGCAGCGTGTTTTGCGTCTTGAGTCACACTGGCGGAGGCCTGTCAAGGCTTTGCTGGCAAGCTGTCACTGCCACCCCTCGTCGCATTTAACCTGTCACCCCCAGAACAACGCTCGCTGCAAGCCATTACGCACGCAACTGCAAGTCAGCACTGCCATGTCTGGCGGTGAGGTCAACTTGCAAGGTCCAGCACGCAGCACAATTTGCATATTCCGAAAGGGATGGTTGCCGCTCCGGTGCCTCTGAGTGGATGGGCAGTTACTTTGGCGACTCACTGTGCGCGTCCAATTTCGTGACTGCCCGTTTGTACAGGCCGCAAGGGTCAGAAATGTTAGCGCTGCATAGTACTACTCCTGCGGAATTACGTATAAAGGTACCTGTTGGCCACACACGGCGATTAACCTAGGTAGGTAGGTAGGTATCTGACCCTTGTGGCCTGTACCGCCCGTCTGTACCGTCCAGCACGTGATTGTGTTGGATTGGTTCGGCGCGGCCCAGCCAGCTCAGGTAGAATCCATGTTCAGATGATCAGGCGGTCAAGCCGCAATGTTGGCCCAGTTTCAAGTGATACCATTTATTGGTTGTGGTCTGGATTGAAGCTATACTCCACAGCAGTCGGCAAAATGGGGCCCGCCCACGCCGGGCGTCAGTCGCCAAACTGTAGCCCCAAGTGAGCCGTGTTCTGGCTTTGTTCCAGTCTCTCGGCAAAGACATTTGCGATATTTTAAGTTGTTTACTTGCTCGCCTTGTCTTGGTAGCAGAGAGACGTGGTGTCAGGGATGAGGGGCTTCTGACACTGGGTATCAAGTACATACGAGGATGCACTCAGGCTTCCTTTTGTTCAGGCCACTAGCACACTCAGCTGATTTGATCATTGTGCACGCTTTTCTTTTCTTTTTCCTTTGCTTTCTTATTATTAGTGGCAGTCGCACTAGATCCTACCATGTATGCCTACGTCTTGATATGAGGTAATGACAGATTCAGCCATCCGCCACCTCAAACACATCGCCTCGCCCGAGTTTCCCAAGGGGCAAGAAATCCCGTCATCGTCAAATCATGCTGTAAAGTCTGCCGCAGTCACAGACACAACGGTCGTTTTTAAGCTAGACAACCAAGCCAAGTCCCGACTAGACTATTGAGGCCACTATTGGATAGAATCAGGAGGTGGCGATTTAATGGAGGGCGGCAAAGGGCTGGATCTGATGCATCCATCCGGTGGGATCAATGCTGCAACGACAAGTGTCTCTCTGCGATTAGCCTGAGGTTGAGATACATCCTATCTCGTGGTCTCGGTTTTAGTCTTGATGTCTCGCGCACAACCGATCCCATTAAGGTCAAGACAAAATGGAGTCATTCATTACGCTTAAGTCGGTCACCAACGGGCTAGTGACCTCATGGCTCCGCCAACAGCAACAATATACCATGCCTGCCGGTAGAATATGGCACTGGCAGTTGAATAATAATCTCAACGCATCCTCTGCGGGGCCACAAGGAACTATTCGCATTTAGTTGGCCTTGTGGAAACCACCTACTGACCCCGACTCGGCATTGACTAGGCATTGACCAGGCCAGCCAAGCAGCTTTTACGCTGCATCCAAGTCTAGCAGGCATTTGTGATTTCCCGGTTTTCCATTAGTGCCTCTTTAAGGTGCTCTAGAATGCAAGGTCGGGCATCATCAAGCCGTAGATCACAATAAATGGGAATAGTTTTTCAAAACCAAGCGGGCTTCCATTTTCACTCTTCCTACATTTCCGTCCCGCATGGCGCCGCACTACTTTGGCTGTTTACTCCTCAGCTAAGATGACCGTCTCTGAATCTACTAGAGTGATTGTGACATCCGTGTTAGTATCCATGCCGGGAGGTACCAGTACGTTTCCTCGTGACGATCTGGACACCAATCGCGACCACCGCCCCCTTGCCGCTGCCTCTTAGTCTTTGATCCAGTCACTGATTTGCGGACCGCGTGACCCAAGAGTATCTAGTCAGAAGGTTTAGCATGGACATTAGCAGCTTTCCAATTCTTGACACATTCAGTCCTATCAGCCTCGAATCTCATAGTGGCCCGCACTTCCCACTTCCCACTTCCCGTCATCGCTCCCCGTCATCGCTCCCCGTCAGACCTGTTTAGCCTTTTTTATTGTGTACTTCCCCCTAGCCCCTTACAGCGGCGGCCCGGGTGATCAAGCGGCCTACTGCGGGCAAGAACGTTTCGAGAGATGTTCAAGTCATCAGCCCTAGGGCTGTGTAGCAGGTCCCTCTACCCAAGACAATATTCATTTGCTTTCCAAAAGTTCGCAAGGCGAATGTTTCGAGGAAGGACCCCTGTCAGACGCCATTTTATGAGAAACAAATTGTGGGTTTATCCCGGGGGTTGTTGTGATGTTTTCACGGTCACAGGTCTAGCAGCTGCTAAGGGGTTCTTGTTATATTTGTCTCTGTCTCTTCTAGCTAGCTAGGGCTATGAGGCCCGAAGTTGGTATTGGGATTATATTATATGATCCGGAATAATACCTCTTCTGGGTCTAGGCAAGGCTATTTAGTAGCCTTATTATTAATAGCTGAAATATAAAAATATATATTATTTAATAGGGCAAATAATATTCTAATACTTAAGCTTTTTTCTTTTATATTAAGGCCTTTATTTCTAGTTAGAATAGGCCTTTATTTTAAAGTAAATAGCTCTTGCTTTTTTGCTCTTATAGTAAGTAGCTCTTTTTATTATATTTTATTCTTTATTATTTAGCCTTCTATTTAAATTATTACTTTATTATTATTAATAAAATACTTTAGGGCTTAGTTAGATATTACCTTTATAAGGGTATTAGCTAGATTATTTTCTCTATTAATCTATTTTACTTTATAAAGCTTATATCTTTTATAGGATTATCTAAGTATTATAATATTAATTATTAATCTTTTTTTTTTTATTATTTTAATTTTTATAAGGTATTTATATAGGGAATATAAATTAGTATATATAATAATTAGGATAAAGGGTAAGTTAAGTTAATTAGTTATTTTTATAAGAATTATTATAAGGGTATATATAATATTAGCTCTTATTATTATATTATAAATTTTAAAGGTAAGTATACTTTAGGTAATTTATTAGTATTTAATTAAATTAAAATATATAATATTTTCTTTTATTATAAAGGTTTTATTATTTATATATTTATTTATAATAAGAATAATAAATCTAAGTTATAAAAAGAGATTAAGGTTATTTATAAATATTTTATTAATAAATATAAATAGCTTTATTATTATAAGATTAAATAAAGTAAATATAAGGCTATAGTTAAGATTATTCTTTTATTATTTAAGCCTTTTATTTAGAGCTTTTACTTAGGCTATACTAGGCTCCTAGTATTATATAGTAGTTAATAAGTTATAATATACTTTAGATTAGCAAATTAAAGCTATATAAGCTTTTTATACCTATTATTTAATATATTATTATTTTATAAGCTTAGGTTCCTTAGCTTTAATTATCTTAATCTTTTTTCCTTAGCTCTTTTAGTAGATAGTAATAATATTACCTTTTTTAAGGATTATAATAGCTCTATTAAAAGTAAGGGGATTCTTCTTTAATAACTTTTCCTTTAGCTTAGCTTTAAATAATACTTTTTAAAGCTTTTTTTTCTTCTTTTATAAGAACTTTTTATTAAATATTCTAATTATATTATTAATTTATATTTTAATAATAATAAAATTTTCTTTTTCTTTTAATAAGATTAATAAGTATAGATTAAAGATTAATATAATTATCTTAAGCTTTTTTTTATAATACTTATTATATATTATTTACTAGTATATTCTAGCTTTAGGAATATTATAAAATAATATTATAATTCTTATAATAGTATTTTAAGGGTAATTATCTCTAATACTTTCTAGAAGCTAGGTAAGAATAATTTAGTTTAGCTTAGTTTATAATTATATATAGGCCTAGGTAATATCTTTTAATTATAAGGAAATACCTCTATTTAGAAGTAAAGAGATTAGGATTAGGATTAGCTATTAGCTATATTATTAAATTATTAGTAATTATATAAGGATAATTTCCTTCCCTTTATTAGTATAGCCTTAGATTACTAGTCTTAACTTCTTATAAAGTCTATTAGATATCTTTCCTTTTATTTTATTAATAATTTATAATTTAAAGACTTTAATTTTTTTATAGTATTTTTTATTATAAGAAATAAATTTAAATATATCTCTTTTAATTAGACCTTTAATTTTCTTCTTTATTAATCTTTTAAATAGTCTTTTTAGTATAAAGATTATACCTTTTTTATATATTTAAATTACTAGGTTTAAATTAGATTTTTCTTTAGTAAAAAGAAATAACTTTTTATAATTAATTTTAGGTTTAAATTACTTAATAGTATATATTATAAAAGGTAAAATAAGATTCTTTTAAGATTATTCTTTCTTTTGCTTTTATATAAAAGGTACTTTATTAATTATAATAGGGTTCTTTCTTAGGTAGCCTCTCCCTTTCTTTTATACTATTAAAGACTATAGAGAAGTATTACTAATTTTCTTCTTAGGTATTTTTATAGCTTACTCTATTAAAGGCAAAGCTATATCTTTATTCTTTAAGAACTAAGGTTAGGGTTTATAACTAAAAGTATAAAAAGGTAGCTTTTTACTCTCCTCTTCTACTTTGCTTTATACCTTAGTATTAAAACGTTATTTGCCCTATCAAATAATATGTATTTTCGCATTTTGGCTATTAGTAATAAGGCTACTAAATAGCCTTACCTAGACCTAGAAAAGGTATTATTCCGGATTATATAATATAATCTTAATACTAATTTTAGGCCTTATAGCCCTAGTTAGCTAAAAGAGATAGAGATAAATATAATAAGAATCCCTTAGTAATTACTAGACCTATAATTATAAAAATATTATAATAAACCCTAGAATAAACCTATACTAATTAGTCTAGGAATAGTTTATATTATTTCTTAGATTAGTAAGATATTAAATAAAAAGGTATAGCTCTAAGTAATTAACTAGGAAACTATTAGTAAAAATACCTATATACTAATTAAAATAATATTATAATTATTATTATTAGTATTTCGATTTCTTTGTATTATTTCTATCTACTATCTAGCTATAATATAATAATCTTTTAGAGGAAAAACCTTATACTTAGGTTGCCATCAGTATTAAAACCTCTAGGAGATCTATATCCCTAAGTTACATCCGCTCTCTAACGTGGAGTAAGCTGCTAGGGTCAGCGTTTAATATGGCTAGCCAAATTGGCTTTGGGTGCTGCTGGATTTAAACCGACTTAGTTTGTCCCTGACCAAGGTTCCCAATCTTGGTCACTGACTTAACTGTACCAGCAGTGCAGCCAATGCACTACTAGCCCCCTTATTATTAGTATATAAGAGATTAATATAATAATTATTAATAAAGTTCCTTATATTTATTATATAAAAGATCCTTTCTTTTTATTCTATTTAAATAAAATAATCTTATTATTTAAATAGAAAGAGAGCTAAAAATATAAAAAAATCTTAAGTTAATTATAAATAAGACTTTTCTTTAAAAAATATAATTATATTATAAGAAGAGATTATCTAGAGATATTAAGGGAAAAGGGAAAGATATTAAGAATCTACTTTAATCTTAGATTACCTTAAATCTTTAGTTACCCTAGAAACTTAGGGTTTATATTATAACCTTAATAGTAAGATAAGTATACCTAGAGATATTTAAATAGTAATTTAATACTTTATTATTATATATAATAAAGTAGAATTTATAGGAAGAAAGCTATTTAAGATATACTAAGTATACTTTAAAGGAAAAAATAAAGTATATTGGAAAAAGGCAGGAGGTACTTAATATATTAAAATATAGGATTATTTTCTTTTTAAAGGAATTTTCTTTGAGAAAGATAAAGTATTTATTTTATTTAAACTTATATAAGCTCTTTAGCTTAAAGAATTTTATAAATAGACTATTAAGGAGATTAAAAATATAAAATAGAAGGTTAGAATATTTTTAATTTTATATAAAGATAAAAAATTCCTTAAAGATATTACCTTAATAAAGGTATTTTAAATACTTTCCCTAAAAAAAAATAAAGAGGAAAAAATATATTAAATTTCCTTATTTCTATTAATTCTCCTAATTCCCCTAGCTCCCCCAAAAGAAAGGAAAGAATCTTATAATCTATACCCTTATTACTAGAAAAAGATATTAGATAATATACTTAATATAAAAAAGCTTATTAACCTTAAAAAGCTTTATATAGAGAAAATAAAATACAGAGGAAAAGAATATAATATCTTTAAGAGTAAAGCTTATATTTTTTATATAATATATAAATAAGCTAATATCCCTTAAGTACAATTTATAAGAGCATTTTCTATTATACTTAAAAAGAAGGCTACTACCTATTATTATAATAATATATATAATCCTTATAAGATCTTATTCTTCCACTAAATAGGAAGGATAATATAAAAGAAATATAAGGATAAGATAGTATATTAGAATTACCTTAGAAGATAGTAAGAAGCCTTATTTATTAAGATACTTTAAAATAATAGGGAGCTATTATAAAAAGAGGTCCTAGAAAAGCTTTTCCTAAAACTAGAAAACCTTTAAAAGATAGTCCCTGTATTTAACTAGAGTAAAGATATATTATAAATATAAATTATTAGTACTTATAATAATATTAAAGATTTCTTTTATTATCTCTAAAAACCCTTAAATACCTATAAAGGTATATATTATTAGCTTTAAGCTATACTAGGAAATATACTTATACTAAAGGTAATAATAAAAGAAGTCCTTTAAACTAATAACTTAAACTAGTTTTAGACTAACTAAATATACTAAGAATAGACTAAAAGCTATTATTAGTACCCTTAAGTAAATAAGGGTAATAAAGCTTAAATCTACCCTATATAATTAAGTTAGAAAATATATTATATTTATAAGAAGCTAGGCTATTAGTTAAGAAACTATATTACAAAAGAGAGAAAAGAATTATACTATAAGTTTAAAAGGAGCTATATTAATAAGGTATTTTTAATATTCCTAGCCTAGTATAAAAAGCCTAATAATAACTTTAATAATAATAAATCCCTTACCTTTAATAAGGAGAAAGACTAAGAAGGAATAAGTAAAACCTATTATAATAGTAGTATATAGTATACCTTCTTTATAAGCTTAGTAAAAATTAATATACCCCTTATTTTAAATTAACTTATTAATTAAGTAATCTTATATTTTTTTACTAAAAGTAATCTTTTTAAGAAAGAGAAAATAAAACCTTATAAGCTAATATTATAATTCTTCCTAAATAATTAATATTTAGTAATAATATTCTAAGGTATTATTCCTAATATAAGTACTATAAGCTTCTTAATTAATAACTATAAGTAATTTATTATATTATAAAGAAATATTACCCTCTTTCTTAAGCTTAATATAAAGGCAATAGGAGAAGTAAGAATTATATTTAGAGGAGGAACTTTAATAGAGTTACTAAGTATAGCTATTATATTAATACCTTTTAAAATTATAACCTTTTATATTATACCTATAAATACCCTATTTTTTCTATTATTTTATAATATAAACTAACTAGGTATTTATTTTTATAATATTAAGAAATACCTAGAAAAAGGTAATATTTAAATTCTAATAATATATAAATAGGGGTACCCTTAGATACTTCTAAAGGTAAAAAAATCGCTTACCTAGAATAATCTTATTAAGATTAAACTATAATAAATTTACTATTATTTTAGTTATCCCTTTATAGAAAGACTTTATAAGCTCTTAAATAAAGTAAGCTACCTAATTAAGTAAAAAGCTATTAAAAAACTTACTAAAATATATAAAAAATACTAACTTTATATAGAATAGCCTACTTACTTTAAGTTTACTATCTAAAATAATTATAACTTTAATTATTATATTATTATTAATACTTTCTACTTAAAAGATAGGCCTATTCTCTATATTATTAATTTAGCTATTATATTTAATATAGCTTATTTTCTCCCTAATAAATCTATAAAGACCCTTTAAAGAAGTCTTAAGCTATATTAAATTAATATTTACTAAGGACCACCTAATTAGATTATTATAAATATTAGAATAAATTATATATTAAGAGAATTATACTAAGAGGCAAGAATTATAAGTATCTCTATTAATATAATACCTATTAAAGCCTATAATTTAATTAGTAAGATTAAATAATACTATAAACCTTTTTATAGAACTTATAAGATAATTTAAAAAAAAAACCCTTTTCTTAGAATTAATAAGGCCCTCTAATCTATAGTAAAAGCAATTAATAATATAGCTAAATCTAATAATCTTATTCTAATCCTCCTAGTATTTAGAGTATACCCTTAAATAATATAAAAATTACTTTTCTTACTAAGAATAATAAAGCAAGTAAAGGCTATTTAAAAGGTAATAGTAAAAGTATACTATCTCTATAATAAAAGGAGAGTAAATAAGGCCCTAGCTATTTATAATAATCCTAATACTTTAATAATTATTAATCTTTTACTAAAGTTAATAATATATATTTAAAGAGAGAAAGAAGGCTAGATTAGTTTATATATACTTATTACTAATAATAAAGAAATCTATATAATTAAAGGTATAAAAGGACCTATAAATTTTTGCTTAATAGTAATTAAACTATATTATAGAGACCCTAAGGTATAAAGTAAAGCAAAAGAGGAGAGTAAAAAGCTACCTTTTTATACTTTTAATTATAAACCCTAACTTTAATTCTTAAAGAATAAAAGTATAGCTTTGCCCTTAATAAAGTAAGCTATAAAAATACCTAAGAAGAAAATTAGTAATACCCCTTTATAATCTCTAATAATATAAAAAAGAGGGAAAGGCTGCCTAAGAAAGAATCTTATTATAATTAATAAAGTACCTTCTATATAAAAGTAAAGAAAAGAATAATCTTAAAAGAATCCTACTCTATCTTTTATAATATATACTACTAAGCAATTTAAACCTAAAATTAACTATAAAAAGTTATTTCTTTTTACTAAAAAGAAATCTAATCTAAACCTAGTAATTTAAATATATAAGAAAGATATAATCTTTATATTAAGAAGACTATTTAAGAGATTAATAAAAAAGGAAATTAAAGATCTAATTAAGAGAGATATATTTAAATTTATTCTTTATAATAAAAAATACTATAAAGAAATTAAAGTTTTTAAATTATAAATTATTAATAAGATAAAAGAAAAGATATCTAATAAATCCTATAAAAAGTTAAGACTAATAATCTAAGGCTATATTAATAAAGGGAAGAAAATTATTCTTACCTAGTTATTAATAATTTAATAATATAGCTAATAGCTAATTTTAATTCTAATCCTTTTACTTTTAAATAAAGGTATTTTCTTATAATTAAGAGATATTACCTAGGCCTATATATAATTATAAACTAGGCTAAACTAAATTATTTTTACCTAGCTTCTAGAAAGTATTAGAGATAATTACCCTTAAAATATTATTATAAGAATTATAATATTACTTTATAGTATTTCTAAAGCTAGAATATACTAATAAGCAATATATAATAAGTATTATAGAAAAAAGCTTAAAATAATTATATTAACCTTTAATCTATACTTATTAATCTTATTAAAAAAAAGAAAAAGTTTTACTATTATTAGAATATAAACTAATAATATAATTAAAATATTTAATAAAAAGTTCTTATAAAAGGAGGAAGAAGAACTTTAAAAAGTATTATTTAAAGCTAAGCTAAAGGAAAGATTATTAAAGAAAAACCCTCTTACCTTTAATAAAGCTATTATAATTCTTAAGAAAGATAATACTATTACTATCCACTAAAAAAGCCAAGGAAAGAAGATTAAGATAATTAAAGCTAAGGAACCTAAGCTTATAAAGTAGTAGTATATTAAATAATAAGTATAAGAAGCTTATATAGCTTTAATTTACTAATCTAAAGTATATTATAACTTATTAATTATTATATAATACTAGGAGCCTAGTATAGCCTAAGTAAAAGCTCTAAATAAAAAGCTTAAATAGTAAAAGAATAATCTTAATTATAGCTTTATATTTACCTTACTTAATTTTATAATAATAAAGCTATTTATATTTATTAATAAAGTATTTATAAATAACCCTAATCTCTTTTTATAATTTAAATTTATTATTCTTATTATAAATAAATATATAAATAATAAAACCTTTATAATAAAAAGAAATATTATATATTTTAGCTTAATTAAATACTAATAAATTACCTAAAGTATACTTACCTTTAAAATCTATAGTATAATAGCAAGAGTTAATATTATATATACTTTTATAATAACTCTTATAAAAATAACTAACTAGCTTAACTTACCCCCTATTCTAACTATTATATATATTAACTTATATTCTCTATATAAGTATCTTATAAAAATTAGAATAATAAAGAAAAAAAGGTTAATAATTAATATTATAATACTTAGATAATCCTATAAAAGGTATAAGCTTTATAAAGTAAAATAGATTAATAAAAAAAATAACCTAGCTAATACTTTTATAAAGGTAATATCTAATTAAGCCCTAGAGTATTTTATTAATAATAATAAAGTAATAATTTAAATAGAAGGCTAGGTAATAAGGGATAAAATATAATAAAGAGGGCTACTTAATATAAAAGCGAAAAGTAGGGGATATTTACTTTAGAATAAAGGCTTATTCTAATTGGAAATAAAGGCCTTAATATAAAAAAGAAAAGCTTAAGTATTAGAATATTATTTACCCTATTAAATAGTATATATTTTTATATTTTAGCTATTAGTAATAAGGCTATTAAATAGCCTTGCTTAGACCTAGAAGAGGTATTATTCTAGATTATATAATATAATCCTAATACTAACTTCGAGCCTTATAGCCCTAGCTAGCTAGAAGAGACAGAGATAAATATAATAAGAACCTCTTAGTAGCTGCTAAACCTATAACTATGAAAATATTATAATAAACCCCGGGATAAACCTACACTTAGGGTCTCTATAATATAGTTTAATTACTATTAAGCAAAAATTCATAGATCCTTTTATACCTTTAATTATATAGGTTTCTTTATTATTAGTAATAAGTATATATAGGCTAGTTTAGCCTTTTTTCTCTCTTTAAATATATACTACTAACTTTAGTAGAAGATTAATAATTACTAAAGTATTAAAACTATTATAAATAGCTAGGGCCTTATTTACTTTCCTTTTATTATAAAGGCAATATACTTTTACTATTACCTTTTAAATAGCCTTTGCTTATTTTATTATTTCTAATAAAAAAGGTAATTTCTATATTATTTAAGGGTATACCTTAAATACTAGGAGGATTAGAATAAAACTATTAGGTCTAGCTATATTATTAACTACTTTTACTATGGATTAGAGGGCCTTATTAATTCTAAGGGAAAGGTCTTCTTCTTAAATTATCTTATAAGCCCTATAGAAGGGTTTATAGTATTATTTAATCTTACTAATTAAATTATAAGCTTTAATAGGTATTATATTAATAAAGATATTTATAATTCTTATTTCTTAGTATAACTCTCTTAATATATAATTTATTCTAGTATTTATAATAATCTAATTAGATAGTTCTTAGTAAATATTAATTTAATATAGCTTAAGACTTCTCTAAAGGGTTTTTATAGATTTATTAGGAAGGAAATAAGCTATATTAAATATAATAGTTAAATTAATAATATAAAGAATAAGCCTATTTTCTAAGTAGAAAGTATTAGTAATAATATAATAATTAAAGTTATAATTATCTTAAATAGTAAACTTAAAGTAAATAGACTACTTTATATAAAGCTAGTATTTTTTATATACTTTAGTAAGTTTTTTAATAGCTTTTTATTTAATTAGGTGGCTTGCTCTATTTAAAAGCTTATAAAGTCTTTTTATAGAAAAATAACTAAAATAATAATAAATTTATTATAGTTTAACCTTAGTAAGATTGCTCTAGGTAAATGATTTTTTTATCTTTAGAAGTATCTAAGGGTATTTCTATTTATATACTATTGGAATTTAAATATTACCTCTTTCTAGGTATTCCTTAATATTATAAAAATAGATACTTAATTAGTTTATATTATAAAATAATAAAAGGAATAGGATATTTATAGGTATAATATAGAAGATTATAATTCTAAAAGGTATTAATATAGTAGCTATACCTAATAACTCTATTAGGATTTCTCCTCTAAATATAATTCTTATTTCTTTTACTACCTTTATATTAAGCTTAAAAGAAAGGGTAATATTTCTTTATAATATAATAAATTACTTATAATTACTAATTAAAAAGCTTATAATACTTATATTAGGGATAATACCTTAAAATATTATTACTAAATATTAATTATTTAGAAAGAACTATAATATTAGCTTATAAGATTTTATTTTCTTCTTTTTAAAGGGGTTACTTTTAGTAAAAAAGTATAAGATTACTTAATTAGTAAGTTAGTTTAAAATAAGGGGTATATTAATCTTTGCTAAGCCTATAAAGAAGGTATATTATATATTGCTATTATAGTAAGCTTTGCCTATTTCTTCTTAGTCTTTCTTCTTATTAAAGGTAAGGGATTTATTATTATTAAAGTTATTATTAGGCCCTTTATATTAGGCTAGAAATATTAAAAATACCTTATTAATATAGCTCCTTTTAAACTTATAGTATAACTCCTCTCTCTCTTTTATAGTATAGTTTCTTAACTAATAGCCTAGCTTCTTATAAATATAATATATTTTCTAATTTAGTTATATAAAGTAGATTTAAGCTCTATTACTCTTATTTACTTAAGGGTACTAATAGTAACTTTTAGTCTATCCTTAGTATATTTAGTTAGTTTAAAACTAGTTTAAGTTATTATTTTAAAGAACTTTTTTTATTATTACCTTTAGTATAAGTATATTCCCTAGTATAGCTTAAAGCTAATAGTATATACTTTTATAGGTATTTAAGGGTTTTTAAAGGTAATAAAAAAAATCTTTAATATTATTATAAGTACTAATAATTTATATTTATAGTATATCTTTACTCTAGTTAAGTATAAGGATTACCTTTTAAAGGTTTTCTAATTCTAGGAAAAGCTTTTCTAAGACCTTTTTTTATAGTAACTCTCTATTATTTTAAAATATCTTAATAAATAAAGCTTTTTACTACCTTCTAAGGTAATTCTAATATATTATCTTATCCTTATATTTCTCCTATATTATCCTTTCTATTTAGTAAAAAAATAAGGTCTTATAAGGATTATATATATTATTATAGTAATAGATTATAGCCTTCTCTTTAAGTATAATAGAGAATACTCCTATAAATTATACTTAAGGAATACTAGCCTATTTATATATTATATAAAAAATATAAGCTTTACTTTTAAAGATATTATATTCTTCTTCTTTATATTTTATTTTCTTTATATAAAGCTTTTTAAGATTAGTAAGCTTTCTTATATTAGGTATATTATTTAGTATATTTTCCTAGTAATAGGGGTCTTAATTATAGGATTCTTCCCTTTTTTTTAGGGGAGCTAGGGAAATTAGGAGAATTAATAAAAATAGGAAAATTTAGTATATCTTCTCCTTTTTATTCTTCTTTAAAAAGAATATTTAAAATACCTTTATTAAGGTAATATTCTTAAGGAACTTTTTATTTTTATATAAGATTAAAAATATTTTAACCTTTTATTTTATATTTTTAATCTTCTTAATAGTTTATTTATAAAATTCTTTAAATTAAAGAGCTTATATAAGTTTAAGTAGAATAAATACTTTATTCTTTTTAAAGAAAATTCCTTTAAAAAGAAAATAATCTTATATTTTAGTATATTAGATACCTTTTACCTTTTTCTAATATACTTTATCTTTTCCTTTAAAGTATATTTAATATATCTTAAATAGCTTTCTTCCTATAAATTTTACTTTATTATATATAATAATAAAATATTAAATTACTATTTAAATATCTTTAGATATATTTATCTTACTATTAAGATTATAATATAAACCCTAAGTTTCTAAGGTAACTAAAGATTTAAAATAATCTAAAATTAAAATAGATTCTTAGTATTTTTCCCTTTTCTCTTAATATCTCTAGATAATTTCTTCTTATAATATAATTATATTTTTTAAAGAAAGATCTTATTTATAATTAGCTTAAGTTTTCTTTGTATTTTTAGTTCTTTTTTTATCTAAGTAATAAGATTATTTTATTTAAATATAATAAAAAGAAAAGATCTTTTATATAATAAATATAAAGAACTTTATTAATAATTATTATATTAATCTTTTATATACTAATAATAATAATTATAATATTATTTTAATTAATATATAAGTATTTTTACTAATAATTTCCTAATTAATTATTTAAAATTATATCTTTTTATTTAATATTTTACTAATCTAAGAAATAATATAAACTATTCCTAAACTAATTAATATAGGTTTATCCTAGGGATTATTATAATATTTTTATAGTTATAGGTCTAGTAACTACTAAAGGATTCTTATTATATTTATCTCTATCTCTTCTAGCTAGCTAGGGCTATAAGGCCCAAAGTTAGTATTAGGATTATATCACGTGATCCGGAATAATACCTCTTCCGGGTCTAGGCAAGGCTATTTAGCAGCCTTGTTACTAATGGCCGAAATGCGAAAACACATGCTATTTGACAGGGCAAATAACATTCCAACACAAATACACCTTATACAAATCTGGAAGGCCGTTTTGCTCGGATAGAGGGATTTTTATCCGCGAATCCTTGAATTTTCCTAAAGACGTCGCAGTAGAGAATTCTTTTTTTTTTTCAGCTACTGCAAGGTATTTCCGTTTTCAGAGCGAAGCATGAATGTGAGGGACCTATCACAAGAATTCAAGGACCTGATCTATGCAGCAAGTTTAGCTAGAAAGTTGGGGGAATAGCACATCATTCATCGACTCAACAGTAGGAAAAGCTCACGTTGCATAAAACCAAGTAAGCAGTAAATTAAATTATGTAAATTAAAGTAAATCTTTCTTTATTCTATTCAACGCTAATGTCGTCTAATTTAGACTATCAGGCCTGGGGGCATGGCCTGGGGGGATGTCCTTGTGACCAGGCCTGGGCTTTGTGTCATTCAGTCCCGCTGGGCTAGTTAGTGACACCGCATAATACTTTTCCTGATTAAGAACTAACTGCGACAAAGACCCTACAGACTAGTGACACCAGAAGTCGTAGTTCCGTCCAGGCTAGATCTACCTTGGCAAAGGCCAATACAATGTCGCCTACTACCCTACATTTTCCTTCATCCTTTCAAAATATCTATGAATAACTTCATTTTCTCATACTCTTGGATACAGGAGACTTCAAGTGGGGATCCTAATAGCTTCGTAGCTCAGTCAATCGATTCTATCTATCTTTTTGACTGCCCCAAAGCAACACTCGGGCCACCGGCGTAACCATACACAATTAAGATGCAGTAAAACTAAGGATACACCAATTCTCTCCTTTGTTCGGGCTTTGTGAAGATGCATACAAAGGCATTGCCTCAGGGCAGTCAAGGAGACAGGTTCATCATCAGAATTCCATTGACCTCTGGGATGGCCCGGCCAATATTTGGTGCATACATAGAGTAGGGCCCATGAAACACTTTAAGAAACTCGGATACATGGATTATTTGCTACGCCATGCTTCAAATCCTTGCAATAAATGGTGTTGGGAGACCATGCCCGGGCCATTTTGAACGGCATTAGTCCGAGGACACAACAGATAACAAGAAATACATGGTGTTGTACAATGCCAAATACAAAATAAATAATAAGAAAATGAGGCCATCTCGTTGATATTCTAACTAGCAGTAAAGATAAGAGCCGGTCTTGTTAGAGATGACTCTCTCCGGAATGTTTTTGTTGTTGAACAGAACAGCAAACAGACCATGGCAAAATTAATGTATGTGGCGCCATGTTGTTTTGTAATCCCACATCATACATGGTTCTGCAATACCTCACCAGTACAACGGCTCATAGTTTCACCGGGAAAGGTCCTCAAATTTGGTGCATTGGGTAAACAAATGCATACAAGCACCTTGGCAAGCAATATTATATTCTCCGGAGATAGGTTATAATTCTGCGGCAGCCCGAACGGCCTCGCAGCCAGTAGCATTAATACAAACGGCGACTGAAGAGATTACGTATGTTGGTTTTTATGTTCTAACTTTATCACGCCTTTTACTGCAAATTTGTTCACAAAATTTGACATTACACTGGGTTGCCTCGCTGTGTGGTTGTTGCAGCCAACTCCACGAAAAAGCTCTGGCGCCAACAAAAAAAAATAACACTGAATTGGTTACAGTTTGTTCCCTCGACAATATTTCGTGTAGCCCGAAATTTTCTCAGGTTTCACATACAGCGCGGGGCTTCCTCAGATTAATGGAGGGCTATGATGTGATCCTACCCCAACTTGTCGGGTTTATTAGACATCAATGTGTCAGCACATTACGAGAGTGACGACCTTTTTATCGGTTTCCTTGGTTCTTATTTTATTTATAGCCTTCTTAATGATGGAGTAGTGCTATAGGCGTCACGTCATCACTGGAACCGCACTGTGGGCGGCTACATTGAGGATAGCCAGCAGACCAACGCCGCGAGCATAACTATTTTCCATGCGAGCGTCTTATCAATTTTCATTATTCTTCATCACCTCCATATAACATCAAGTCAACACTTTTATTAGTTGTAAAGTCTGCCACAAACCCCTCAGTTTGATGGTGTCCGTATACTGATCATAGTGGACGATTGATCCTTGGTGTGTAAGGCACGCTGGTCTGGTGGCGAAGTATAGGTAACCTGACTCTGGGGGTGGGTATAATATGGAAAGGGATTAAAAAAATTAATCAGGATACCACGATATTCTTGGGGGACAGTTGACCAAGTTAAGTGAAAGTCATGAAAGTATGTGGCGGGTGGACCAAGGATACTATTTATATTAGCAAACGGTATACTCTGGGGCTTCGTTTCTTACAGTTAAAATAACTGAACAATGAATATAAACGCACAAATCCGCAATTTCGTATTCAAAATCTACCTTATTCCTTAAAATATTATCAGTAGCTTATGAAATACATACGTTTGAATTTGTCTTGATACTCGCCCTGGTTTCTAAGCTACCCTGGAGTAATGACCTATACTCTGCTTCTATGACGAGCAGATATATTCTTGGTGATATTATATATATATTTATATATGTTATCTCAATTAATTACAACAAATTTCAATTTAGGAGAGATGGGTTGGTGACAATATATTGATGTGACGTTCTATCGTGCTCAAGAATATGGAGAAGAGGGTGCACAATCATAGGACGAGGGCCAATTGACGATTGTAACACAATTTGAACATCTAAAATAAAACAAACCTAACGTTGAAAAATGAGGGTTGGAAAACGCATACTGGTGGAATGTCATGCAGCACCTATATTTTTCACTCAATTACTTTTACTTAGTGCCTTGTATTTGTGAATGGCAACCGAATATTTTGGGATAAGTTACATACGCAAACGGTTCGGATTGGGTGGAGCTGTGGGATCTCAACGCCCCATGCGGGAAAAAAAAACGCTCTACTCCGTCATACTGCTCCACTAGTATGCCCCCAGAGTTTCGGATCAGGCCAATGGGGCTACGATCGACGCCGGATCTCACAAGGTGAAACACGCGATATGGTACAACGGGAGGGGGTCTAACGTCGTCAGACTTACTGTACACGTTGGCAGCGCGCGGCGCACAAGGTTTGTGCGAGAAGAAACTTGGAAATGATGCACCTGACACTCAATTACTCACCTACATGCACTCACTGTAGCCAACAGATTGGCAAAATCGGCGTGGGCCTTTCAGGTTGGGCATCCGTAGTCTTGGGATCGGGACTAGGAGAATTTTCGTCGTTTGCACCGGAAGCGGGTGTTGTGTGTTTATTGTGTTTGTGAGGATGCGAAATTAAAGGCACGGCAAGCTGAGGGCACTGACGGGTATACGAAGGGTGCCTTCGTGGTACAAGCAGCGCAGGATTTAAATAAAGATTGCATTGACGGGGTTCATTTGGGCCAAAGTTAGCTGGCGATTATCCGTACTGTAGTCAGTTGTTCCACACAGCCCGTCGGGACGCCGAGGCGGAGGAGAGCGCTAGCAGCTTATCAGACGGGCGGAGGCAAGCTGGGCTGGCTTTGGGCTGGTCTTGGGCTGGTCCTGGACGTATTATTTGCTTTGGCGTGCAAACACCGATGTCCCTTTTTTTTTTTTTTTTTTTTTTTTTTTTTTTTTTTTCCTTTTTTTTTTCCTTTTTTTTTTCTTTTTTTTTTTTATAACTGTGGGGTGTATAGGGTACGCCCCCGGGTCGGGGGGGGAAATGTGGTGGTGTGGGGCGGCCGCACAAAGGGCGGGGCTGGTGGGTGGGCGGGGGGTGGGGGGGGGGGCGGGTGGGGGGCTGGGGTGATTGTCGGGGGTGCGGAGTCGTGTATGA